>JAWQEG010001816.1:0-259758 GCA_033782935.1 Petrolisthes cinctipes
TGCTGGCGGGCCCAACAGTCTGGTTTCCACACCAACACCCGACCCTGTTCAGGGGCGGATGCCAGCGTGGTTAACCACATTGTGTTGTTTATAGTCATGCCACTTAAGACGTCCAGAAGGAACCGCCGTGAAGGGGATGCACACTACAACCACCGATCCACCGCCAATCCCCCCTCCAAATCAGTAGTGAAGAATGTTGAATCCTGGTGGAAATGCAAGATATCAAAAAGTCTTGGAGAGTAGGGGATTGTCTGAGTGGTTTAGTAAAAGTTGGAGTAATGTCTGGAACGAAGTCTAGTTGAAGACGTAAGAGGTTGAACTCTGATGGAAAAGCAGTTTCTATAGATTGATATAATGAGTGATTGGGTGAGAGTGTGTAGTAAAGATTTAAGGTAAAGACTTTGAGCTTTTATGTCAAAGCTGGAACGGAGTGTATTTGGAGGAAGAGTTATTGGATATTCATCTTGCTGAAATAATCCAGTAATGTGTGTGAGGCCGAGGGTATCGTTGACGAGTGGGTTTGATAAAGTGCAAGAGAAGAGGGGTGAGGATTTGAAGGAAGTAGGGGTTTAAAGGGGTTTCAGCCCTGTTTCCCTAAGGTTAAAGCCCTGGAAGAAAAATTATGATTAGTATAGTGTGCTTGATTGTGTGGATGTTGGCGTTCGTTGTAGTGTTTGTAAAATGTGTGTGTTACAGTTTAGGTTTGTGGGGTGGGGTGAGAGCCATCATACGACCCAGACTTGAGGAAGGAAGTACACAAATAGCCCTAGGCTCCACTTGTCCACTGCAGTTCGGTGAACTGCCTTTAGTCTCTGGTGACACGTGGTACTAAACAAAATTAAACAAAATATGCCACATGAAGACATCATTCCCGAGCATGACACTTTTGACTGAGACCCTCAGTGACCTACACCCTTTACAGGCTGCTAGTAGGAGTTGTACCGTTAACTTGGGGTGCTGCATGTATTTGTATTGTGTATAGTGTTTGCAGATTAGGTTTGGAGGGGGGCGAGAGCCATCGTAGGACTCAGACTTGAGGAAGGAAGTACACAAATAGCCCTAGGCTCTGTTTGTCCACTGCTTTTTCCATGAGGGAGTGCCTCTCACCAGCAAACCATGTGGATTAACCGAGCAGTGGCATTGCTGAGTGAGACCTTCAGAGACCTACACCCGTCACAGGCGGGTAGTAGGAGAGGTGCCTTGAACTCTTGGTGCTGCAAGTGTAAGTTTACCGCGGAGGGGCGCATCCCCTCATGAAGCCAACTGTCCTTATGATGTCATCCATGAGGAAGCGCACTTGAGTTGCTCCTGTGGTGACTTGGTCTTCGCTGGTCTGCACTCGGGGTCTCCTTCTTAAGCTGGCTGTGCTTGGGCACTCCAGAAGGTAGTGAATGAGTGGCTCTTCAGTCCTGTTTCCACAGTGCTGACACTCCTCCGACGCTTCTTTTAAAATGCAGTAACGCATTGTTACATATCCCATCCTGATCCGATGTAAGTTAGTCCAGTCTCAGCGTGAAACTTTGGTTGTGAGGGGTATCAATCCAGTTGCTAGGGTGTACCACCTGGTAGCACGTGAGGTTGCAGAGACATCTCTAAGTCTGGAAAGTATTCTCTCCTTGACTGCAACGCTAGCCATGCTCTTGGTTTTCTTAAGGCTGGGAGGGATTTTGAATGTCGGAGTAGGTCCTCTGGCTGCCAATTTGGCTCCTTTGTCAGCCCTCTCATTTCTGTCCACTCCAACATGACTTGGTATCCAACAGATTGTTATGTGCCTCCCTTGTCCTTGTATCCTTTGTGCCGTGGCAAGTACATGGGTCGTCAGTTGGACATTGTCTTCCGGGATGTACTTCCTGAGGTTCTGCAGTGCCGTCATTGAATCTGAGTAGATGAGGATGTGCTTCTCTGCCCTTTCCTCCGCATACTGCATAGCCTGGGCTATGGCTGCGAGCTCAGCCTGAGTGGAGCTGCAGTGGTCAGAGGTCCTCCAACCAAAGACACTGTTGCCAAGGACAAAAGCGGCACCCGCCCTGCCACTCTCCAGGTCCATGGAGCCGTCAGTGTAGTAGACAGCTGTGTCTTCGTTATCCCTGCTGCCCATCACTCTGTTGGCATGCTGGAGGAGTTCATTTTCGCTGAGGTCTTTCTTACTTCTCGGAAGCCGAACTATCTCTGTTTTGATGGCTGGTGTGGTCCACGGTGGTGGCACACGGTACTCACCGGCTGGTGAGTCTGTATCCTTCTTCAAGAGAAGTTTGACGTTGAGAAGGCTGTGTACTGTGTCTGCCACCCTTCGGATCCAGGTCCCTCTCTTTGGACTCTGCCTGTCCTTTCTCAGTTCTTTGATGACTTCACTTTTGAAAAGATTATCCCTATAGTAATGTATGGTTCTAGCTACCACACATGGCACTCCATAGTCGATTCTGTCTTGGATAGAACCAGACCAGATTTATGCTGCATCAATTCTGTTTTGGTCCATAATGGGGCACCGTATATGGTCCTCAGAGCTTTGTTCTGGATGCATTCCAGCTTGCATGCCAATGTCTTTGGTATACCTGGAAGCACTATGGCAGCATAATCGATGATCGATTGGATGGCTTGTTTGTAGAACATCGTGAGAGTTCTGTTTGAGGCGCCTCTGTCATAGGACACTAGGGCCCTCAGGGCTGCAAGAAGATATTTTGTCCTATCCTGCAGGTACTCTATCTCTCTTTTCCAACTGAGGCTGTGTGTTATCCAGACTCCTAGGTACAGGTAAGTTGACACCCATTCAAGTCGGGTGTCCTGTACGTGCAGATGCTCTTGGGGAGCTCTCCCCCTGATGAACATTGTCTTTGATTTCTCTCTGGAGATTTTCAAACCCAGGTTTTTGCATTTCCCCTCGATCAGGTCGAGACTTTTCTGTGCTCTTCTCATATTTCGCCCCGGAATAAGAAGTGCCAGATCGTCAGCGTAACTGATCAGTTTGACACCAGCCGGCAACTGGAGTTGCACTAGCTCTTCCATAAGAATATTGAAGAGGGTTAGGCTTAAGACCCCTCCCTGTGGAGTTCCGTTTTCTAGGGACTGGTAAGTCGATACTCGACCTTGGTACTTGACCCTGGCGGTGCGGTCCAAGAGGTAGTCCTGTACCCATGCGAGCATTTGGCCTCTAACTTCCCTTTCTGCCAGTGCTTCTAGTATGGCATGAGTTTGCTAGGTCGAAGGCTTTTTCTAGGTCGAGAAACACGACAATGACCTTTCGGTCCTTTACCGTCCTCAGTAGAGATGCAATGGCAGTTGTGGCCCCAGGTCTCTTGACAAAGCCAAAGAGATGTGGATTGCATGGACCAAGCTTCCACAAAAGTTGGTTGAGTACCATCCTCTCCATGGTTTTACAGAGACAGCTCGTCAGAGCTATTGGTCTGTACTTGCCCTTCTCTTTGGACTTTGGAATGGGTAGAATATCTGCCTTTTTCCACCCCATGACTCATTCATGATGATTAGGAGGGCCGCGTGATCCCCAGTACCCAATCCGGAAATAATTGAGTACGTTATGCCATCATCTCCGGTGGCCGTGACTTTGCTCTTCTTCCTGGCTCTTAAGAGTTCATCCAGCGTGAATGGTCCATCAGTCTCATCTCGCTCGAGGACTGCTTCATCTATTCTCTCTTGTCTCGGGTCACTGAGCTGTTGTAGGCAGTCCTGTATTTCCATCGGGCGATTAGTTGCTGCCCTCACTGCAAAGTTGCTATTAAGCCTTTCAGCATCTTTGAGGGGGTCGAGACATGCAGGCAGACGAGTTGCCATACTGCCTGTAGCTATATTAATGTTTCTCCATATCTCTCCCAGTTCGCTGTGTTCGTCAATGGTCGAGCACCACTCGTACCATTTCTCTGCTTTCACTCTTCTCGAGATTTCCTTGGCGTGCCGTATCACCTCCTGTAGTAGAGAGAGTGATTCAGCAGTGGGGTTTCTGCTGTGAAGTTTTCTGTGTTTGTTGATTCTCCTGTTCTGTTCCCTAATTTCGTCACAGTAGAACCAGTAGTCCCAGTGTCTGGCACTGGTCCTCTTTCTTGGGATGGATTTCTCAGCTGCCTTGTTAACTGCATTAATGAATGCTGTGAGATTGGCGTCAAGGTCTCCTCCCATTTCGTTTTCGTCGTGCCAACCTTGTAGGTGGCTCTTGAACTTCCTCCAGTCGGCCTTCTTGGTGTTCCATCCTGGGAGTGGTCTGGGAGCATAAGATCTGGTTCTTAGTTCCAGGCTTATCCTAATGGGATAGTGGTCACTGGTGAGGGTGGGGTGGATCCACCATTTCGAGCAGTGGCCGAGGTCTCTAGATACAAAAGTCAGGTCAAGTCTGCCTCCTGCTTGGTGTGTGGGGATGCCAGAGTTGAGGAGGCAGATGTTGTCTGTTTCCTCCATCACCATGGCCAGGTGTCGGCCCGCATCATTGTTATGTTGTGAGCCAAGAAAGCTGTGGTGGGTGTTGAGATCACCCCCAATCAGCAGGGAGTGTGGTATGCTGAAGAGCTCAGAGAGATCTAGCTCTCACCTTTGGCTTCTGTATATGTTGTATACTTGGAGGTCTGTGGATCCTGTGCGGATCTTGATAGCCAGGACTTCCACTCCTTCCCCGCAAGGTGTTGGCTGTTCGAGGAGTTCCTGAGGGATGATTCTCTTAATGTATGTGGTCAGACCTCTTTGCTCATCACTATGTGGTGTTCAAATCCTGGGAGTTTGGGTGTTGTCTCGTCGGTAGTAAGGGTCTCCTGAAGGAGGACTACATTGATCTCTTCCTTGATAACAGCTTCTTTTAGGGAGTTGATGTTGCCACGGAGTCCGCAGATGTTCCACTGTAGGATCCTCAGCATACTGAGATATCTGACTCAGAATCTGTTTCCTCATCTGCATCTGGTCTTTGATTGGGACAAGGTGAGAGGACCAGTGCCCTTCTAGGTGCCTCCTTTTTTCCTGGTTTGACAGGCGTGCAATGTTCTTCGGGGGAGTGGGCGTTTACCTGTTGGGCATTCCTGTCGGGCTGTCCCTGTTGTAGTACCAGTGAGTTCTGAATGGCAGTAGATACCTCTTCTGCCGTTCTCTTGATACCGAGGGAGGCTAGAACCTTCCCAATGACGTCTGCCAGCATGCTCTGCGTCAGCTGGACTACCTCCTCCCTGTATTGGCTCCTCTCAATCACCACTTCCTCCTGAGGTGGTGGTGGTGGTGGGAGGGCAGCAGGGTTGTTTGTATTCTTCTTCTTCCTTGGTTTTCTTTTCTTCTTGGGAGACGTGGGCAGTTCATCACCTCTTTGTGTCTCCTTTACCTCTCTGGTCCTCAGTGTTTCTCCCAGCTGGGGAATTTTTCGTCATCCTGAAGAGGGGGTGGTTGTTGTCTGTTCGCTTTCTTCCAGGCTGTTGACTTAGGCCTGGGAGCTGGGGCTGTCTTGGTGCCATTGCATGGTCTGATAGCCTGATGTATCCTTTCAAGTCTCGCTGGGCATCTTCGGAGCCAGACATAGTGAGACTTGTGGCAGTTTGGGCACCTTGAGGTGGTCTTGTGTGGCCTTCCTTGTGTGCCTGTATGCATGTCTTGGTCTCATGCAGTCCACTACAGATCCCACAGATGATGGGATTTTTGCAGACTGCCCTGTGGTGTCCGTACTTCTGGCACCTGAAGCATCGAACCGGTTCTGGAATGTACTTTCTCAGCCGGTATTTACCAAAGGGGCCCAGGTGCAATGCTTCTGGAAGCTTCCCTTTGTAGGTGATGAGGACCTTTCGTGTCACCGTCATGTCCCTGCTCAGACACCTTTCGGTGTCCTTTACTGATGGATGAGTCCTGATGGCATCCAAGTTTTGAGTTACTGGGTAGCCCAACAGGACACCCTTGTACTCCTTGTCTTCTGAAGCTAGTTCGTGCAGAGTCACACCTTGCACACGGTGGTGGCGAAGGATCTCTTCGCTCTTCCTGCTCCAGGGGTTCAGTACAAACTCCCCTTTATTGTTGGCCCTCGCAGACATCCGGAGATCCTGGTGGGCCTTTTCGAGTGCTGTGATTGCCTTCACTTAGCTGTCGTAGGCATTCCAGGAAACCTTGAATTTTGCCAGTTCCTGCCTCTCCTTTTTTCTGTCTGCCTCAGCCTGGGGCTTCCATCTTAGCCTCCTTTTTTGCTGGGTCCATCCATCATCGTCATCGTTTTCCTGCTCCTCCTCCTCTTGTTGAGGCTGCGGCGGAGTCTCATCATCTTCTCGTCGCTGCTTCCTCTGGAGATCTTCAGGGCTATCCCTATCACGCTTCATCGTCTTCATTGCGCTTCCTGCCAGGCCTTATCTCAGCCTCTTATAGTGTATAAGACACTGTTCCTACAGTCCCTGTCCCTACGCTGGTGCCTAACCAGCCCTACTACTGTACCGGTTATGGTAGGCCTGGTATTACATAACTCATATCCCGTACCTTCCCTGTATGGCTTCTGGCGCGATCACCAGTATTACAGGGTTCGACAGGTGCACCTTCGTGGAGTCGGATGCGTGTACTACGCTCTGGCCATAGAGCTACACCTCCAACAGGTTAGCAGTACCCAGGAACAGTGGCAGCTGTTCCGAAAGAGCTGCTGTACCAGTGCGAGTGTTGAAGAAAGTATTAGAAGAAAAAGTGCGTTGCAAATCGACACCCACAATACAGAATATTGTCAGGCCTTCCAGCCACACTGGGGTGCTGCCAGCGTGGTTTTATCACAGTGGGGATGACCCAACAACAAACTGAATTGTATGTGTACTGCAACTGTGTCACAAACGTACTCTTTATTTATTGGCATAGGCAGGGAAGAGTTTCCCAACTTCTGCCAGGTAGATTGCACAATGTGTGCTAGTCTGTTTAGTCTGTCTTGGTGTAAAACATTTTTTAAAGTGTACACCTTTGGTACAGCTGAATTATCACCTCAGTGCTGTTTTTAACCAGTAAAAACAGATGTGGCTTGTTCAGCTAGCTTCCAAATGTCAGTAGGTCCATTGATGCCTTCTGCAGGAGTACGATGCCCTTGGATGCAGCCTCTACAAGAGGACAGAGTCCAGTGAACACTCACTGCAGTAGTAGGTAGTGCTTCTCTCAAGCCGATGTTTGAGCAAGCAGTCCTGTAGATGTAGATAGTCTTCCTGCTGCAGGAGGATGGTTCCCTTAAGAATAGTCTCTAAGATCCTCCAGACAGCCAGCAATTCACCAGGATCAACCAACCTGTGGCCCGACCAATCAGGAGCCAGCCAACCTGACCTAGCCCCGCCCCCTTACACAGCAGACAGCCATAAATAGAGGTAAAACCCAACACTGCTTCACTTACAACTGTTCTGAGGATGGAGAATGATCTCTCCAAAACGTCAAGGAACTTAGGCCAACTATTCCAACAATTCAACCAAGAACAAAGAAAAACTGTTAGAGAATTGGAAAAAGTCAACAATAAACTTTCCAATGCAGAAATATCAATTTCCTTTAACCTCGTTTGCATAAAAAAAAAAAAAAAAAAAAAAAAAAAAAAAATATATATATATATATATATATATATATATATATATATAATATATATATATATATATATATATATATATATATATATATATATATATATATATATATATATATATATATATATATATATATATATATACACACACACTTAGATGGTGGATAAGTGAGGCAAAAGTTGAGTTGTTGGGGGAGGTCGACGTTTCGTCCAGTACATCGGACATCTTCAGGAGGAAGTGGCGATTCTGAGTGGGTGAGGGGTATTTATCTGTTTTCCGTGTGTAGGGTGGGCGGGGCCACCATATCAGAGGCCTAGTGATTGGTGGATGGGGGGTAGCTTCTGATTCTGTCGTCAACATACCGACAGTATATCGATGGGCGATTACATTTGAGAAGGTCCTCTTCAACAGTACCCATAAAGAAGTTAGCGAAGAGGACCCCCAGGGGGCTACCCATCGCTATACCGTCAATCTGCTGATACATATTGCCACGGGGGCAAATAAATGGAGCTTCCTTAGTGCAGAGTTCAAGTAGAGTCTTGAGGCAGGTCTTGGGGATGTCCAGTCGTGGGAGGTCTAGGTGTTCGTAAACCCAGTGGAGGATGATGTCTATAATTTTATCCACTGGTACATTAGTGAACAAACTCTCAACATCCAGGGAAGCGATGATATGGTTGTCTACTTTAGGAGAGTCACGGAGAATTTGTAGAAAATCTGTGGTTGAATTGAGGCTGTACTTGCTGGGCACGTAAGGTGAAAGTAAGTTGTTCAGAGATTTGGCCAGTTGGTAAGTTGCAGTTGGGATCTGGGAGATGATAGGCCTGAGGGGGTTCCCAGGCTTGTGGGTTTTCACTGTGCCATAGGCGTAACCAGGCGCAAATTCTCCAATGAGTTTTTTCAGGTGTATCCCTCCAGCCTTAGCGTTAATGGTAGAAATGGTGGTGTTGGCCCTTCGCTTGATGTCGCTGGTGGGGTTGCGCTTGATTCTTTTGAATTTGCTGGTGTCACTTAGAATGTTGTCTACTTTCTGTAGGTATTCCTCTCTCCCATGGACAACTAAAGATGAGGCCTTATCAGCACGACGAATGATGATGTCCGGGTTTTCTCGTAGCTGTTTCGAGGCAAGGAAGTGATTTTTACTCAGGAGTTTGCTGTGGTAGACTCCCCTCGTCTTGCCGGCTTCAGCAAGTAGAGTTGGTTGAAGTGCAGTTGAGGTAGTTGAGGTAGTTGAGGTAGTAAAAGACCACTACCGTACCCACGACAACCAAGCTCTGACACGAGACAAACTGGTAAATAATACCACCATACTTGACAAAGAAACAGACAGCAGAAGACTCTCCTACCTAGAAGCGATCTACATAGAAACCCTACAACCCTCAATAAACAACCAGACACAAGACCTCCAAATACTGCCCTCCAGAAAACGACACATCACCAACACCGCCAGGATACTCACCACACCTCCAACACCTACTGACCCACCACAAGTATCTAATATCTTACCCACCACCACTACAACCAACCAACAACTCAGACGTAGCGCCAGAATCAGAAGCTACCCCCCATCCACCAGTCACTAGGCCTCTGATATGGTGGCCCCGCCCACCCCACACACGGAAAACAGATAAATACCCCTCACCCACTCAGAATCGCCACTTCCTCCTGAAGATGTCCGATGTACTGGATGAAACGTCGACCTCCCCCAACAACTCAACTTTTGCCTCACTTATCCACCATCTAAGTGAAGACTTAAGAAAAACTGTAAGAAATATTGAAAATATAAATAATAAACTCATTAATGCAGAACAAGCCATTTCCTTCAACCTCGTTTGTTTGAAAGAGAATATTGTGACGGTGATGTGAGAATGATAGATAATGTAATTTATAATATGACAATTACAACTTACCTTGCCCGGTTAATTTATGATCTTCGTTGGTTGGCTGCAGCGAAGAAAGTACTCAGGGTTAACTCCCCGTTTTAGGCCCCATCCACCATGCACATAATAATTTTTTTTATGTTAAGGGTTCTTCCCGATATATATGTATTTATATAGATAACAAATCTACTGGTGCATTCAAACAACCAATTGCAAATTTCTATATTTATTCAACTCCAGTATGCCAACATGAATAAATTAATTTCACACACACACACACGCTCACACGCCACGCTAGCTAACTCGCTCTCGCTACCTCTCGGCTCTCGCTCGTATACGTGACGATAGTCTAGCTTACGTTAACACTGTAGTAATTCTATCAATGCTATGCAAGTTGGAATATTTTTCTAATATCTCACACTCGGGAATAACTCAGAGTCTCACAACACACTCGTAATTTTCTTCAAAGATCCAGCTCCCCCTCACCTTAATTCAGTTACTGAACTAGCGTCAATGCAACTAGTCAGTATACAACTGTAATGCCTTGTGAATCGTGGTAATTATCCAACGATTCGACGTTTACGTTGTTCACCCCACTCAACACGTGGAGGTAATTCAGGCGAGCGGAAGCTGACGATACGAGTGTGTTCCCTTCTTCAAGTGTGTTTCCCAACTGACCCCTCTTCTTCATCCTTAACTGGAGGCTGAAATTTCAAAATTTCTACTGACTCCTCCTCCTATCTTTGTTCGTTTTTCCTAACTGGCTACGATTTACATGGTACCCACTCATACTTTAGTTATACATGCAATTTCAATTTACCTATGGCATACTAATAATTCCCGATAATCTCCCTCCACTTCACGATCATTTGCAATACCATAAGTTACCCTGGTAGCATAATTGATTAATACAAATTGTAATTTACGTACGAACACCTCATAGGACAAGATGTGCAAATTCAGTTGAAACCCGGCCTTCCTGACCCTTTTCTAATTTTGGCTACTAATCCAGTACCTGCGGATTAACTAGCTGCACCCACAACTTAACCCACTCCTGTCTCCTTTGTCTCATGAATGGAATATTCCAGAACATTCCCAGTATGGAATTTTCCAACTCTCTGTAATTCAAATTACGTCACGAGTATTATGTCTGACTCGTGACAAATATACTCCCTGGTTTCACCAACATATATATATATATATATATATATATATATATATATATATATATATATATATATCCCAAATATGTTGGTGGTCATGTGAGGTCAGTGGAGGTCCTTTCTGGCCAAACTGTTCGAGATAAAGACCATTATGAAATACAAAAATATTTATTGACCCCGATAATGGGAGATCGAGTGAAGTCAGATCTGACCTGAGGAAATTTGAAGTCAGTTTTAGGTCTGGAGCGTCTACCTAGTTTTTGAAACTACGCATCCTAGAACAAAATTAGGGGCAGGTTCAGAAACGGCGTATCTCAAAGAATGTCATAAGCTATCGAAAAAAAAGCAATTTTGACGAAAAAAATGCTTTTGTTTCGTATGTTTACATGAACTTTTTCATTCAATCATTGTCAGCATTATACTTAAATATGGCAGTCAACTTGGCACACGTTTCAATAGTGGCCATTTGTAAGGATTTCAAATATAGTGAAAGTAGAGGTAAAGTTACCAAGGTTATTTAGAAAATGAAGGACAGTGAAAAAATGCGCTTTTAAGCAAAGATGGTGGTGATAATATTTTACTATGTTTTACTTCAATAATATTCATAATATTCCTTTCCCCTGATAATGAGAGTAAAGGTTTGATTCTGATGATTAGCTAAAAAGTAACAATGCCAGGATATATGAAGAAGGTTGTATTAACACTGGTAATGTGTTAAGTACAGCATTTCCTGGTGTTATTTGTCGTAGACTCTTTTTCTACAATTTTCAAAAAGTAGCTGCCCGCCCAGAAAGGGAATGTTTAGTGTGTGTGTGTGTGTTTTTTTTTTTTTTTTTTTTTTTTTTTTTTATGTTAGGAAATTGAAATGGGGATCTATAGGATTTGGTATGAACATAATAGGCTTTGTACGAGTGGTTTTTTTTTCACACTATTATGTTAAAGATAATTAGGAAAACTAACAACATGCATTATAACAAAAATAGAAAATATTGAAACCTATGCAGTTATATTTCAGAATTAACCATAAGATTATGGAAATACTAAAACAAAGTAATTGTTACTCTATGAGTAAACACTGAAAACACCATTGTTTTCACATAATAGCCATGGAAGAATATCTGTTGGAACCTTATGTGCACCAGCCCTTCGAGTTTTTTGTACTCATGAACTAGTGTCCGGAGTCCGGACTGATCAACCAAATAACCTGTGGTTACACCTCATAATTTATTTTGTCTATTTTGGAGGGCTTTGTGTTACCGGATTTAGTAATTAAAGTTTTTGTAATACAGTACCAATAAGGCAAGCACAATGTAATATTGCAAACATTTTGTAAACTTGACATTGTTATTGTAATCTAAATTCGACCTTGTGTATGCCAAAGATCACCAAAAAAGAGCCTTTCCTTAACTTATATGAGGTGTGATATAAAAAAGTGCTGATTTTTTTTTTCCATAGATAAGAGGGATTAATTAGTACAGTAGTTGTAACTTAATCCTCTTTGAACACGCAAACTTGCCTTATTTTCCCAAGTCAAGTACTATGTGGTTTTCTGCAATGTAATTAATCCTTCATGATAGCAAATGATTTTTGCTGTTCTCCTTAAGCAACTTCAAAAGATTTTACTCTTGGAAGGAGTTCCTGCTGATGTCCAAATAATTACGCAATCAAATGTAAGTACTTGCTGATGTTGCAAAAGTAACGAGAATATTGTTAGATCCATATTTTATTACAGGAATCAGCAGACTCCAATATGCCAGCCCTATTATGACAAAATATTTATCAAGTTATCATTTCCTTATCCATTTAAAATTAAGCATGGGTGGTGATAATTGTCGACACCACCATCAAGTGTGGGTGACTGCAGGTGTTAACAATTGTCGACAACTAATTTTTTGAATAAGCGCACCCCCCGACATACTTGATTAGGCTCACAACAGAGGTGTGTGTGCTTAGGAGCTCCCACGAGTAGCAACAGCCTTGTCCAGCCAGTGTAGCAATATCTCTCTGCTTGTAAGTATGTATTTTCAGCGTTCCGCTTTTGCTTTAAATTCCATATTTGTACGTAAAAACGTTATATTTCACATTGTTGAGTTAAAGAATGTGATTCTAGCACGTTTTATGATGAAATTCTAAACGGGAAAATGTCGTTAGTATTGTCAGGAGAGCGTAAAAGTGTGTTTTGAGTTGTGGTCATTCTGGCCTGGATACCGTCATCCTAAGATGTCTATTTAGTCTTCACAAGTACATTAGAAGACTGCACATGGTTTGTACTTCAATATCATGTATCATTTATTTATTTAGGTATAGTGATTTACATGGTATTAGCCGCCAATTCTTTGTTTACGTTTTGCAAAAATAGACCAGCAATATAGAGGTGGCAGGCGCGAACATGCCTGCGGTTAGAGGGTTAATGAGAATTCTCCACAATCAAACTAAGCATACTTATCTGTCTCCTGCTTCCTATAGTTCAGAGGAGCAATGGTTGTGAAAGGAGTTCCAGGAAATTACACCTTTGGCGGCCCCCTGCTCTCCATCTTTGACATCTTGAGTAAAAAACTTCACACATGGTGAGTTAGTAATGTGGTCGGAAATCCTTAATTACAGGAAGGTTATAATTTTATTTAATTGTTTGTGATAAATAAATAGATATGCTACATGTTAGATAGTTACCAACATAACTGTAAATGAAACAAAAAAGTAATTAAATTTTGATCGACTTATGTCAAAGAGTAAGGTCAAAAATGGATATTCAGAATTTAAATTTTTATTGTCAAGCCAAAGAGTGATATATGGGCGGTACTGATCAAGAAATTCATAATCAGGGTAGTCATTTGGGTAGCATTTAAAAAAAAAACCTCAATACTCCGCCCCAATGCTCCCACACCCAACCAAATGTTATTACGCATAACTAATTTAATTATTATACAAGAAATGTAAAGAGAAAAAGAAAAAGGGAACCTCAGTGGCTCAGTACTTGCCTGCTGGACAGAGGTTGGCTCGTCACCTTCATCTCAGGGGTCTGTGCCAAATAAGCTCATAATGACTGTTGGGCTGTACCGATAACACTAACCACAGGATATTCTTAAAAATAGTATCATTGCCTTTCCCAGCTCATTTTGCCCTATTATTGTCTTCCCTAAACTAGCCTAACCTAACCTAACCTAACTTGACCAGGGGACGAGGCAGAATACAGTTCGTAATAATGCTGACCGGCTTGATCCGCCATCCTCTCTTGAGGTATATCCTCAATAAAAAATAAATAGATAGAATGTACTCATACTTCGAATAATGAATTTAAGAGAAATTCAACATATACTTAAATTATGCTGATCAATGATCCAGGAAAATTTCTATTTTTTTTTTTTATTTTGGATTCCCATGAATGATCTTGCATTATTACTACAACATAACTCTGGATATGGCTGAAAATTAAACCTAGAAACCCTTAAGACAGCACGACAACAATTAGAAATTTGTGCTACACAGTCATATCACAGTAAGTTGTCCTTCGGTGGATGGTTGGGTTTCTGGGCTGAGATATGTTACGGAAGGGGGTCTTTGTTCCATCGTGGGCAGATTTTCAAATTATGGCTGCTTCTCAAAACGAATAGTCACATGGGGACGGCATTCTGCCGCCTTATACTCCTCAGTATGCGTTAGATCGTTGCCTCTGTGGCAGAATCCTGCAATTTTACTCCCATATGGGTTAGAAAACACAATTTTAAGCATCTCTTGTGGCAGTAGACAAGCTTTCAAGGCACCAACGTCTGGTTTTCAAGCTGATTCATTGCAGAAGCTATGTGGTGCTGTATCTCCACCTGCATTTCAGACAACATATAATGATCTGGGATATAATCAGGTTTTCTTCACATCTTCAACCTTGATACATTAGGGATGTCAAATATATCATAAAACTTTGATATCTTCTGCCCTTATAATGTACACTTGACCCACGTCCAAACATTAAGGGTTCGCCACGCGCATGGCAAACAGGTGGGAGAACTTTACCTAGGCCCTGATGGTCTGGACATAATAAATTATATACCATCCTACAAGGGCCTATATTCACAAAATCAAAGTTAACTCTTAAGTAAAGATTTGTTCGTAAGCTTTCGTTCATGGCAAGGACTAGGACACGACCTACACACACCAGGTCACCCAGATTGGTGAGGTAGCTCAGGGGGGAGTAGAGTGGCGTGACGTCACGCTCGCCACCCGCCAGGCTGAGCCGCTGCCCGCTGATGATCAGACTCGGTCAGTGACTCAGTTTGATCAGGTGTGGAGAGCAGAGAGTAACTAGATGGAATGCAGCAAACGTGTTGTGGATCGTGGTAAAGACAATGCCGAGTGTATGTGCAGTATATGGTTGTACGAATTCCAAAGCAAAGTCAGCAGGCACTGATATAAGAGATTTTGGATTTCATCTATTTCATCTATTGTATAACTTCATAATATAATACAGGTATTGTACATCTAGTAAGACAACCTAAGTGACATTCTCACATTGATAACTTTTTGTAAGTAGTTATCTTAACTAATTTGCTGTGAATAACTGATATGTGTGATTGTCAGTAATACCACAGGACATTAATTTTATACTGTATTTTACAAAGGGATCAACAACTGATAGGCAAGCTAAGGTAAAGTCTTTATTATCACTAAAGCCTATAAACTATACCGTGCTACAAGGAAGAGTGGTACTCAGTTGTAGTAACACTGAAACAAGGAAGTACAGTACATTGCTTGGTCATGATCTATTTCAGGATGCACAAGCCACAAAGTCAGTTAAGTTGGGCTAAAACTATAAATGGGTAGAGAAGCCGTGCTAAGGGTGGTTAACATGTGTAGATGAATAGTGAAGTTTGACAGAGTTAAGTGAATATGGGTACATGGGTGGTGAGGTTGTGTGGGGTTTGTCAAAGTTTATGAAAGTACAGTATGGCATGGTGAAGCTTAACAGGTCAAGATTGGGTCACAAGATTCCCTTTCGTGACAAACGCATACGAGTATGCCTTGATAAAATGATAACAGTAAGGACTATATACATTTCTTAAGAGGTACAGTTGAGCAAGTAGAAAGTGCAAGAAAAAAATTATTGTACTTGGCAATATTTTTCATTTTTATTTTTAATTAAACCCTGGTATTATTATCAATGAATCACTAAGACTCCAGAGCCAATGTAAAGTGAAATGTAACTGACTGAAATTTTGAGTGGTATGCTACATGTGGCCATATACACTCATATTTTATTTGTACTTTCTACTTGCTGAACTGAACAGTACTGTAATACAATTTCACACAATATGTTTGTCCCTTTATATGGTTAGGTAAAGGGAAGGAATGGAGGAAAGATTGTGAGAGCTAGAGATGAAGAAGGGAGGAAAGACAAAGAGCCAGAGAGGAGGATTACAGGAAAGATCAAGTTTGGATGAACTTAACCTCTTTACATAGTGAGGCAAACCTGCTTTGTATTCTATTTGAAATATATGAAAATATATCATGAAAAACATTGGTCTTCACTTGCACTAGGTTTCTTTCATTTTTCAAAAGTATATTGTCAAACCCTTCCTCTGTGAAATCCAGGTTAAACATACTGGTAGGCCATATATAACTTTAAATCACAACATGAGTGAAAAATATATCAGACTCGGAGACACACTATTCTTGTTAGTCTGCCAGCTGGTGTCACTCTCGAGTTTTAAAGACACGCCGCTTAGAGTCTCTTGAAGTGACGCTGTACACTACGAGTACAATAATCATTCACAATGCAGGATCAAATAATTAACAGAAGTATGTCGAGTTTCAATCTTCAGAAATTATATAGGAGAGTACATTTTCAATTATGCTTCTTCACTAACTGCTCTCTATATTCTACTATTAGTCATGTGGCAACAAAATATTTAGAATATATATTTGGTACATAGAAACTTTTCATGACGTCATTGTCAAGCCCTTCTTGTGTCGTGATTGGCTCGGGCTGGCTGATACATCTAGCAGTTGATTGGCTGGCAGGGGGTATGGTGCCGACTCAATATACAGTTCGTAATAATGCACCCGGGACCTCTCGCGTGCTGGGCGAGTGTGCTAACCATTACACCATCAGCACCCTCCGCTGAATAGTGCTGCTCCGGCCTCTTTTAAGGCGGCGCAGGCACCTGCGCACGGCCACTAGGTAGTCACGTGATATGGGAGCTTCAAGAAGGCGACAGGTGAGGTAGGAGATGCGGCAAGGTACTTGGCATTGCTACAGTACCCCACCTCCCCCACAAAATTTTAGGAAAAGGGGGAGGACAGGATACATACATAAAAAATATACCGTACATATAAAAAATAAGTGTTATACAGAAGTGTACGGGTGTGGTGTGGAGTGTCGTGGGAGGGAGAATGCAAGTGTGTGGACTAGTAATAGGGAATGTGTGTGGCTGGAATCGTGTGGAGTGGGTCAGTGTCTGTGTTGTATATATGAGTAAGGAATTTGGAGGTCGCTTGACAATTCTCCCCGAATGTGACGTATATCCCTCAGGGACCATGGCAGGCTCGTCATCTTCCACCTGCTCGTGCGGTGAAGGTGGTGTTTTAGCACGGTGTTGCAGTAGTGGTGGTTGGGGTGGATTAACGGGTCGTGGTGGCGAGTCCGGTGCGGCCTGTGTGTCAAGTGGTAGGTCCTGAGGGAATATTAAGGGGATTACTGAGGTCGGGGGAGCATCTGGGATAGGGTCAGGAGGAATAGGCGTGGGGTCAGGCGGGGTGAGGTAGATAGGAGGAAGGAGGTTAGTTGAAGGGGATATGAGCGGGATAGGTAAGGGTATGATATGAGAAGGGGAGCGGGATAGGGGTGGGGGTGTAGGAGAGCAGCAAGGAGGCGGAGGTGTCGATGGTGAGTTATGAGTCGGTGAAGGTGGGCGAGCAGGTGGAGTTGAATTATGGTGGGGGGCAGATGGGTATGAGAGGGTGAGCGAGGGTGTGATTGGGTGATGATGGGTAGAGGCGGGGTCGGGGAAGGTGAGCGAGGGTGTGGTGGGGTGGTAGTTTGAGGTAGTGATACTGACGGGGTGTGGGAGTGTATGAGTTGGTGAGATGAAGTTGATGGTGTAGCCGTGTAGGGTGCGTGAATGATTGTGGCTGCACAGGTGGCGTGGGGAGAAGAGGTGTGGGGTGTGTATGTGGTTGCAGTGGTTGGCAGCAGTGAGAGGTTGATGTGGGTGGATGAGGCAGAGTAGTGAGGGTGTTGGGTGATGGTAGCACGGATGCGTGTGTAGGTGGAGGTGAGTATAGTGGTGTGGTGTCGGTGTGTGTGGTGGTGTGGGGTGGTTTGACGTAATGTACGGTTTTCCAGCTACCTGGATGGTAACGGTAGCATCCGTCCTGGTGATAACAGAATGAGATCCAGTGTAGGGTTCTTGTAGAGGTGTTCTGTGTGCATCCGTGCAAAGGAAGAGTTGAGTGGCGGTATGTAGACCAGTGGGTCTGTAGGTAGGTCTGGTGGTGGTGTTACGAGTGGGTGTAGGGCGGGCATTGATAATGGCTGCCTTGAGTGCTGGGTGGAATAACAGGTTGGTTGTGTCCATGTTTGGAGATGTGACTTGTCCCGGTAAGCAGAGGTCCTCGCCATATACGAGTTCTGCTGGGGAGTGATCTAGGTCCTTCTTGACGGTGGCGTGGATGGTGAGTTGGATGAGTGGTAGGGCGTCGGGCCACTGATCTGGCTGTAGTGCCCTAAATGCGTCCTTTAGCCGCCTGTGCAGCCGCTCCACCATGCCGTTACTGCTGGGGTTGTAGGCTGTGGTTCTCTGTCATCGGGTACCCAGGAGTTATAGCATCTCCTGCCACGCCCTCAACTCAAACTGCGTACTTTGGTCTGTTATAATCACGGCAGGTGGTCCGAAGTTAGCAACCCAGTTGGTGAGGAAGTGGCGGGCAGTACGTTCAGCAGTGATGTCGCTCATGGGTGTGGCAGTGCACCAGCGTGTCGTCCTATCGAAACAGGTGAGGAGATACCGAGAGCTGAGTGAAGGTGGCAGAGGTCCTACGATGTCCACATATACAGTATGGAACCTACTGGTAGGTACGAGGAACTCGTGCAGCGGTGGTCTGGTGTGGCATCCAATCTTCACCCTTTGGCAGGGTATGCAGGAGGTGACTCACTCCTTTACCTGCTTCCTCATACCGGGCCAGACTGCAAGGCGGCTGATGAGGCGAAGCTTACCTGCGACACCTGGGTGGTTTAGGGAGTGGTAGTGGTTAAATACATCGGCCCTGAACTGCATAGGGATATATGGGCGTGGCGTGCCACACGAAGTGTCACACCAGAGCATTGTTACAGCATCTGGGGCGGCTAAATACTCGAGTCGGAGTCCCGTGTCACCAGTGATGAGATTGTTGAGGTGGGCGTCCATTACTTGGGCTGCTGCGATGGCTGGGAAGTTCAAAAGTGGCATCTGTTGGATAGTAGAGACATTAGGTAGTGCAGGGGGCGCTCTTGACAGGGCATCGGCAACGGCGTTATCCTCACCCTTCACGTGGTGGATGTCAGTGGTAAATTCCGACACGAATGCCAGGTGTCGTGTCACTCTTGGAGACCAGTTGGTGCCCAGCTGTTGCATCGCAGTAGTGAGTGGCTTGTGGTCGGTGCGGATGTGGATGGCCACCAACTCTCTGTCAAAAGTGCTATATTTGTGCTGTGGTGGTTCCAGGCGCTTACTGAAGAAAGCAATAGGTTTCAGTACACCGTCCACTTCCTGCTGCAGAACCGCCCCAATGGCGTCATTGGAGGCGTCGGTGTAGATGGATGTCGGAGCGTATGGAGTATAGGGTAGGCGAGGAGGGTGGGGTCAGCCAGTTTCCTCTTAATGGAGGTGAACTCCTCCTCGGCGGCTGTAGACCATACTAGCTTCTTCTGCGATGTCTTTTTGAGGCTCTTCAGCAAGTCGTGAAGTGGAGTGAAAGCAGAGGCGGCGTGGGGGTAAAGTGGTGATAGTAGTTCACTACCCCTAAAAATTCCCGGAGTTTTCGGGCGGTAGTGGGTAGTGGGAACTCTCTGACGGCCTCTACCTTCTGCAGTAGTGGGGTGATCCCATTGGGTGTCACACGGTCGCCGAGGAAGTCCAATCGGTCTGCCCCAAGGACACACTTCGAGGGGTGCACCTTCAGGCCGTGCTGCTGCAGGCGGCTGAAGAGTTCCCTCAGGTGCTGCCGGTGTTACGAGTGGGTGTCTGAAGCAACTATGATGTCGTCTATGTAAGCAACAGTGTAGTCCAGACCCCGCAGCACCTTATCCATGAACCGTTGGAACGTCTGGGCGGCGTTGTGTAATCCAAAGTTCATGAACGGAAACGCAAACAGGCCGTATGGAGTAGTAATTGACGTCTTCTTGATGTCCTCCTCTGAGTGGAAGTCCAGGACGTGCGGTATTGGGTACCTGTCGGGAATGGTGGCAGCGTTCAGCGCCCTGTAGTCGCTGCATGCCCTCTATTCACCTTCCTGTTGCTTGGGGACCATGTGAAGAGGCGACGCCCATTCGCTGTCAGACGGTCTTGCTACTCCCTGTTGGATCATGATGTGGAACTCCCTCTTTGCTGCCTCCAATCTCTCGGGGGCCATCCTCCGGGGTGTGGCGAAGACAGGGGGGCCAGTCGTCGTGATAGTGTGGTGGATACCTGGGTCATGTGTGTTATGTGTGTTGGAGGTGGAGAGTAGGTGAGGAAATTCGTGTATTATGTATTCGTACGAGTTGGTGTGTGTTATGTGCATGGTGGTAGGTGTGGAGTGTCGGCAGTGTTTGGTGGGGATGATGGCTCCTGACGTTTCATGGATTAGTCACTGTCTCTTGGCGTCGATCAGGAGATCGTGTGCAGTTAAGAAGTCTAGACCCAGGATGGGGGCCTGTACATCTGCCATGACGAATGGCCATACCATGTACTCTTGCCTCGTAAGGGTGATGCCCTTGCTCCTCGTGCCGTAAATAGCGATGGGTGACTTATTGGCAGCGAGAAGGTCATATGCCGTAGAAGCCTGGCACTCCCTGTCCTTAGTTATCCGGGGAACAACACTAACCTCAGAGCCAGAGTCTACGAGGAAGTTGTCCCCCGACTGTAAGTCCAGGAGAGTGCGAGCGGTGTGATGAGGTGTGTGTACAGGCTTGCTGGAATGTTGCTGGGCTGGTGGTAGTGGAGCGGTGGCGAGGTTGGTGGCCGTGTTGTGGTTGCTTGTAGATGGTGCGTGGAGATGGTGGTGTTGGTGTGTTGCTGGGAGGCCCTGAGTTGGATGTCGTTGTGTGGTCGGTAGCGTGGAGGGCGTTGTCTTGCCATCGCCTTATTCGTTTCCCTGTGTTGGTCTGGCAGGAAGGCGGGTGGCGGAAGGACCCCAATTGCATGGGGGGCGGCAATTGTGTGCAGCGTGGCCGAACCTCTGGTGGTGCAGTCTCGTCCTGGAGTAAGTAGCCACCCACTCCCAGCCAACTCAGATATGTGGCACCATCGCTACCGTGGATACGAGGGTTGAAGCAGGGCAAGACTCGTCAACCTGAGTCAAATCAGTTACTTGAGCCAGCGAGAAGGTGGAGGGAAAACTGTGCTTCGCTGATTCAACTCAGGTTGATGAGTCTTCATCCCTCGTATCCCTGGTTGTGATGGTGCCACATGTCGGGGTTGGCTGGGAGTGGGTGGCTACTTACTCCAGGACGAGACTGCACCACCAGAGGTTCGGCCACGCTGCACACAATTGCCGTTATGGGGTAGAATACAGGACACAAAGGGACGGGGGGAAGGGGTAGAACATGCGGGCGGAAATATGGTGGGGTAGAGAAAGGAGGTAGTAAGGGCGACAAAGGGAAACGACGAGAGTGGCAGTTTAGGGAAATGGGAACACTATGGAGAGGGCGAAAAATGGGGTCTAGGGACGCAGGAGAAGGATGATGCGGAGAATAGGAGTGGAAGGTAGGGGTTAGTGGGTAGGAAAGCGTGAATGTGGCGGGAAGAAAAGAGGCATATGGAGAGCGTTACGGTAAGCACAATGTTGGAGGGGTGAGAACACTGGGGAAAATGGCACAAAAGCAAACAGGGGGAGGGAATAGTGTAAAATGTTTGTGAAAATTCCTTGGTGGGTTTTAGCAGGAGTCGGCTGCTGGGAAGGTCGTAGAAAGCGTAGGTAGCTCGGTGTAGATGGCACAGCATAGACGACTTACAGCACATGGCGTAGCGTGGGTCTGCTTATAACACATAGACGTGGAGTGTAGAGTAGAGTTGCTTACGTGGTGTAGAATGGCGTAGCTCGTAGAACGTAGATGTAGTGTGGAGTTGCTTATGTGGCGTAGAGTGGCGTAGCTCATGGAACGTAGATGTAGCGTGGCGTAGCTTGTAGAGTGGGGGAGCTTCCAACACGTGGCATGGAGTGTAGAACTGCGTGGTTGTTGTGAACATAGCGTGGAGAAGCTTGCGTAGACGTCCAGAAGTTTGTACTATAGTCTTTTTGAAATATACTGAGCGCTGAGGCGTTGGCTGTTGGGATGTTTTTCACTCCAGCAACGCTGCCAAATCAGACCAATACACTTCACTCCCTCCCTCATATCAGCTATTTACTAATGCTAAATTAATCTAAATTACTACGTATACATTTACTTCACTACTAAGGCCATATAGGTACATGAACGTATCATTAACTTCTCATATTAACAATGATAATATATATATGTATCACATCAACTGGGCAGAATATTCTTTCGACCGTGCCAGTGCACCTAGAGGGTGAGTGTACTCGGGGATAAGTACGTAAGCTCCAACTGTCAACTCAGGTCACTACCGTCACTTTTCCTCTGGCTACCACTCAAGATGAAGCACACCTCTGCTACTCGCTATCATGTTTTACATAGTCGAGAGAGATAACATATTTATAATGTAAATAAGTACTTTTTAGAATAGAAAGCAAATAGAGGACCTATTATTGCACCATCACGAGCAGTGGTGGTGAGGAATAAAAGTCGAAACAAACGAAATATTAGGTTATACCCTCAGAAAGGTGTCGCATTTATAATACAACATAATGTGTCAACAG
Source organism: Petrolisthes cinctipes (assembly GCA_033782935.1). Taxonomy (NCBI): domain Eukaryota; kingdom Metazoa; phylum Arthropoda; class Malacostraca; order Decapoda; family Porcellanidae; genus Petrolisthes; species Petrolisthes cinctipes. The sequence continues at coordinate 22,585 of JAWQEG010001816.1, forward strand.
AAAAGGAAAGATTTACTTTTATGTTTTGTTGTTAACGGAAAGCGATATATAGGCAACAGATGAGAGAGAACAGGTGGTGGGTTGGTGAGGGCTAGTTGTCATTTTTAATGAGGAACAAATCCCATAATTGTCCAGACGAGATCTGGCAAAGTAGCAGTCAGGTAAATCTCGGAAGTCGCCAACGCCTCAGCGCTCAGTATATTTCAAAAAGACTATAGCAATTGAATCAGTGTAAATGAGCTGATAGTGGGGTCACCAATTATAACAACAAGAAAGCACTTGCCTTACTACCCGGGGTGAACAGACTCAATTATACACGGTAACAATTTATTGGTAAGTACTGTGACGGTGATGTGAGAATGATCGATAATGTAATTTATAATATGACAATTACAACTTACCTTGCCCGGTTAATTTATGATCTTCGTTGGTTGGCTGCAGCGAAGAACAAAAAGTCGGGGATTAATTCCCCGTTGGCCTCAATCACCCCCGCACATAGAATTTTTTTTAATGTAAGGGTTCTTCCCGATATATATGTATTTATATAGATAACAAATCTACTGGTGCATTCAAACAACCAATTGCAAATTTCTATATTTATTCAACTCCAGTAATTTTAGCCAACATGAATAAATTAATTTCACACACACACACACACACAAACTCACGCTACGCTAACTAGCTACTCGCTCTCGCTACGTCGCTTCGTATTCGTGACGATAGTCTAGGTTACGTTACACTGTAGTAATTCTATCAATGCTACGCAAGTTTGGAATATTTTTCTAATTTCTCACACTCGGAATAATTTAGAGTCTCACAACACACTCGTAATTTTCTTCAAAGATCCAGCTCTCCCTCACCTTAATTCACTTACCGAACCAGTGTCAATGCAACTGGTCAGTATACAACTGTAATGCCCTGTGAATCGTGGTAATTATCCAACGATTCGACGTTACGTTGTTCACTCCCCACTGCACGTGGAGAATTGATCTAGGCAAGGGAAGCTAGTTTATACGAGTGTGTTCCCTTCGAGTGTGTCTCCCAAACTGACCTATAATTCCATCCTTAACTGGAGGCTGGAAGTTCAAAAATTTTCTGACTCCTCCCCATTATCTGGGTTCGTTTTTTCCTAACTGGCTACGATTTACATGGTACCCACTCATACTTTAGTTATACATGCAATTTCAATTTACCTATGGCGTACTAATAATTCCCGATAATCTCCCTCCACTTCACGATCATTTGCAATACCATAAGTTACCCTGGTAGCATAATTGATTAATACATTCTGTAATTAACGTACGAACACCTATAAGACAAGATGTGCAAATTCAGTTGAACCATGACCCTTTTACCTTTTTTCTACCTGGTCTATTTTTGCTACTACCTGCGGATTAACTAGGCTGCACCCACAACTTAACCCACTCCTGTCTCCTTTGTCTCATGAATGGAATATTCCAGAACATTCCCAGTATGAAATTTTCCAACTCTAGAACATTCTATTACTTATGCTTACATTACGTCATGAGTATTATGTCTGACTCGTGACAAGTACAGGGTTGTGTAGTAGTGGCTAGCACCTTGGTGAAGCTGTAACCCGCCTGACGTGGTAGCGCAGAGAGAGGGACGTTGTTCCTGCTAGAGAGTGTAGAGACTTGGTTAACACATGTGGGGGCTAGGTGTAGGCACGTAGAGAGCGTGGTGCGGGCGGCGTCCACGTAGGCGCGGCAGTAGTATAGAGCCGCTCCGTCCTCTTTTAAGTTTCGAGAAGGCGACAGGTGAGGTTGGAGATGCATCAAGGTACAGTCACTCATAAAAGTAAAGACACCCCCAGGCAAGACACCTTTTAACACGTTTGATATAGGTTCTGGTAACATTGTACCTGACATCAGAGGTGGTGGTGGTGTGGGTGGTGTTTGGAGGAAGGTTGGTTTGCTCGAAACATTATCCCAACTCATGCTTTGTCTCATCTATCATTAGTTACAAATGTATCGTCAAATCAACTTCATCTCTCAAGCGCCATCACTGGCGTCACGCACACTGTTGCCAGAACCGATACCACACGTATAAGAAGATGACTGGCATGGAGGGGTCTTAATTTTTATGAGTGACTGTACTTGGCGTTGCTACAGTATAATTATATGGCCATTTAGGAGGTTTGTTCCAAATATCTTCCACAGAGGAGATTGAGGACATGGGAGTATTCTCTAATGTTGTTACGACTCCAGCCGCTTTTACCGCAGATCTTTGTGATAATGAAATTCAAAGAATTTTGTGTCCCTGGCCGGCTGTGTAGGGCATTGATTGATCAATTAGTAGATGCCACTAGGCATCTGGCGGCGCATCAGCTAGGGTCATATTATACCGCCCAACATAATAATCAAATCTAAGGTTTTTAAAAAATTGTCATTTATATCAATAATAAAATATGTATACACACTAGCCAGGCTTCATTACGTAAAAGGGAGAAGCAGCATGATTATATATATATATATATATATATATATATATATATATATATATATATATATATATATATATATATATATATATATATATATATATATATATATATATATATATATATATATATATATATATATATATATACGTTAGCCTCCTCCACAAGTTGTGAATTTTATGATATTTATGGTTTTTTAGATAGTTCTATGTTTTTTATTTTGATTATCTTATATGTTTTACTTAGGTTAACAGGTTCTTTTAGTAATAATGTACTTTTTTATTTATATATCGTTTTAATAACGTTGCCTATCCCTTTCGCGGTAGTGAAGCCTATTTAATGTGTGTACATATTTTATTAATGATGTAGATGACCATTTTATGTTGGGCGGTATATGACCCTAGCTGTTGCGCCGCCAGATGTCTAGTGGCATCTATAAATCAATCAATCCTTTTCAAGATATGAGTATCGGGTCTCCCGAGGCTGTAATTTTCTGCTGTCAAATGTAATGGGTGGTGTCCCATCTTCAAACTATTGCAATAAGGCAGTACCAATAGCATAATACGAGGCAACAGTCTGCACAATAAAGGGTAAGATTAATATCATGGGATCTTAACACAAGCTCTAAGGTAAGGCTTTCTTTTAACTTTTGAAAAGCTTCTATACGTTTCTTATCACACGTCTGTTCATTTGTTTGGCCTTTCCTCAGCAAATCTGACAGGGGTGTAACTATTAGAGAGGACAGTGGTATAAACCGTAGATACCATCCTGTGAAAAAAAAAAAAAATCTCAATTTCTTTTTAGTCTTAGGGGGAGGAGTGTCAAGGATTCTTTTTATTGTACAGTTCTGTGGGATGACCTTGTCAGGTCTAAAATTATGACCCAAATAGGAAACAGAGAAATATTCCAGGAAACATTTAGTAGGCCTAATGGTCAACCCAGCCATTCGTAATATATCAAACAGTGTTTCCAGTAATACTAGATGATCACGCTACGCTACGCTATGTCCTAATACATAGTCTACACAACTATCAACATCATTTATTCCCAACAAAAAGCCTTTTCATCATTCGATTATAGGTGGCTGGTGCATCTACCAAGCCGAAAGGCACCTTCGTGGAATGGTAGCAACCATTAGCTGTGGAAAAAGAGGTAAAGGCTTTACATGACTCATCGATGGGAATCTGCCAAAATCCTCTGGTAGAATCAATCTTTAAATAATATTTTTTTCCTGTTAGTTTAGTTAAATTCTCCTCTGGGTTAGGCATGGTATCATTGTCAAACTTTGTGTTCGGATTTAAATTCTTATACTTTACACAGAATCGATAAGAACCTTCAGGTTTCTTCACCAATACCACAGGAGCACAAAATTCATACTTTGACATACATTCATTATTCCCAGACTCAGCATACCCTGAATTTCATCCTCCACTACTTTACTGGCAAAAGGCAATGGATATGGTTTCTCCCGGACTGGTTTATTCTCAGTCAACTCAATTACATATTCAGCTAAATTAGTTACTCCAGGACTGTCTATGTCAGAATATTCTCTTATGGTCCTTCTGAATTTACTCTGTTATTTAGGTGACAACTCAGGGTTGATACTCGTCCTGAAACATTTCCATGCCTTTTACCATGCCTGGTACGTGTTACAGTTGATTGTCCTCTTCACAAGGAGTTACAGACACAGCCGTCACATCCACCCTCTCCTCATAAAGCTTCAGTAGATTAGCATGGAAAACCTTTGTGTCACCACTTCCCATCATAACTCTATAAACATAATCATTCATTACTTCCCAATCTCGAAAGGTTCTTTCTTGCTTAGCAGCAGCATATTGTTACCTGTTGGTATCAGGAGCAGAACTTTATCACCTTTACCTGTCCACACATCTTTGAGCAAGCTAAGTGGGCCTTTCACAGTATGGTCATGAATTAATTCAAAAGGTGCAAAGCCAGTCCTAGCTTGAGGAGCTTACCTGTAGCCGAACAGTAATGCAGGGAGATACCTATCCCAGTTATTAGAACATTCACAACTCATTTTCTTTAACATTAATTTAAGAGTTCCATTAAATCTTTCGTTCAGTCTAATGGCCATTGGGTGGTAAGGTGTTATGAAAGACTGACATTCCGTAATTAATCTACATACATTCGTGGTCAATAATATTCATCCACATATGAGTAACTCTAAAAATGTGTTGTGTTGTCTTTTGTTTTCACGTTCTCTTATGCTTGTATTAAAATAGAAGATGTACTTAAAAACGATTTATTGGAAAGTATATCAGCTAAGGAAAAGAGTGAAGCTGTCAAAATCTTACGTGGGTTACCCCTATATGGATGATTATATATGAACACGACTGTACCTTCTTCATTTAGTTCGATGTGAATTGGAAGCCTCTGTCACTCAGGATCTCTTGTGGGAAGCCTAACATTGAAAATACTTCAATAAATAGTGAATCTGCTGTTCTATCAGTGGATATGTCAGGTAATGCTATTGTCTCAGGCCATCGTGTAACATAGTCACCAATTGGAAGTATATACCCATTACCCTTTGATGAAGAGGGTGAGATAGGTCCAACTATATTTATGGCTATTTTCTGGAATGGGTAATTCATTGTTGGCATTTTTCCTAGTGGAACCTTTGGTACTTTACCCCTGGGTATATTCCGCTGGCAAACATCACAACTGCGGCACAACCTCTTAACATCCCCAGGTATTTCTGGCCAACAGAAGCAAGATAGTATCCTATCCGCAGTTTTCTTACCCACTAAGTGTCCTCCTAATAAATATTCATGGTCTAACTTAAGGATTGTCGATCTACAACCATAAGGAACAAACAACTGTTGGTTACACATGTGGGAGATTTTTAGACAAAACATAGATTTTCATTTAGTTTTTCATGTGATTCGTTCGATTTTAATATCTATTTATTGTGCAAATATCCTGTTTTGGCCCTACTCCATCACTCAGCTTTTGGCAAAAGTTAGCTCGGGTTTTCTAATTTTTGGCGAGCACAAATAATATCAGTTTGTTTTAGAATTAGGCAGACTACAGGGACCTAACCTTAGCAGACTACCGGGATTTAACCTTAACAGACTATCGGGATCTAACCTTAGCAGACTACCGGGAGTTGAGCTAAGTAACACCTATATGAAACTTACGGAAATTTGACCATAAAAACGTATATCACAGTGAAAATTAGATATCTCGCACATGTGTAATTCTAAAATAATTCCCAACTATTTTACCTCCGTCTCATTTCTCAAACATGCTTTATACCATAGTTCTCCCTCTAGACGTTCTTGATGGTGGCTCGATCCCGACCTCTGGTGTTTCAAGAAACCCTCAAGTGTCGGATCAGCCTCCTGCTCCACTTTGGTTATAGATAACTCCAATATATTTCCCTCACCTACAGTAGTTACCTTCGGTGGACGAAGCGGCTTCCTTCTAACTTGTTGTCTCATCACCACAGCTCCTCCCAAATCTGCAACGATCACTTTCATGTTGATGAAGGGGTCATCTTCCTGGTTCTCTTGGGTGTTTCCTGGACCATTACCCCCAGTCTCCTCACACAGGAGTCAGATGCTGTAGTACCATAGTTGATCTCTAGGGGTGTCTCCATTTCTTTCCATTCCAGGAACTTCATGCTCAAGTGGTAAGGCTCTTTTGATGTTACCAATAATTATATCGCAGATGGCGCCCGTCATACAATTTGCCTCCACAATACCAGAGTAGTATGTGGACTCGACATTGACTTTGGCAATAGGACACATTCTTGCTGTGCAGTCGATTAACATGCACATTTCTCTACCTCCTGTCAGCTGGTCAGGCTTGACGAATTTATTTTGTATGACCAATTCGGTGCACTCCGTGTCACGATAGACTTCCACTCTTTGCCGTACGTAGCCGTACGTTACTCTTAAACCTGCCTCGATGGAACCATCTCACTGGACGGTAAAATAACTTCAGCAGGATTCTCCAAACAGGCCCCGGTTTTCCTCTCTGTTACTTTCTCTCGTGAGGATCTTGGAACCTTCACAAAAATACTACAGTCTTTGGCCAAGTGACCTTCATGTCCACACAGAAGTAACCGATGTTCTTGTCTTGAAAACGACTTCTGGATAGAATGTGACGTGACAGGGTCCTGTTTGGGAAATGAATTCTGGATAGTGTATGGAGTAGCTCGATCAGATTTCCCTTGAGTGTTCTCGTATCTTTGCTTCATTAGCTTGTTTGGTCTCCAAATGGGTCCACCATGGGCTGTTAGGTATTGTTCTGTCAAACCTATCTTTAAGTGTCTTGAAAGTCTGCTCCTTGAGAAATAACCTTTAAATCATTGTGGCACTTCCAGAGACTCTGTTCCCTCAACACCAAATCCCTTATATTATGAAAAGTCTTTGTTATCCCAGTCATCTCGATCCGCCGATCGAAATACCTCTGTGTTCGTACTGAGAACTAGTTCACCGTTTCACCTTCCTCTGGACAAGAATCACGGAACTTAAGTCTGTAGCCTTTTTCAGTAAACATATACCTCTGCAGGATTGTTTTCTTCACTAGATCATAATTAGAAGCTTCGTCACTAGGTTAACACACATATGCCATTAAAGATTTTCCTGTAATTAACGCACTCAGGTTAGTTGCCCAAATTTCTCGTTTTCACTGGTGTCCTTCAGCACGTCTTTGAAAACGTTCCAGGAAAGCGTCTATATCATCACAGGTAATTTAAGTTTCGGTACACTAGTATCCAGAGCTGGGATATGGCTACTTGACCAATGAGCCTGCTCTGCTTGTATAAAAGCAAGTTCCTTTTCCTTCAATTTCAATTGGGTTTAGATTTCCTTTTCTCTTTCTTCCCTTTACAGTTGTTCATCTTGCCCCTACTCTGTTTTGACAAAAGTACGCAATTCTTCTCCCTCGTAGCCAAGACGTTCACCCAAGTTCAGAGTTTCATTCATAACATTATACTCACTCATCTTGCTATTTACAAATATTACCACTGGTAAAATTTACAGATCCTCTTCATTTCACTAGATATTTAAATCATAATCCAGTATATACAATATATATACCTTATAACACGTACACTCACCCCGGGGATTCCAGTGCAGTGCAGAGTAAATTTCCTTAATCACAATAATTCGTGGGTCTCCCACAAGCAGGTCTCCTAGGCATGGGGTGCTTTATTATGAACTGTATATTGACTCGTCACAATCAAGGGCCAGATACTTCAGCCAGAGCTAGCCAGTCTAGCAAATCTATGAAATCAATATATCCTTGCCTTATACTTTACAACAGTGTGTGAGTTTTTTTTTATTGCCAAACGAACCAACCTGATCCTACCTAACGCTAGCATAATACAGTCTAACCCTAGCATAATCCATCCTAACCCTAGCATAATTTAGCCTAACCCTAGCATAATCTAGCCTAACCTTTAGCATAATCTACTAATATAAAAAATGAATTATAAAACAAATATTGCCTCAAAGAGGACGTGAACTTTCAGTGCCTTCCCCATCCCCATTTACCAACCACTCACCCCCCCAACTGAGCTACAGAGACAACTAGCAGAATAATTGTGTGCGGCTGATGAGTTTATTCCGCTAAGTGAGGTGGTTGGTAGTTTCTGGTAACTCTAGTTGGTGGTTTCTCTAACCAAGCGTATCTGGCTTTTGATTTGCTGGCGGGGGATATGGTGACCAGTCAATATACAGTTCGTAATAATGCGCACAGGGTCCTGTCCACCACGGGACTGTTGGCCTTATGCCACCTCTCCTGGGTCCTATCCTGGGACCGGTGAAACTTTTGCCGAACAAATCAGCTTTAAAACTTACACATAAATCCACTTATATAAAAAAAGGAAAATACACATAATACACACAGGCATTAACACGAAACTGAACATGAATGATTAAAGTTAACACATATTTATATTGAAAAAAAAAAAAAAAAAAAAAAAAAAAAAAAAATATATATATATATATATATATATATATATATATATATATATATATATATATATATATATATATATATATATATATATATATATATATATATATATATATGTGTGTGTGTAAATCCACAAGGAAGGAAAAATAAACACCGAGCACATTCGTGTATTCACATCTTCAGGAGAAATACAGAATACTTAATACAGAATGTAGAAGAATGGAAGAAGATTTAGGGCTTTATGCCTATCGACTCATGGTGTTGGTCATTAAGGCAGTCAAGACTAGTTACATCAACACATCTTCCCCCAGCCTACAAGGTTGCTATCCTTGCTCTTACAGCCGGGTACCTACTTACTGCTAGGTGAACAGGGACATAGGGGGCTTGGAAAATTGTCCAACAATTCCACTGACCTGGGGATTGAACCCGGGATCTCTCGCTTGCGAGGCAAGTGTGCTAGCCATTACACCATCAGCACCCCAAGAGAATGGTTGCCGATACATAAAATAACTAACTGGCAACCTGAAGGTGTTGCCACTACGAGTTCAAAGCAATACACACCCATATGGTGCTACAAGGATTTACCTGACCCAACCCTCATCAAACCTGACATGACCTCTAAACCTAAGATTATCCTCAGTCATTAAGGAATAGCAGTTGGACTTATCTTATTAACAATCTTGTCTATGATGAAACTATCCAACTTGTACATACCATTGATTAAGTTCATATTAATATTTCCTGTGTGTTTAATCACCGTGCCATAGGCGTAACCAGGTGCAAATTCTCCAATAAGTTTTCTTCAGGTGCAAATTCAAAAGAATCTCGCGCAACCCCACCAACGACATCAAGCGAAGGGCCAGCACCACCATTTCTGCCATCAACGCTAAGGCTTGGGGGGATCCACCTGAAGAAACTTATTGGAGAATTAGCACCTGGTTACGCCAATTGCACGGTGAAAACCCACAAGCCTGGCAACCCCCTCAGGCCTATCATCTCCCAGATCCCGACTGCAACATACCAACTGGCCAAATCTCTGAACAACTTACTTTCACATTACGTGCCCAGCCACAGATTTTCTACAAATTCTCCGTGATTCCCCTAAAGTAGACAACCATACCATCGCCTCCCTGGATGTTGAGAGTTTGTTCACTAATGTACCGTGGATAAAACTATAGACATCATCCTCCACCGGGTTTAAGAACACCCAGACCTCCCACGACTGGACATCCCCAAGACCTGCCTCAAGACTCTACTTGAACTCTGCACCAAGGAAGCTCCATTTATTTGCCCCCGTGGCAATATGTATCAGCAGATTGACGGTATAGCGATGGGTAGCCCCCTGGGGGTCCTCTTTGCTAACTTCTTTATGGGTACTGTTGAAGAGGATCTTCTCAAATATAATCGCCCATCGATATACTGTCGGTATGTTGATGACATTTTTGTTCAAGTGAAGGACCTAGACGAGCTACTACTACTACAACAACGGTTTATCTCCTCGTCTGGTCTGAACTTCACCTACGAAAAATCAACGGATGGCAAACTACCCTTCCTTGACCTCTAGGTTGCCCACCACAACTCAGACTTCCAAACCACAGTGTACACAAAGTCCACCAACAACGGACGGTGTCTTATTTTTTTTTTTTTTTTTTTTAAATTCATTGCGCCGTAGCGTCAGTCAATAGGCAGACAACAGTACACAAGGGTAGGCGGGACTCACGAGAACCCAATGACCACACACACACACATATGCGCACACACACACACATCACGAAAACATAACAGAATGAAGCACAAGTATACAGACAAATATTTACATCATGACCTACTTAAATCCACCAAAACGAGGGTGGCGCACCGGAAGTTCCTCCAAAACCTGATGGTTCAGCAGGTGTCGACAAACCACATCAAGTGGCAGGCCCTGGGGCAGCAAGTGTCGGAATGTAATGTGGGGCAGGCTAGGCAATAGTGCTCTATAGTGTTAGCACGAGGCGCTCGACACAAGCGACACTCAGTGAAGGGAGGCTCACCCTGCATCCCAGCAACCTGCCATGGTGGCCGGTAGCCAAGCCTCAAACGAGCAGAGACTACATTGTGCCTCCGAACCATGAGGCCTCGACGACGGTAGGAATATTTGTGACGGCAGACAGACTCGTAATGGGGGATGGAGATGCTGAAGGGCCTCTCTGCATCCCTGCGTCGCCGTACAGGGAGGACGTCCAACACCACGAGGAGGCAGATGGCAGGCTTCCTTTGTGAGTCTGTCAACTGTACCATTGTGACGTAAACCTACATGGGACGGCACCCATAAAAATTTGACAGTCATGTTACGATGACGCAATAAGGCCAAAAACGATAAAATCTGCTGAATAACAGTAGAGTGTGTGGGCTGAACACTAGAGAGGGAATGAAGGGCAGGTTTTGAGTCACAAAAAATGGCAGCATTCACTCCACGTTGACAAACAACACTAACAGCATCCAGAATGGCATACAGTTCACACAATGTTGAGCTAGAGTGGTTACAGAGACGACGGCCAACCCAGCCCCCTGGAGGTGACTCCAGGTCAGGCGAGAAAACAGCACAACCTGCTGCACCATCCACCTGCAATGAGCCATCAGTGTAGAGGCAGTATGGATCTGTGATGGAGGAAGTCACTGTTTCTATGTGTTCCAGAGCCAACTGCCGCTGTAGAGAAGGCAGCTCCGACTTGGAAGTAGGTGTAAAGCTCACATCAGGTGTTGGTAGCATCCATGGAGGGGGCCTTGGGGGGACGTCTGCAACCATTATATCTATATTAAGACCACGAAGCACAGTGGAAACAGACCTTATAAGAGTATGTCCAGCAGGCAGTATGGGAGGGACCGGGTAGTTTGGTCTAAGAGAAGTCCTGACTAACTGAGAGTAATGGGGTGAAAGATGTGGGAAATGGAAGCACTTGACAGTGAAGCAAGTAACATTACAATAAATTCTCTCGATTAATGGGGGAAGACGCAACTCACTCTGCATGTTCACTATCCTGGTCGACATTGGACAACCGAGAATTATTCTCATTGCTCTATTCTGAAAATTTTCTAAAGTTTCCAGAGTAGCCCTAGGAAGTTGAATCAAAGCAGGGGAAAGGTAATCAACAACTGAACGGATAAAAGCAATATAGATGGTCCTGGCTACTGGGATGGAAATGCCCGAGGAGTTGTTAGATAGCCATTGAAGTGGTGTAAGTCGGCGCTGGAGACGACCCAATAAGTCCTGGACAATGGGATGGTCTTGAGGTCTGGCAGGGCCAATCGGCCAAATATTGACTGGTGCACCCAGGTAGCAGTACTGGGAACACATGGGAATGACAGTCCCTCCAATGGTGAACACTGGCCGAGCTTGAGGAAGGCGGCAGGTGAATATTCTGCTCTTATCTGGGGAGACAATAATGCCACAGTGAGAGGAGACCACAGAGGAGTCAAGAAACCGTTGGAGATCCCTTGGTGAGGTAGAATGAACACAGATATCATCAGCATAGCATGTAATTGTAGTTCCAGGAATATCAGGGAGAGAAGTGAGCAACCGATGCATCAAAATATTAAATAACAATGGGCTGAGAACACCACCTTGAGGCATACCAAGATGAAAACTGCGCAAAAACTGCACCACTGAAAAACACAAGGGTGGTCCTGTTACTCAGGTAGCGCCGAATCCACAGTAGTAGATTACCCTTTATCCCAAAGTCAACCAGTTGATCCAAAATGACGTCTCTATTAGCAACATCGAAGGCACTTCGAAGGTCAATGAAGGCCACCACACTGTCCCTGGAAAGGCGAGAGTACAGGTCGACTAGGCAGTGATGTGTGCTCCGCTGGGGAAGGAAACCAAACAGCCATGGAGAAAGGCGATCCTGCAGTCTGTACATGAGACGATTGAGTAAGATTCTCTCCATAACCTTACAGAAACAGGAAGTAAGGGAAATAGGCCTGAACTTCGCAGTGCCGGGCTTAGGGATGGGTATTATTGTGCTGCTAGTCCAGGCTCGTGGTACACAACCGTCACGAAGACAAAGATTGTACAGTCGAAGTAGAGGGTTCCCAGGAACTTGTTGAAGTAGGCGCAGCACAGCATAAGTAATACCATCATCACCAGGGGAAGAAGCTCTACCCCGAGAGAGAGCACTGCGCAACTCCTCCTCAGTTATCTCCTCTGCATCATCGTCATCATCTTGTAACAGAGCAGACATTAGACGTAGCCGATGGACAGCAGCACGGGAAGCGAGTGCATCTTGTATGTGGATGGGTAGACTGGCTGGGGTAGATTGTTCTGACCAGGCATCGACAAGTTGTTTGGCATAGTCGGCAGGAGTGTGATGACGAGCAGTGGCCGGTGTCTTTTTAACAACCCGACAGATGAGGTGCCACATAGAAGCCACACTTGTTTGCTGGTTGATGCTGTCCGTGAACCTCTGCCAAGACTCAGTGTGAGCACAATCCTGCAGGGCAACTAAAGCGTCCCTAGACATCTGGTAACGATGGAGTAGGTCAGGGGTTGGGTTGGCTTGAAACAATAGGCCATCACGTTCACCTCCTTTGCATCCTGTATACGTGCTTCCAGCGTCCAGGAGTGGGCAGTATGGCGATGCTGGAGGTGTGGCCGGGAGACGTATAGCCTATAAAAGTCATGAGTAGCAGATACAAGATCAGAGTACAACTGTTCAGCTGATGATATGTCAAATGTAGGGAATACATGGGCCATAAATTAGATGTAAGTCGGGTAATATTTAGGGGGCACAGCAATACGCAAACGAGTGGCTGAAGCACCTGACCCAGCAGTTAAAGAATAATGAAACCGAGGAGCAATGTGATCAGAGAATAAGTCTAGCATGGAGGAGCACTGGACCTGAGATGCTATCAGGCCAGACGAGAGGATGTAATCCAGAGTACCTCCCCGGCAATGAGTGGCACCGCCAGTGTCCCAGTGTGTCAGATGATGCTTGCGGAAGTATGAAAGGAGACGAACACCATTACGATTAATAGAGCCAGTACCTTCACCCAAATAAGAATGCCGAGCATTAAAATCTCCCATATACACCATACCACACACTGTTGGAGAAGGAAGAGCCTCAAGAGTGAGTCTCGCTGGGGCAGAATAGACATTACATAGTTGGAGTACTCCATTCCCAGGTAGAACCTCAAATAGCTGAAAGGTCATGTCGGGATCAGTGGAGGTACGGAGAAGGCGATGTGGCAAGGAGCTATGTATGTAAGTCAGGAGACCATTCCTTACCAGATGAACATATGGCACATAACCTGAGAGGGGAGGAGCTTGCCCAGCAGCGAGCGGCCATCCTGGAAATGCTTCCTGGAGAAAAATAACACTGGGATGATGACGAAAAACATAGGCCTTGAGTTGAGTGAGCTTAGCATAACTGGTGATACCACATACATTCCAGGAGATGACATCCAGCCGGCAATCACTAGCGAACTCGGTATTTGGAGGTAGAAGTCCGGTGAGTGGGGGCAGATGAGCGACCTGGAGAAGGGACTGACTCGAAAAGCTTTTCAAGGCGAGATGCAACAGTATCCATCTTTTCGGTAAGGGTAGTGACAGTTGAGATGATGGCCTGCTGAGCCTCGACCAAGGTGGAGAGTTTGGAGTCATTGGCAGCCTGAGCGGCAACCAGCCCATCAATCCTGGCTTCAAGGACAGAAAAGCGGTTTTTGAGAGCCGTACATCGTGCCATGAGGGTAGCAACAGACTTGCGGAGGGCAAGGTCTGGAGGTGAGACAGGGCTGGTAGGAGGAGCAGACTGGGGAGGTGGTGGTGGTGGTGGTGGTGGAGGCGGAGCAATAGTAGAGACACGAGCCTGGACCTGACGTCGAGTACATCCATGCCACACGTTAACCCCTGGCTGAAGGCATTGTGGACACTTCCATCGAGATGTATCTTCAGGAGGTGAAGGCTCAGAGGTGGAGGCAGCAGGACGTGATGGTTCACCCCTGACAGGACACGTCTTGGAATCATGGTCGGCCGCACACCATGCACACTTCGGCCTGGCAGAACAGTACCGGGAGATATGCCCAACTCCCCAGCACCTGTAGCACCAAGGCTGGTCATTATGAAGTTTCCTCACCTCACACGGTGGAAGACAAGGGAGGAAATCAAAGGAAATCTCAATTGGAGGTGGATCGGGTTGACTCCAGACAACAACAATACGGCTAATGGGGGAACCATCTTGGAAAAAACGAGGGGCAAAGTACACATCAGGGTATCCTTTGGCAAGTTTCGGGTCAACATCAATAGGAAAACGGGTGAGGATGTAGCTGGGGAACTTACGAGGCCTCTCAGGTGAGTCTTCAAGAATGAGAGGCAGAGATAAAAATTCACCAGCCTTCACTCTATCAATGATGTCCTGACCCTTCCTAGAGATGTAGACAAACCGGGAGGTGACAGCAGCCATCTTGACTTCAGCCAGTTCACGCTGCAACTGGAAGGCCCTGTTGACATCAGACAACCAACGCAGCTTTTGTGTCCGTAGATGGGTTTCCAGAGAAGGAGAGTTTGACATAGGCATCTCTTGGGGCAAAAGCAGTAAGGTTGGGCGAGGGCAAGGAGCTGGTATACAAAGAAGAAACACCAGGGTGAGGCAGAGAAGGTACGTTGTGCACAGCTGAAGCACCCTTGGCAGTCTTGGCAGCTGGAGGCAAACAGTCCACACCATCGGAATCCTGCAAGGAGTCGGACGAGGCATCAACAGGTCGCTTGGTAGAGGTTGAGAAGGTGGACGGCTGCAACCTGAGCTGCGGAGTGATCGAGGAGAGGAGGGGAGGGTTGCGAGAAGGCAGCTCAGGCCAGTGATCCTCAATTGGAGAGTCGTCTTCCTCCGACATTGCCAAGTCGGCCTCCAAGCAGGAATCCGCACTCTCCATCTGGCCAGGCAAGGCCTAGATGGAAAGCAAACAACAACACAAACAACTAAACACTCAATCAGCCAGGGACACACACACACACACCCACACACACACAGACAATCACAACAAAACTATACACAGAACCACAACAGACAAACAACACCACAGAAACAACAACACACAAACAAGAACTCACAAACAACACAAAAAACACAAACAAGAGCTCCAAAACAACACAAACAACAACACAAACGAGAATGGAGGCAGAGCGCCACGAGTACGTCCACACTCCACCTGTTCTGGAGCGAGACTGGACGGTGTCTAAATGGTGACAGTGAATGCCCCAAGAGATACCTCCAATCCACCATCTCATACTACGTCAGGAGGGCTCTCTCCCACTGCACCAGCTGGAGAGACACACACCAGGAACTAGAACGTCTCACCCAAGTCCTGGTAAACAATGGATATTCTAACACAGACGTCTCCAACACCATCAAACTCCAGGTAGAAAAATGGTACGAAGTGAATCCCCCAACCAAACGCAACAGTGATATCAAACTTTACTACCGTAATTACATGTCCACCGACTACAAGACTGACGAGACCATACTAAGAGACATAATAAAGAAGAATGTTCACCCCACCGACCCAGACAGCGAGATCAAACTAGTAATTTACTATAAGTCTCCAAAAACCTCGAACCTCACCCTACACAACCGACCTACTACTGTAGCAGGCAGGCAACCTTTATGTATATGTATATGATTAAGCATATTCCGGGTTGACTATAAAATATAGTCACATGATCATATTCCAGGTTAGCTTCCAGGTTAGCTATAAAACCTTATATGCAATGTAAAACCTGAAGAAATAAACAGACTAGACTAGACCAACACAAACATCTTCACTACATCGTAACCACGAGTTACAATTGGTGACCAATTGTATCAAAAATTGAATTCCTCATTGACACCGGAGCTGAAGTAAGCGTGGTACCAGCACAGGCATGCCACAAGTCATTGCCTAAGGATCATCTGTACCCTCTCTTCCATTAACTGCATAACCTCTCTCACCCTGGAATACGAGCTTCACAAGAAATGACACATTCAAGATTCATTTGGTCTGATATCAACAAAGACATCAGGAGTTGGACTCACACCTGTGTCAAATGCCAGGCTGCGCAAGCACGCGCAAGCCAATTTGGGCGCCGATTTTTTGACAAACTTCGACCCTGTTGTCGACATCAAAAATCGTAAGCCAAGGGTTCATTGACTGCCATTGTCACAGCAGCCACATGCGCACACAAGCACACGCGCACACACGCCTGCGGACACACACTCACGCACACACACGCGCGCACATGCCTGCGGACACACACGCACGCACGCGCACACACGTGCACGCATTCGCGGACACGCAAGCAGCATGCTTGCCCAAGCCATTTTGGGCACCGATTTTTTGACAAACTTCGACCTTGTTGTCGACATTAAAAATCGTAAGCTCCGGGACTCATTGAGTTCGATTTAATTGGCACTGCAGCAACACGCTCACACACGCGCGAGCACATGCACCAGCTTTCCTGCTACACTCCACTCTACGACCTCGACCACTACAACAACAACAACTAAGCCTACAACTCCACGCTACTGATACGTTCTACAACTTCTCCACAACGCGAGCGGATGCCGTAAGAAGACTGTATCGTTCCTCCTTCCTAGTCACTAAGGGGGGGAGTATTGTAGCAGACAGGCAACCTTTATGTATATGTATATGATTAAGCATATTCCAGGTTGACTATAAAATATAGTCACATGATCATATTCCAGGTTAGCTTCCAGGTTAGCTATAAAACCTTATATGCGGAATGGCCTGAAACTTGGCACAAAGGGGTATTGTTACCCGAGGAAGAACATGGGCTAGGTGTCGTTGTGCTCAAACATCATCTTCAATGAACAAATGAGCATAATGAGCTCAAAATTGCCAAAAATGGCCTAAATTGGTCCACAAACTGTGCTGGCAATGACATGCAACTTGGTACAAAGGGGTATTGTTACCCGAAGTAGAACATTGGCTTGGTCTTGTGCTCAAACGTCATCATCAATGAGCAAATGAGCATAATGAGCAAAATGCTCTTAAACCTGCCTAAATGAGCTCAACTATTCCATCAGACACCCCATTTCAGTTTAATTAAGTGGCTGCAGTTCCCTGTTCGAGTCAGCTTTGCAATGACCATCAACAAAGCACAGGGTCAGTCGCTTAAAACTGCAAGTCTGAGTTTGGAATCAGCATGCTTCTCCCACTGCCAACTTTATGTCGGCTGCTCAAGAGTTGGTTCGCCACAACACATTTACTTACATGCGCTATAGGGTAAAACAACTAACATCGTCTACCCGGAAGTATCGACACCGTAATCAGAGGTAAGTGCAGACTTCGAATATGAGGAAACCAAGAACTGCGATTTATGTTGACAATATGCAAGTCAGCGGACGTGAATTTTATTTGTATAAATAGTGTACTCTTTATTATTTCATGTTTCTAATTGCAATGTCAACTGAATGATATTGGGACTTTTTAAAAAAGAGAGTACTGTATATTGTTATTGATCATTATTTCATGTTTTAATACTTGCCATCAGTTTTATATAAACCCGAGCGAAGCTGGGTACCCCAGCTAGTATATATATATATATATATATATATATATATATATATATATATATATATATATATATATATATGTATATATATATATATATATATATATATATATATATATATATATATATAACGGCACTCTGGAGGAGACGATTCATTTTATTAATTACAACCACCTAGTTGTATTGTATAAACAAGCAAAATGGATAAAATACAATTTCCTGGAATATGAGTTTACAAATGAGTATAACTCCCAAACCAACGAACCGTAATATATATGATCAATGAGTCGTACTGACAGATTATAGTATCATGAAAATATGATGCTCTTGTGAGGAGTTCAGTACAAATGCAAGAAGATTGGGAATTAAGATAGGGGCTTTATCAACTGTGTTTTGATAAACGAGTTCCGAGTTTCATGATATGCATAAATTATTTTTGTTTTAATATAAAATAATTAAATTTATTACAATGGTAGTTTAAAGATTGATTTACAAATTTGCATATACGTACTTAATACTACTTATGAACAGTTTATACTACTCTTTATTCATTGTGTTACAGCTACCAAATAAGGGTGTCACCCTCAAGACACGAGTGGGGAAAACGACTCAAAAATGGGACCTGGACTGCCATCTTCGGTGTCTTGCAGCGTAAGGTAAGGCCTACCTAAACATATGAATTATTCTTATATCTTTTCTCTCCGTAGCAACCTTGTCCGTATCTCTGACCACCTTGGAGATTTTCCCGATAAAATTTCTTACTATTCATCCTTTGATTATTTTGCTGACCTGTCATCTCCAATGGGTTCCAGCCCAGTCGCTCCTGAAAGAATTTTGGGTCCTTCCAATATATATATATATATATATATATATATATATATATATATATATATATATATATATATATATATATATATATATATATATATATATATAATTAATACAGTGGTTTAGTGTTTGACCTGGCGGAAAAATACAAACAGGCGGAAAAATACATTGATTGCTAGCTCGAAATATATTATTAGTTTTACTGTATTTAACATACCATAGCTTCATTTGTTTTTCTATTGCCTTATTATATGAGTTTGGTTGTGGGCTGTACCCCAGCTATGTATGTTTTGTTATTTAATTGGGTATTGACTGCTGTAGTCCTAGAGGTTGGTGAGTTGTACAAGGAAACCTCTACGATTTACAAACAGGCCGGGAGCATATTTCTGAAGTCGATACTAGTTAAACAGGCTCAGCCCCTTGACAGTCAGGCTCCACCCCTTGACAGTCAGGTTCCACCTCCTATCTGGAGGAAATACACAATGGGGAGGAGTAGTTGCACTAACAAGCAAAGAACTATAAATTTAACAAATTCAGATGTATTTGCCATCAATTTCTGAGATCATAGCATTGGAAATAAAAAACTAAAGTTCCTTACCTGTAGTTATTATTCTAAGATTACATCAGTCTGTATGCCTTCTCAGACAAGAACCTGGGATAAGGGCAAATATAGAGTTGGTAGATTACTAGGACACTATTGCATTATCTCTATCTATCTATATGCACATGCAAATGTGCAAAGGAGGTGGATCACCCAAGGCAGCAAAACTCTGACAAAATAAACGTTGAAAGGGTATAAAATTTGTAAAACATATATAAAAAAGTACTTATAAATAACAGACTATCACCAGGAGATGTCTGAGAAGGAATACAGACTGACGTACTCTTAGAATAATAACTACAGGTAAGGAACTTTAGTTTTTTATTTCTAATGCTATGACCTCAGAAATTGATGGCAAATACATCTGAATTTGTTTAATTTATAGTTCTTTGCTTGTTAGTGCAACTACTCCTCCCCATTGTGTATTTCCTCCAATGTGGTAGTTTTTTACGTTGTAAAACTCATAATATCTGAGATACATCCAGATGTAAATATGCACCTATAATACAGATGCAAAGCTCGACACTAACTAAAATTAAGTTAAGGATACCTAGTTTTCATTTGATTTCTGTAATATTTTCCTCTCTCTCTTAGGCACACAGTGGAAATACATAGACCACCATAGACCTAAAGATTTTGGGATCAACTATACATAACAAATATCAGGCTCACTTTTCTTCTGAGATACTTCATCACCAGAGGAGGTAAACAGCAGAGCAAGAGAGGCAGCTCCTGCTGTTCCAGCACAGAGGAATGGGATTAGTGATGTATTGAATTGATCAATACATCCTGTTGCATCCACGAACACTATCATATTTCTGAAACTTACCAATCCAATTTCGTCTACGATTTCATAAATATTGATCTGGTTAATGCAAGGCGAGATTGGATTTGGGGTTAGTTAAATAGAGTCATCTTATTTTTAGTGTTCAATTATTTACGCTGCCACAAAAGGCCACAATAATAATAATAATAATAATAATAATAATAAGAGGGTGCAGTTATTGGGCGAGTAGCAAAACAGTGAGAGAGTGAAGATGAGGACGGTGCGGTAGCAAGGGTTTGAGCGAGTTACCCCTTGTCCCACTGGCAGCCAGGCCATTCTCGCGGCGGGTGCTATAGTGGGGTACAGTTCGTGAATATGCGTCCCTGCTCACTGTTGCCAGCCCGAAACTAGTTGTTAGAGACTGCGCAAACTTAAAAACTGTGCTGTTGAATGAATGCTACACCAGTGGTGCTCCAGACTTGTTGCCAGTGTCGAAATTTTATTTCACACAGCGAATTAAGGGTTAAGGGGTAATTTGCCTATATTCATCAGGAACTTCCTTGCTGACAGAACATATTCTGCCAGGTTGCCCTACAACGTAACACCGACATATTTGTTCAAGAAAAAGGGGGTCGCCAAGGAAGTGTGCTTAGCTCGACTCTTTTGAGTGTTGTTATTAATTATATTTTATCGTCAGCTTCTGTTCCCCGAAATTTTGAATACTCACTGTTTGCTGACGATTGTGCATTGTGGCACTCATCCCCCAATGTTCAATTTTCAGTGAGGCAGATTCAACTAGCACTTGATTCTATCCATCAGTGGGCCTCGCAGTGGGGTTTTATGTTTTCAGTTCCTTAGTGTGTCCTTGGCATTGTTTTCACCCGTAAACGTAGAGTATATTATTACAATTTGACGGTAGGCATAATTGGAAAAATCATATTAATTATTTGTTTGTTTGTCGTAGAAAGAAATTAATTAAATGTCCTCAAGTACTTATCTGATAAATAGTGTGGAGCTGAATAAAATCCCTCATACGTTTATAGCTTGACCATGTCGCACAGGTGTATAAGTCGGCGTCTGAGGTAACACTCAGGAGATTGTAAGTTTTTAGAATGTATGTTTACAGTTATGTCTTGGAGCTCTTCGATGTACTCGAGTGGAGCGGATGGAGGTAGAGGCAAATATTTCTCCCCTCCGTATTCGTTGCGACCACCTGCTATTGTTATACAGTACAACCACCCACCAGTCATCCCTGCTTGTGAGATCCTTCTGCAGTAGGAACATCTGCTGCATGGGACCTTCAAGTCGGTGGCTGTGCGGCTTCACTTCTACTGTCAAGCACGAGGGTTTGACCTTTCTAGCTTTCCCTCAGAGAGAGCCGCCTTGTCGTGGTGGGGGGCCTGCGTGTCTCTGAGACCTGTCGAGCTAGACTAGAGGGGACAGGGCTATGTTGGGGAAAGGGGTCTCAGCACCATCGTGGGCAAACGTCGAGCCATTGGGGCTGCTTTTTTAAAATGAGTGGCCCCGTTGGGGATGAGGTACCCCGCCAACGGCGACCAGTGCACGATCCCCTCATCTGCCCGGTAGGTAGTAGCTCTTGGCTCCTGGGGCCATTCCAATTATAATAATGGTATATGGATAAATAAAAGCCTCTTACTCTTCCTCAAGCGGTGGTCGACCAGTCCCTCGAGACGTCACTCTCCCTTGTCGTGGTGGTATGCAGAAGGCGGCTTTATCTCGTTCTCCCCATGTACTTTCTGCAAACGATAGAAGGCAAAGCAGGTCGGGTGTTGTGTCGACGAACCCTGCTAGCAGTTTAGATACTTTAATGTTGACCAATATATTTGCATCTCTTTCCTATGGAGCTATCCACTCCATTTTAAGTGGTTCTCCGTATCCGTCTGACCTATGACAGTGACTGCCGATCAAATCAGTGCTATAATACTTTTAATACAAATGCTTATGCCAAAGCAGTAATTGAGGCTAAAGATTCTCTTTCTGTGGGGGATACTCACTGTACGCTTCAGATGATTCGGTCAATTAATGTAGCTGACAGCGATAATTACTTCTGCCCTAACATCTTTGATGAATATTTTCAGCATGTCCCTAAGGAGCACTGCATTCGTACTCCCCTTTGGTTTGTGGCTTACTACAGGGAGGGGTGTGGTAACTTCATCCATGCTTCTAAGTATCTAGAAAGAGAAATTGGATTACTACTGATGGGCCACATAAAAAAGAATGGCATGAGTGTTTTATTCAGAGCCAAAGATCTTACACAGGCCATAATGCTCCTCAATCTCCCCTGCCTTCTGATGGCATGATTGAATCCATCAAACCTCATCGAACACATAATTATAGCAAAGGGCGTGTATACAATGAGGACCTGTACGAATTATCAGAAGGGGACATTCTTGCTGTGTGCCCTGATAGTGTCAGAGAGTTACTGCTTTTTCTTCAGGGATGCTC
Source organism: Petrolisthes cinctipes (assembly GCA_033782935.1). Classification (NCBI taxonomy): domain Eukaryota; kingdom Metazoa; phylum Arthropoda; class Malacostraca; order Decapoda; family Porcellanidae; genus Petrolisthes; species Petrolisthes cinctipes. Next base: position 45,197 of record JAWQEG010001816.1, read on the forward strand.
ACCCCCTACGTTCTCGCCAATGTAAACGTACCTCCTCGAGCAGGATATCCTCCACGTGGCTAACTCCCAATTCATCAGCATTGCCAGACGGTAACTCAACTTCAGGCTACAGAAGGATGGTGATGTGAGGACATTCACCTCCTCTCTTCGCCCTCATCATTGTAAGTCGACAACATTCGGTTGCAGCACCCTCTCACCTCTCCCAAGAAACAGCTGCTTCTTACTCTTGTGATAACGTTTCTCCGGTTTCACTACATAATATCTTCTCTGTCTTGGAAACTTAATCAAATATTCATTCTGGTGACCCTTTCCCTGATGACATTTCTCAGGCTTTAACTAAAGCTATTCATGTGGAAGAGGTTCACTCTGCCACACACTCTCCAAAACAGAAACTCATGTCAACTAAATGGCAACAGAGGCGTCTTTATGGTTCCTCTGAGACACTTGACTCTATGGACGTTCCACCTTGCAATACAACCGTCTCTGTAGATTCATCCATATTTCCTCTCAATCCTACAAGAAGCGTTCTCGTGGCTCCGATTCAACAGTTGTTCCCTCTCGCAAGCTTCCTTTGTGAACATCAAAAGGGCGTGAAATGAATGTGGCTACCTCGGTTGTTGTGACATCAAAAGATACAGTGTCTCCTCCGCTCGAGCAATATGGATATTGATGTTTCTGCCTGTGTCAGTGCTACCACTACTGTAAAGGACAATACCAATGTGGTTGTTACAAAGAATATCCCTTTTCATCTCCCTTCACTTTCTTCTAACATATCAGGTGCTTCAGGGACTAGTGTACGGGTCTCAATAACTGCCCCAACTTGCCCCAAGTTAGGTTCGCTCTTCTTCTTAAACTTGTCGTTTAAGTAAAACCTCTTTTCAAGGTGGTAGTGGGAAGTCTCTCCGTGAGGTTTCCCTAAAATCCGTACTAAAGTAACACTATTCAAGGTCATTTAGTGGAATTGCCGTGGCTTGCGTCCCTCTTGGGAGGAACTGAGGGTTTTTCTTCCTAGCATCTCCCTCGCATGTGTTTGTCTCCAAGAGACAATGCTTGGGGAATCCATTCCTGCCAGTCCTCCTGTACACTCTGCATTTTATTCCAATTCCTTTAAAGGACAGAGTCACCAAATAAATTTATTAGCGATTTACAATGGCAGTTTTCTGACGAAAAAAAGAAGAAGCTTTTTTGCAATGTAACTGAAACATTGTCTTTTCAGATAGATTTACAATATAGCTACGATTGGTACTCCTAGGTGTTGACTATCTCTGGCCAAAAGGAAACTGCAATACTATTCATACCGGTATATATTGAAGTCATTACATAATATATCATCTCGCTCGTTTTTTATTTCTAGCACAAAAACTTCAGCAGCTTTTATTAATCAGATTACATTTACAAAAGCATCACATATCCATGCATATTGTATAAAACTTTTATTATTCTAGCTTAAAAACTAAAGTTAGGAGGACCGGAAAACGAATTTCGTGACCGAAAATTCGAACGCTTCCCTTAAGTCGGTATTCATACATTAGACCTAAATATTAATACAAAATGAATATCAAAGACATTGGCACACAGTATACTTAAAAATGAACATCAATGCATTGGAACATAAGGAAATCAACTTAAAATTAATGTGTTGAGCTAGGTGCTTGTATGTGTGTGTATATAAGCTAAACCTATGCTGATGTTTCACACATTAATGAGGGGTAAGCTTTGTTGTATGGTAAGGCTTTGAAGGAACAGTTAAAATATTCTTTTTGAGACGAGATAACACAGTATGACGTCTATAGACCTTCCTTATGCAATATAGGAAAATTACAGTACATGCCAGAAGGATAAGACATGGAACTAAAAATGTAGGTAGCAAGATTTTGTGATCAAGATATGGAGGGATTAAATTATCAGATAAGGATGTTTGAATCACACTATCATTGAGTAAGCTTAATAACTTCACTTTTTCCGAAACTACTGATAAATGTGTGATGTTAAACAAGTTGATATTATATGATATGTGTTGAAAAGTGGAGGAGAGTGGCATGTCTTTGATTAAATGATGTTTATTAAGTAATGTAACGTTTCTTTGTGATCGTATTTCACATGAATCTGCAGCTTTATGGTAACCTTTAACTGTGCCATGGGTAGTGTCATTAGGGCAGATCAGTGTTAATTGAGTTTGATCAGTGAATATACATAGTGGAAATTGAAAAAATGACGATGAAATATAGTTTGATTAGTAACAGATCTCAATGTACACTTAGATAGTGCTTGTTGAGTGTTCCTTTGACTCAAAGCAATTGGATACATTGCGTCATTTGGAGATTTAAATGCAAACAAGTATGCAGGACAAACATACAAATGAAGATATGCAGAATGGCAATTTAGGAGTTGTGAGTCACTGATGTCCTTCACTAAGGACAATATTTTCTGGTTGGGAATCTAATATTATTTCCCATTTTCATCAGAAATGGTTGAACTGAGTAACCCTTGAAGGACATTTTACTTTTCATGGGAGTAGATTATGGTCTTGTGTTAAAATACTATTTATGACTGTATATTAAAATTCAAGAGTAGCTGTAGGGGGATGAAAGATAGGAGTAAGATGGTAGTTCATTACTGCTATTTCAAGCGCACCCTGCAGTTGTTGGATCGGTAATAATCGTGAATTGACCTTGAAATTCAGTTTCTTGACAACCTTCAGAAATAAGTAGAAGCTTAAGAATGTGATTTGATTGTTCGAGAGTTGCAGCTATTAGTTGTTGCTTGTCATTTAAAGCTTCAATGACTGTATTCAATTTCTGTTCAATGATTTGAACACCTTTATATACTTGCTTCACTATCTTGCCTTGATTTACACTGCCTGTCCCTCCAGTGGGACTACCCTCTAGGGGCCATCCTGTGTTAGATGGTTGGGTGTCTGGGCCGGGAGATGTTAGGGAAGGGGGTCTCAGCACCGTCGTGGGCAAACGTTCGAGACATTGGGGCTGCTTTTTAAAACGAGTGGCCCCGTGGGGGACGAGGTACCCTGCCCACAGCGACCAGGGCTCGGTCCCATCATCTGCCCGGTAGGTAGTAGATCCTGGCTCCTGGGACCATTCTAATAATAATAATGTTATATGGATAACGAAAAGCCTCTCTCTCTTCTTCGAGCGGTGGTCGACCAGGCCCTCAAGACGTCACTCTCTGGTCGTGGTGGTATGCAGAAGACTGCATATAAGAGAAGACCCATCAGGTCGGGTGTTGTGTCGACGGACCCCGTTAGCGGTTTGGACACGTTAATGTTGACTAATGCACTTGCATTCCTTTTCCTATGGTGCTATCCACTCCATTTTTAAGTGTTTTGGACTGGTTCTTCGTATCCGAATCACTCATGACATTGACTGCATATCTAATTACTTTTAATACAAATGCTGCTGCCAAAGCAGCTTTTGAGGCAAAAGATTCTCTGTCTGTGGGGAATAGTCACTGTAAGGTTCAGATGATGCGGTCCATAAATGTAGTTGACAGTGACAATGACTACTGCCCTAACATCTTCGATGATTCTGTAGAGCTTGTCCCTAAGGAGCGTCGCGTTCCTACACCCTTTTGGTTTGTGGCATACTACAGGGAGGGGCGTGGTAACCTCATCCGTGCTTCTAGGTAACTGGAAAAAGAAATTGGATTACTACCGATGGGCCACATAAAAAAGTACTGTGTTTTAATCAGACCCAAAGATCTTACACAGGCCATGGTGCTCCTCATTCTCCCCTGTCCTTCTGATGGCATGTTTGAATCCATCAAACCACATCGAGCATTCAATTTTAGCAAGGGGCGTATATACAACGAGGACCTGTATGAATTTTCGGAGGAGGACATTCTTCCTATGTGCCCAGATAGGGTCCAACGAGTAACAAAGATGAAAGGCAGAACAAATATGATCATACTCACTTTCTATGGCTCGCATATCCCAGATCACATTAACATCAACCCCACCTCTTTTGAGGTGAAGCCTTTTGTTGAGCGTCCTTTACAGCGTTTTTAGTGTTATGAGTTTGGTCATGGGAGGAGAAACTGCATAAACCCTTCCCGGTGTGGCAATTGTTCTGCTCTTGACTCACATCCTACTTCTGAGTGTCAGTCAGAGAGTTACTTCTTTTATTGCAGGAATGCTCACCCCTTACGTTCTCGCCAATGTAAGAGCAGACTATCAGGCACTTGGCTAACACCCAATTCATCAGCATTGGTAGTGCCAGACGGCAACTCAACTTCAGGCGACAAAAGGATGGTGGTGTTAGGACATACGCCTTTTCCTTCGCCCTCATCATTCCAAGTCGACAACATCAAAATCGGTAGCAGCAACCTCTCGACTCTCTCAACAAGAAACTGCTTCTTACTCTAGTGAGAACGTTTCTACGGTTTCACTACATAATAGTTTCTCTGTCTTGAAACTGTATCAGACACTCATTCTGGTGACCCTTCAACTGATGACAATGTTTGTTCAGGCTTTAACTTAAGGTATCCATGTAGTAGAGGTTCACGCTGCCACACGCTCTCCAAAAAGGAAATCCAAGTCAAATAAATTGCGTGATGTGAATGTGGATGCCTCGGATATTGTGACTTCAAAAGATACAGGTCGGGGTCATCGAACGACTTGGTGAGGGCCATGTTGATGATCCGTCCCCCGAGACGTGGATGCGGATGGGAAGCGCTGGAAAAGGATATTTTTTTTTTGCTTATTTTTTGAAAGCAAAAACAATATGTAATTGGAATATAAATACATTAATCACTACTACAAATATGTCCATTATCATATCATATCAATATCCAGCTTAAATTTCTGAACTAGATTTGATTTATAACTTACCTGTGTTGTCTGGCCACTAGTCCGGACGATGAGGACGCACAGGAAACCGAAGGTGTTGTATATCCACCGGTCCCGTTCCGTCATATCCGCCTCAACAGGTGCCTGGCCGGACTTGGTCTGACAGATCTTCCCATACTGTGTCCTCATATTTTCCATTTACGTCTTCTGAGTTGTAGCTGAAAATTTTGAAACAAAATGCACATAAGTCAATGAAGGAGGCACTGCACCTGACATTAAAATGGCACTTTGGGCATACATGTAAAATGCTAAAGTTATCCCTAAAAAAGGAGATGCAAGTAGATGTATACCAATGGGGAAATCGCTCACTCTCACAACATTGCTGAACTGTTAAACGTATACACAACAATATTAAACACATAAGTAAATACCAGCGTCCATACCTATATTAAGTAGACTCTGAACGTATGCTCCACCGAAAATGTTTAAACGGTAACAATAGAATTTTACTCACGATTTATTCCCATTACGGCAGCCTTCTGCTGGATGATCAGGAATTTCTTCGTCGTGTCCTTGTACTCGGCAAGACGCTTGTTGTAAAATATCTCGTTCTTGGCGTACCAAGTTGCAGCCTTGGGGGAGGCGGTGGCAGAGTGAATAAAGTGACGGACTGCCAATGGCAAGAGCCCGGGATCGAGTCCACGAGAAACGTCTTGGATTCTTCAGAGGTGATCTGGTAAGTCCAGCTGTTCGTCAATTATCCTGGCTACGCCGACACGTCAAGAAAATACCCCCTACATCGTAGTCAACTTACAACATAGAAGATGCTTGACCATATTCCAAAATGCTGTGAGTGACGGTGTAGCTGCTCTCTCCTGATAGTGACGTGTATAAATATGGTGTGGTCATCTAGTGGGGCAGAAGAGAAGCTACGGTACCAACATCACCATGAAGCTCCACTGTCTCATCTGGTGCGACTCCCAATCTCGGTGCCTCGCAAGAGTCACAATCTACTGACAGCCTACAGTCCCGAGGTTGATGCATAAAAAAAAATAAAAAAAAAATAAAAAAAACTCCACCTCCTGCGAACTTGATATCTGAGATCCTGCTCGTCGACGCCTCTTGCCTTCTACTTGGGACAACGGGTCGTCCTCATTCTCCTCCTCGTCAATGAAATCCGGATCATCCATGGCTCCCTCTTCTTCAGCCGGGCTTGGGGTTCCATCCTCACCATTTTCTTGCCACAGCCCCTTCCTTTCCCCCTCCCCTTCCGTGAGGATGCTGGAACAGAAGGAGGAGCATGCACGATAGCCTCGGTTGTAGTAGTCGTAGGTATCATAGTAGTCGGCACAAGGGACCATTCTTACCCTCCACTTCCACGGATAAGGTATTGCTGCCCTCAATCTGCTCAGAAAATAAGTCTTCGTTGGTCATGGTGATACTTGGAGTGGTGGTGATTGTAGGAGCTGCTACTACTAGTTGTTGTGACTGTGTTGTCTATAAGAGGAAGACTGTGCTCTGATCCACACACCACCGGCTTTAATTCAAAATCGTGAGCCCCGCATGCCCTATGCAAACAAAGCAGTCAGCATGTTAGGTCAAGTAGAGCAACATGACAGCTCTGCCAGGAAGCCGCCAAGGATGTATCCCAGCTTCACCCATGGCATCCCTGGGGAGCACCGTGACAGCTCCAGGCTCCAGCGGTCCTTGGGGTGTATTACTCATTGAGTCAACCTGTCAGATTAGTTGAAGGTGCGCCACCACAGCCCCCTCGGCAGGCCGTTGGAAGGTCCTTGGTGTCCCTGGGGTACACTGACGTATCACCTGCGGTGTATGACTCATCGAATCAACCTGTCAGATTAGTTGTGGGTGCGCCACCGCTGCTTCCCTGGTAGGCCGTAGAAAGGTCTCCAGTGTCCCTGGGTTACACCGGCGTAGCACCTGCGGTGTATGACTCATCGAGTCAACCTGTCAGATTAGTTAGGGGTGCGCCACTGCTGCCCCCTCAGCAGGCCATAGGAAGGTCCCTAGTGTCTCTGGGGTACACCGGGGGTCCATACCATCAGTCACAAATCCCCAGGGATGCTCCACGACTTTACCGCAGTTAAACCGGCGGCACCTCTCCAACTTACCAGCGATTTATCCCCGTTCCACCCCAGACATAAAAGTATACACATTTCTTACAATGTATATCAATGTTTATATCGCCATTATATCCCGGACACACCGGCGATTCCCCGGCTTTGCATCCGCGGTGTTTCCCAAGGTCGTGGAAAGGTCGGGGGGGTTTCGCAATGGTTGTCTTGCTGGCGGTGGACAAGAATGTCGTGGGCAGGTCGGGGGCAAGCTGCAGGTGTACCTGTATTGTAAATGTGAAATTAAAGTGCTGGGATTCAGGTATTCGGGGATTTGAATTGTATGTGTTTGGATAGTTGAGTTCGGGGAGTTGTGTTGTGTTGCTCAACTATTTTAGGATCTGATTTTGTAACCACTGGAATTTCCTGAAGTCAGTCTGCTCCAGCACTCTGTACTGTTAACATGTGCTGGAAGTTTGAGTTGAATTAAACCTAAGGAAAACGAAGGTCTGACTTTCAAAGCTACTATCACCACAATTTTTTTCAACTCATTCTTTCTACGTACAAACTGGAGCATGGAGAAGCTCCTTGGGCACAACTCCTGATCAGTGGAATCACTGGTTCTGCACTTTTAAGAATTTTCTGGACGCCTTGTCCGGCGATCCACCACCTGATAAACTTAAGCTTCTGTTCAACTATATTACTGTGGATCCTACTCTGAAGCTATCAACGTACTGAAAACTGTGTATGAGAAACCCTCCAACGTTATATTTGCCAGACACAAACTAGCTACCCGGAAACAGTTACCTAGCGAGTCTATTAATCAGATTCTACAGTCTCTGAAAATGCTCTCCTAGGATTGTGATTTTAAGGCAGTAAGTGCTGATGTTTACACCCAAGAATCTATTCGAGAGGCGTTTATTTCTGGTCTCTCTTCTCCTACTATTCGACAACGGCTTCTGGAAAAAAGAGTCGCTCACCTTGCAAGAAACTGTTCAATTGGCTCGAAGTTTAGACTTGGCTTAGCCTAATGCTGAGGAGTATGTCTCTACTGTTACCCCTGTGAACTGTGCTGCTGCTACTGATGTTACTTCTGACACAGTCTCTTCTGCCTTTACTCTTACGGAAAATTCAGCGACCTGTGCTTCCTCTAAACCAATCTGTTTCTTTTGTGGGCGATCAAGACACCCTCGTACCCTCTGTGCTGCTCGAAATGTTATTTGTCATTAATGTGGAAAGAAAGGACATTATGCTAAAGTGTGTAAATCGGCTGGCGATACTAAAAAGTTTGAGGACTCGTGTACTTATGCTGCGGTCTTGGCTACTATGACTAATAATGTTATTAGTGCTTCCTTCCGTGCTTCTACTGATGATCACCTGGCCTCGACTAATAGACCTCTAGATGCTTCGGCTGAACCTCCAGTGATGGAACGTCTGGGTTTTCGATTCGTGATCCTCCAGGTACTTCTACTAGTGCTACTGATGTCACTACTGGTCCTTCAACTAGTGATCACCCTGACAGACCACTAAATACTTCAACTAGCCTTCCTGCCAATGCCACGATCAAGATTTCGACTGGACGATCTCTAGACGCTTCGACTGGTTCTTCTACTGCCTCGCCCTGTACTTCTACTGCTGCTGCACCTATTCCTCCTAAATGTTCTACGATACGGATAGGTGTTGTTGTTGTTGTTGAAGTTCCTCAAGCTGTCTGGCCGAGCAGCCCCGAGCTCCTGAGGAAGGCCATGGCCTGAACGGGGCTTTCCCACAATGCCCTCAGAGAGTGTATGTTGTGTTGTTGGCGAGTGTGGTTGTGTGCGTTGCAGTCTTCAATAATGTGTTTAACCCTTACGCTGCCGCATTGTTTGCAATTGCAAACTGGTATATACCGGATTAATAAATATTAATGAATTATTACATGAGTATAATGAAAAAATAGTCTGTCGTGTCTGTATTAGAATGCAAGAGTTTATTTGCTATAACTGTGTGGTTATAAAATTTTCATCAGGTGAAATTCAAATTATGGGCGGGAATTGACGATCGCCTGCAGAGGCCTACTCCCTCTGACCCTCTCCCTCTCCCACAGTGATGCCAGCTCAGGTTTGCTTGACGAAATTTCCCTACCATCAACTTTAGAATTTACCTTTTTGCCTCAATTATTCCCTGATTACTCTTGAACATTGGCGGTCTTTTTGGAATTATTTTCGTCTGGTAGAAATTTCCCTGTATACCATTGAACAATCTTTATATAATTTCCCTGTAAACTTCAAAATTCTCTAAAACAGAGAATGTTCCGTGCACCTGGCAACACTGGCCTCCCTTGCTCGCAGCCATGGAGGTATAATATAGAGGAGGCGGCATGAGCCGCTCGTCCTGTACACCCAAAGTGAAGCCAGGGGCGGAGCCTATTACCCTACCCCCCATTGACTCAAAACATTGCCCCGGCCGCTATAAACCCAATATAATTATGCTCTTATTTTCTCATATTTACTATAATTAGAGCCAGAAAGAGACTTGAATTTGTTCCATATATGATAACTGCATAAAATTATCCAATTCTGTATATTATCAAAAGTACTTAAACCCATTAAATACCGCTGTTTCCTAGAGCATTGCCTCTTCTCGCAAACTTTTCCTAGGGATATGAATGAAAGAATGAATGAATTAATGAATGAATAGTTTATTTTATGCAAAAAGTAGAGTAAAAAAGAAGGTCATAGCTTACACACCAACCCACAGACAGTATTATAAGGTTACAGAGAAATAAGAACAAGTACAGTTGCCCACACATGAATCTGGTACGCCTCGCTACTTGCGAGATACCTACAATGTGAAAGAAAGTGAGCAAAAGTTATAGTTTGTTGACAAGCAGATAGTAATAATATTTTACTGTCTGCCTGTCAACAAACTACATCTTTTTTCACTTAAATTTCCTTTCGTTGTAGCCACCCACAAGTAACGAGCCATACCAGTTTCATGTGTGGGCAACTGTACAAATGCAAATAAAATTAATTATATAAAGAGTTCTAGTATGAAACTCTGGAAGGCCTTATGTCACTCTTTAAGTACAGTATATAAATAAGATTATATACAGTAAGATGTGTATAGTGAAGTGAAGATGTGTATAGTGTAGTGAAGATGTGTGGTGTGCTGTGAAATGTGATGTGCAGTGAAAATGTAGCCTACATTATGTAGTGAAGATGTGTATTATGTAGTGAAGATATGTATAGGGTAGTGAAGATTTACATAGTGAAGTGAAGATGTGTGTTGTGTATAGTGTAGTGAAGTTGTGTGATGTGTAGTGAAGGTGTGGTGTGTTATGGGGATGTGTGTAGTGAAGATGTGTATAGTGTACTGAAGATGTGTATAGGGTAGTGAAGATGTGTATATGTTACTGCAGATATGTGATGTGTAGTGAAGATGTGTAGCCTATATTATGGTGAAGAGATGTGTAGTGTAACACCCAGAACTGTCATGTAATAGAGTTCACACTCAGGTGTAGTGTCTTGTATCAAGCACATTTTACCACTTATAAGCCACATGAAATCTTACCATGATGGCTGGATGTTACTGCATAAAGTGTGTCATCACTTACTCATTTCCAGTTCACTCTGATACACACAAAAACATTATTTTAATCATCAGTCCCAGGCCGTAATTTTACAATTATAAAACTCTATTGGCACAGTGGCTTAACTTAGACTACGGTACTATAACTTAGACCTAAATTCTCAACAACCAAATAGTCTACGTAGTAAACACAATTATAAATTCAATATCTTTAAAACATTGTGAAATATGCTAAAACATTCATGATACAATCTCTCAACATTCGAGTTATCCTACAGGCCAACCCCAAGTTGGGCACAAGTAGGTCACCCCATGGAGCCAGTTTATCTTTTATAACCCTGTCAATGCCATATATACGTGAGGTTATACATTAACAGTTAATATCACAACACTATAATAGCCTTGGCTTTGCAGTTTTTGTGTGTACAGTATTAATATTCTACAGGACATGGGTACGTGTCACGGTGTGCGAAGCAGGTGATGAATTTCACTTCGTTGATTTTTCCATTTCTGTCGTATATTTTTCTGTATGACTTTCTTAACATACCTATGAAATGTAGTAGAAAGACTCCTGTCTCTCTGGGTACACCCATATGCTGAACACGCCGGCATTATTACAAAGAATGGCTCATATACGTATATGAATATATGTTCTTGTCCTAGAACTACTAAAACTAAGTAACGACTGATTTATTCAATATACAATAAATAATACTTGGAATGCCTTTGCCATCACAACGTCCCTCCCACTATTATAGTTATGTTCCCACTAAATACTTGTAACTCAGAAAGCATGGCAGTGATAACCATTGCACACATAATAATAATAATAATAATAGAGACGAGATTGTTCAGAAAAGATAATGAAAGAAAGAAGAATTTCCAAGCAAACATATGCTTTGGTAACTTGTCAAACAGCAGAAACTTATTATCCTGAGATGAACTTGGCAAACAGAAACTTATTATTATTATAAATAGAACTAGCTTATGTCACTCATAGGAAAATATATTCGTGTTATAAAGAGGTATATGGCAAACGGGAAGTAAACTATTGCCGGTGATTATTACAAAAGAAGAAGATACTACAGTTGAGAAGTAATTGTAAAAATGGAAACGGTAAAATATTACATCTATTTAGGAATACAGCTAAACACTTATCAATTGTTATTCTTAGAGGAAGAATGAAAAAGAAATATCACGTACCAGCTAGGCTAGTGAGGAACTATGACAGAATAAAAAAAAATGCGTAGCCTATAATACACCATTGTAGAAGCTTTATAATTGGTTGTACAAATATCCATTACTTACATAACATTAATAATAAAATAATTTTCATTATTGTACAATTTACAATACATGCTTTACTGTACAAATTTATACAGTAATTATCATTTGTCCTTATAACTCTCTCTGGGTGAATGGGTGAATAAGGCCCGAGACACAAGGGTGCCTTGTGATGGTCACACAAGGATTACACACACTTGTCACACAGTAACACCTCTGTAGTGGGAACGTGAAGGTGAAGAAAAGTCACAATGGTAGACAAATGATTTATTACCATACAGTTTGGCCTCTTCAGTGGTGATTAGTCAAAGGACGTGTGGTCCTTGTATGTCCACCACAAACCGTCCGTGTGTCCTGGGCCTAATTATTCAATAACACAAATTTTTCAAACATATAAATATACTGTACACCATATAAATAATAAATGGTAAATAATAATATAAAAAATTCCAATCATATAATTTATTGACTGGCATCACGACGAAATTACAAAAACCACGGCCGCCGGTCCGTTGTAAACCAAAACGACATCACAGAATAATGGGTAGTAGGCTCCAAATAGCATACGTTTACCACCTATATGTCTCATATCATACTCAAACAGCTGTCCTGGCTTTTGTGTTTGGCGCCAAACCGTGGGGAGTTGACAGTAACCACCAAGTACCTAAACCTACCATTCCCACTTTTAAACAATTATTATAAGTGAGAACAGCATATGCTGTCGGTGGCACTGTGGGAGTGCCCTGTAGCGAACAGCATATGCTGTCGGCGGCAGTGTAAGGGTTAATAGAATGGGGTGCTGTGTTGCATCCCGGACAGGCATCCGCAATGGCTCCATCCAGCCTCTTCTGATATGTTAGAAGGGCCACACCGCAGCCTGGCCAGGTGGACTCTGTCCTCACGGGGAAGGGAGGATTAGGATGGGTGGATGTCTGGAGGTTGTGCATGCAGCTGAGAGTTGTTTTTGAGTGTTTGGATGGACTGATGAGTGATTTGAGTATGGATGTGTTTCTGGAGATTGGTTTGGGGTGGGCAGGGTGTAAGAGATTATAGTATTTGTGTATGGTATCGTGTACTGGGTGTTGTTTTAATGTTCCTTGGCATGTGTGGGTGTTGTGCCATGTAGTGTAGTGGATGGTGTGTGTTTGTAGAGGCTGCAGCAAGTGTTTGTGTGCCTCTCATGTCAAGATGATCTTTCATTTTGAGGACTTTGGTTTCATAGTGTAGGTGGTCTGTAGGTGTGGTAGCTGTGCAGCCTGTGATTGTCTTTAGGGTTCTGTTCTGTATGGTTTGAAAGGTGTTGTGATGAGTTTCAGTGAGGTTTGAGGCCCAGGCAGGGCTTGCATAATCCATCACTGATCGAATATATTGTTTGTATACTGTGGTTGTGGTTTCTTTGTTGTGTCCGAATGTTGTGCTGGCATGTGATCTGAGGGCTTTAAGTCTTTGCATGCATTTGTTTTTGATGGCCGTGATATGTTATTTGAATGTCATGGATGTATTGTATGTTATGCCAAGTATTTTGGGTGTGTGTGTGTGTGGTATAGGTGTGTTGTTTATGGTGAGGTGTGGTGTGTAGCGGTGTTCTGCGTTCCAGTTGGTGAGAAGGGTGACAGTTGACTTGGTGGGTGCTATTTTAAGTCTGTTTGTGGTGAACCAGGCATTAAGTGTGTTGAGGTAGGGTTGGAGGATGAGAGTGGCTGTGTCTGCGTTTCTGTGTGTACATGTGAGTGTTATGTCGTCTGCGTAGGAGATTTGGTATTTGTGGTGCCTGGGGTGTTGGTATGTCGTGCATTACAGAATCTTGGGGGACACCATTGGTGAAACTTTTAATGTTAGATGACTGACCAGCAAATGTAACATGGGCTACTCTTCCTCCCAAGAAGTTGGCCAGCCATCTTTTGGTGTTATTATGCATGTTTGTGTTGTATATTTTGTTTGTGAGGTTGTGGCGGGGGATGGCATCAAATGCTTTACTAATGTCTAATGTAACTAAGAGTGTTCTGAGAGGGGGTTTATCTGAGTTGATGCCATCAAAAATTCTTTGTGTGAGGTCTGTAAGAAGGGTGTTTGTTGGGTGTAGCGGTCTGAAGCCATGTTGTGAAGATGCAAGGGGGATGTGTGGTGTGATTAGTTTAATGATGAGGTGCTCAGTGATTTTGGAGTAGGTACAAAGGAGGGTGATGGGACGGTGTGATGATGGTAGTGTGGGATCTTTGTTGGGGTTGGGGATGGTGATGATGTTTCCATGTTTCCAGATGTTGGGTAATGTGTTGTGTGAGTAGCTGTAGTTTGCTATGTTAGTGAGTGCTTGTATGCCTTGTGGTCCAAGGTGTTTGAGGTGTATGTTACTGATGTTGTCTGGACCACAGGCAGGTGAGTGTTTTATGTTGTGAATGATGTGATTCGTCTGATGATTTGTGAATGGTGTATAGTCTGGGTCAGTGGGGAAACGTCTCTTGCATCTAATGATTTGTCTGTCTTCAGGGTGAGGGTGAAGGTGGCTGACATGAGAAAAATGTTGGATGAGTGTGTTTGCTTGTTGTTTGTTAGAGGGTATAGTGTCTGTTGTTGTGATGGCTGCATGTGATTGTGTAGTGTTGCTGTTGGACAGTGTGATGCTGTTTAGTGTTTTGTAGAGTTTGGTGTTTGGTGTTGGTTGTGTGGTTAAGTGTGCTGACAAAACTTTGCCAGTTAAGTGTTTTATGTTCTTTAATTTTGTTGGTTATTTGTGTATTTAGTGCTTGTATTTGGTTTATTGTGTGTTGTGTAAGAGGAGTTGGGGATGTGTGTTTAAGTGTGTCACGTTGTTTGATGAGGTCTTGAATTTCTGTTGTAAAGTTGGGGTTGTGTTTTCTTTTGTTACCTTTAGGGATGTGCTGTTTGTCTGCGTTTTGTATAATTGTATTGAATTTTTGAACAGCTGTGTTGATGTTTGTGATGAGTGTACTGTTCAGTGTTTCGAAGTGTTGTTCTGTTTCAGTAGTGAAAGCTTCCTAGTTGGCACTTTTGTAATTTGTGTATGTGTGTCTGTGGCCAACTGGGGTGATTCTTGTTTTTGTGGTGATTATGATTGGAAGGTGGTCAGAGCCGAGAGTTCTGACCACCCTCCATGATGTTCTGGGGGCGAGGTTGGGAGATCAGAAGGATAAGTCAGGAGAGGATGGTTGGAAGAGAGCTTGGTGAGGGATATGAGTGTGTTGATGTGGGTTGTTTAATGAAATGAGGCTGTCAGTTTGTGCAAGGATTTCAAGCCCTCTGTCTGTGCCTGGGTTGTTGACATACCAGGCCGACGTCTTGGCGTTGAAATCACCACCCTGGATGAGGTCAGGTTGGTTGGTGATTTGATGGAGCTGGGGGGAGAAGTTTTGGGGAACTGTTTGGCTGGTTTGAGGGGGGATGTATAAATTAACTATTGTGATATTGGATGATTTCCCAGTGCGGACTTTGATACTTTGAATTTCTGTGGTGGTGTCGTGGTGAGGGAGGAGGGATTTGAGTTCCGCACTGGTTTCTATATAATTAAGGGATTTATGGACTAGGGTGATTAGTCCACCGCCATTTCCGTTAGCCCGGTCCTGTCTGATGGTGGTGAAATTGGTGAATGTAGGTGTTTTGTTTGTGTTGCGTAGTTTTGTTTCTTGTAAGATGGCAATGTGTATATTATGTTGTATGATGAAGTGTGTGAGTTCTTGTTTTTTGGTGTTTATGCCATCTATGTTTAGTTGAAGTATGTTAATGTTGTGTGTGCGGTGTGTGTTAGGTGCTGCTGCACGGGGGAGAGGAGAGTGTGGGGGGCAAGGAGGTGGAGGTGGAGGTATTGTTGGTGTTGGAAGTAAGGGTGATGGAGGTGGGAGTGTTGGTAAGGGTGATGGAGGTGTGGGTGATGGTAAGGGTGATGGAGGTGGGAGTGATGGTGAGGGTGGTGGAGGTTGTGGTGTTGGGAGAGGTGAGGGACATGTGGAACAGGTTCATGTGTTTGTGTAGTGTTTCATGGATGCTAATGTTGTACATGATAATTGGGTCCAGTTCTTACAAGAGTTGCATTGAACTGAACCCTTTGTCTGCCTACTTGATGTGATGGGTTTAGAGCATGTCGGACATGTGTGTTTGTATGTGGGTCCAGGATTGCTTTCAATGTCTCCGGCTAGAAGGAGAAGCCGATAAATGACAGCCGGAGAATCATTCCTCGGCGATGAAAAAATGTGTAGTTGTGTGCGTTGTGTGAGGGTGTGGTATTGCCCGGGTGACCGAAGCCGTTCCCAGGGACTTGCGCCCCCTGGTGGGGGGCGGGGGGATGTTGTGACGGTTTGGCCCCCATAGCTTCCTTCCTTGGGAGCCTTGGGGGGTGGTCCCACGACGTAGACGCCGCCACTCCAGGACCACGGATAGGTGTGAATGATATTAGTGTTAAAGGTCTTGTTGACAGTGGAAGTACTGCAAGTTTTATCTACCCTGATATTTTCCATCACTTAGGCCTCTCTATTACTCCTTCGAAGGAAACTATTACTATGGCTTCTTCTCCGCTACTTTCTTCCACTAGGGGCCATTGTTTTGTTGACTTAATTTAACTGAAACGGGTAACTTGTATCCTAAGTTTAAAGTTGCTGTACTTCCTCATTTATGCTCGGAGGTAATTCTAGGTCAAGATTTTATGGAATTACATAAATCTGTTCAGTTTAATTTGCAAGGCCACCGACATAAACTAACTGTGTGTGGAGTTGCTTGTATGAACATTGATCTTCCTACTTTGTTTCCAAACCAATCACCTGATTGTAAGCCGTTGATATCGTCGAAATCGGAGAGGAGGTATGTTCGCCTCCACCTCCATCCTAGCTACCCGTGTACACTTCAGAGCTCCCAAATACACACGTAAACATTTATTCTGAAATATATCCAATCTCCCTAGTGTTGTATCTGAAGCCGACCCATACACCTGTGAGCCATAGTCTAGCTTTGTACGAATAAGGGTCTTATACACCATTAAAAAGATTTCCTGTCGGCTCCCCATGTGGTACCTGATAGGTACTGTGCTTTACGTGACGAGTGCCACATTGCACAATCATCAGCATACAACGAGTATTTAAGATTCCTGGGGACTAGAGCTGATAACAGAATATCATTGATCATAATGTTAAAAAGTGCAGGACTAAGCACGCTTCCCTGTGGCACCCCGAACTCTTGGACAAAAATGTCTGATGTTACATTACAGGGAAGGGTGACAGAAAAGGTTCTGTCACGCCAAAAATTGTTGATGAAAATGGGCAAATTACCTCTTAAACCATAACCGTGAAGCTTCATCAGAATACCGTGTCGCCATGTCATGTCATAGGCTTTATGGATGTCCAAGAACACCCCTACCATGAATTCCTTATTGGCAAATGCCTTTGAAATGCAATGTTCCAAGCTCATGAAGTGATCATCTGTGCTACGGTGTCTCCGGAAGCCATATTGTCATCACTCAATAAACCCTTCACTTCTAAAACAAAAAGTAGCCTATTATTTATCATTCTTTCCATGACTTTACAGAGGCAAGAAGTCAACGCAATAGGTCGAAATGAACTGGGATTCACAAGACGACCAGACTGTTTAGGTATCGGTATGACCCACGCAAAGTGCCATGAGTTTGGGAAGGTGTTAGATACCCAAACCTTATTAAACACTGCTAGCAACTTGACCAGGTTATGCTGGCCAAGATGCCGGATCATACCTTACGTAATGGTGTCAGGTCCAGGACTGGTGTCTTTACTGGATCTTAGGGCAAGGAGAAATTGTCTATCGTAAACTCCTGGATGTATGTGTAGTCTACGTCTTCTGTGGCAAAGTCTATCTCTTGTAGTTCAGCCATACGTTTGTGATGGAGAAAACGTTGGTCGTAGTTGGCTGAACTACTTACTTTTGAGAAACTCTTGGCAAGTACGTTTGCTACGTCCACGGGATCGTCGTAGATGTTGTTGTCCACTTGAAGAGTGGTGATGGGGGTATACAGGCGTTTGTTAATTAATATCTTTATAGTGGACCAGACTTTAGTGAGTGGTGTAAAACGATTCACCGTGGACACAAACGACCGCCAAGAGTCCCTTTTAGCTCTATTAATTACTCCTTGCCTCAGCCCTCGCCCGTTTGTAAGCTATAAAGTTGTTCTGAGTGGGCTGTTTGTCAAAAATCCTGTATCTTCTATTGCGTTTCCTTAATGCCTCTCGGCAATCCGTTGACCACCAATGTGCTTCACACTTATTTCGAATTATAAAGGTTTTGGGAATAGCAACCTCAGCTGCGTGTAAAATGTTTTGTGTTAAATTTCGCATCTTTTCATCTACTGTCTCCCCGGATATATCTCAGTCAACGATACTCTCGAAAGACCCCCAATCTGCTCTCTTAAAATTAAACTTTGGTACCAAAGGGGCCTAAACTGTATGTTGTAAATAAGAGAGACAGATGGGAAAGTGGTCACTACCAAGGGAATCGGATTCAGGATGCCAAGAAAAATCCTGGTGTATATCCGGGGAGGCCAGAGACAAATCGATTGACGAAAAATTGCCAGAACGATCATCAACCCTGGTGGCTTGACCATCGTTCAGGAGGCAGAGGTTGGATTGTAGTATAATGTCTGCCATTTGCCCTCCGCGAGCTTCAGTTTTTAAGCTTCCCCACTGACAGTGATGGGCATTAAAAGCACCCAGTACCAATTTTTTACCAGGGAGTTGAACAAATAGATTGTGTAATAAATCACTGTCAATGGGGCCACGTGGCGAACAGTAAAGAGAGCAGATGGATATGTAGGTGTTGTGTAATTTCACTCTGCAAGCAATGGCTTCCAGAGTAGTGTTTAATGTTATTTGTGTCTGTGGATGTGATTTGTGTGTGTATATTGCTACTACGTGTCCATCGTTTCTTCTGTATGCGTTGTAGTGTTTAAATTGTGGTGGGTCAGAGTGATTCTCCAACCCAGTCTCCTGTAAACAGACGACGTCTGGCCTGTGTGTGTGTAATAATATTGATATGTTGTTCAATTTATTCCCAAGATTTCTACAATTCCACTGTAGTACAGTGAACATGGCGGTTTAAGAGTTACGGGGTCGGCCTGAGCGCTTAGACTTTTTGGGCTGCCCGCCAGGGCTACCGAGGGACCTTTCCCGATTCTTGCGTCCGGAGACATCCATTGCTTCCTCATCAATGGTGAGTCTCCCAGACTCCACCGAGGAAGAGCTATACCTTCTCTCCCCCGATGAAGTGGGAGTAGGGTGTGTGCAAGGAAGTGACTTGTTTGGTTTAAGGGTGGTGTATTTTACTTTGTCATACTTGTCTGACTTCTTCTTTTGCTTCTCTGACTGCAAAGATGCTGCAGCCTGAGAATAGGAGTTGGTAGATGGGGTAATAGTCTTAGAGGGGATAATAATAGTAGGTGTAGAAATAGATTGTTCAGCCTGTTCGCTTGGCTCTGACTCAGTCTGAGTACTAATAGTACACATCACGGGTCGAGATATCACCGCTGATGCATACGAGACATTGGGTGATGGAGTCTCTTGCAATCCCATCACCACCTTCCTCGCATCATAATAGGAGATACCCCGCACTGCCTTCACCGAGCAGACCTCCTTCTCCAGCTTCCACTTGGGACAATCCCTCGAGGAAGTGGAGTGAGCACCCTTACAATGAAAGCAGGAGAGCTCCACTGATGTACACTTTTCCTCAGGATGGCCAGGCGTCGCGCACCTGCCACACACTGGAGAAGAAGCCTTACAAGTACGATTTCCGTGTCCATAAATCTGACAGTTCAAGCATCTAAGAGGGTTGGGGATAAAGGGTCTTACTTTAACAGTTTCATAACCGATTTTGACAGTTTCAGGAAGTGAAACTTTATAACTGTTGCAGTCTTCTTCCTCATACCATCCTCAAAACGTGTAATAAATCCAGCATTTCCTCGATTATTTCCGTCTCTTCCATCATCATTAAATCCCTACAGGTGATTACTCCCCTGTAGGAATTCATGGTTTGAGGAATCTTGGCTTCAACCCCAAACTTGTTACCTGTTTAGAATTAAATGTTTTGACTAAAATGTCTCCAGAGGCAAGTTTTTTAACCGATTCAACCTCACCAGCCCTGGCATCAATTACCTTCTTAATGATAAAAGGATTGAGGCCGGCTAGTGGGGCCGAACCAGTAGCATGAAACATAACAAATGAAGCATTTTTAACGTCTATATCAAGGGGTGATCGAGTCTCGGTTTGTCCGTCGTTTCGTGGTGGTAGTCGGTCATGGCGGATAGCGGAGGAGGGGTTGGGAGGGAAGGCAGCATAGTTACCACTTCCCCAAAGGGTGGGGGGAAGTGGGAAGAGGAAAAGAAAACACCAGAAAGGGATTTATACCAGCCCTAATTAACTAATGTTTGAGATCAATCACTCAACCCACACTAAGGTGGTCCGGACCGACTGTGTTTAATCACACCCAGAGCTATCTTTGGGGGAGTCCACCATACAGTAGGTAGGAGGCAAAGTTGATCTCAGAATTAAGAAATAGACACCTACTATATATTCTACCAGCTAAGGAGTGAATGAATACTAGCTAAGTAGTCGTCACGAGAATTTATTATCTCTCTCTCTCTCTGTCTCTGTCTCTCTCTCTCTGTCTCTCTCTCTCTCTCTCTCTCTCTCTCTCTCTCTCTCTCTCTCTCTCTCTCTCTCTCTCTCTCTCTCTCTCTCTCTTCTTTGCATCAGTCTTTACTATAGAAAACCCGAACGATATACCAACAGAAACATCAGTCCAAAATGAAAACACCGAGGTATTAAGTAATATCAGCATTACAGAAAGGGACATAATAAAATGTATTGATAAATTAAATGTAAATAAGTCACCTGGCCCAGACACGATCTCCCCTCGCGTATTAAAGGAAGCAAAAAGTGAAATAGTAAAACCTCTGACTCTGCTCTTTAACTATTCTTTACACACCGGAACAATACCTGACGAATGGAAGCTCGCTAACGTAACACCAATATTTAAAAAAGGCAGCAAATCTCTACCTAGCAACTATCGCCCTATCAGCCTAACCTCAGTCGTATGCAAAATGCTAGAGACAATCATACGAGATAAACTTACAAATCACTTAGAGGAAAACAACTTACTTAGAGACACTCAACACGGTTTTCGTAATAAACGCTCTTGCCTAACGAACCTATTAGACTTTTTAAATGACACTTTCAATGAATACGATAAGAATAAAGCAGTAGACCTAATTTATCTTGATTTCCAAAAGGCCTTTGACAAAGTTCCCCATAAACGCTTAATAACTAAACGAAAATCACACAGGATCCAAGGGCCGGATGCACGAAAGACCTTAGCGGAGTGACCGTTAAGGTAACCTTAGGCAGTTTCACTAAGGGAATGGTAAGGTTGTTGCTATGGTTGTATGCTCTATTGGCCTTAACATCAACCTTCGTGTTCCCTTAGGTGATCTTAGCAGTCAGCCATGTTTGTTTCGTTCCATTCCCTTCCGACTATGGACCACCAGCTGACATTCTCTGGGCCAATGAGAGGGCAGCTTCATAGACACGTTAGGCAACATAAGCCAATCAGAAGTCAGTTGGGATGACAGCTTATCACAGAAAACAAACAAATTACTCATTTTCATTGCGTGAAGTGGGAGGTGAACATTGTGTGAGATTTCTTGAGTATAGTGTTTATTTTGGCATTTAATTACTTAATATGGTAGAAGAGCCTCCTACTAAGCGCATAAATTATACTGCAGCTGATGAAGAACTCATGATTATGATAACTGAATGGAAAAAAAGAGAACACATTTTCTGGTGGCTACCATTCGTCCACATCACACCAGAATACGCGTTGATTTAGTATGTAGGCTATAGGGTCATTTGTTTCCTAGCATAGTTTGGAGGATTGAGAAACTTTGAATTTGCCGACTTCATAACAGGGGCCTAGGCCTAGCTATTACAACCAGATTATGCCGAGATTTCTGCCCACCTTAATTCCTCTCCTATTGTCCACTTTTCTTCTCTATTTATGTGAAGGTTGTAGTTGTGGTAGTAGTGAATGTGGTGGTGATGATTCCCGTTTAGATGATTTTCCAAACCTACCATTTCCTGTGTAATGTTTGTTGTTGTGGTAGGACAATGGTGGTAGTTGTAGTAGACCAATACAGTGTTATAACATACAAAATAAATAATTGTGGTAAGAAAAGAGCATCTATTCAAGGATATAATTTAAAAATAATAACAAATAAATACATTTTTAACCTATGTGATTTTCCTCTTTTATAGTATAATATAACTTGGTTATTAAAAATTTGTTTATTAGTAAAAATTAGCACAGTACAATAATCATACCATAATTGATGTGCACAGCGTACCATGATTTTGAGGAAAGTACCATAATTTCGGCATTACTGTACGATAATGTGGGCAGGGTCGGCAGCACAACGCTCCACTACTCAACCCTACGGTCGTCTAAAGGGTGCTCTCGACCACCCTTAGCCGTAAGGTTAAAGATGGCCGCCACAATTGTCGCTAAGGTGTTTCGTGCATACCACCTTAGTGAGTTAAGGGCAAAAATGGTGGCTAGGGTAGCTTAACGGCTGCTAAGGTCTTTCGTGCATCCGCCCCCAAGGCGATACCGTAAGATGGATAGAAAACTGGCTAAGCAACCGTAAACAACGCGTGGTAATAAATGGAAAATCTTCTAGTTGGACTGATGTTACGAGCGGGGTGCCACAGGGGTCAGTTTTAGGGCCAATCCTATCCCTAGTTTACATAAACAACATAGACGAAGGCCTCTCATGTATAATATCGAAATTTGCTGATGACACCAAAATTGCAAATACAGTACTCACTATTGCGCAGACTAAAGAAATGCAAAGTAATCTCGATAAATTGTCAAATTGGGCGAAAACTTGGCAACAGTATCAAGTAACCTAAAACCCAGTCTGCAGTGTACGGAAGTAATTAAGAAAGCAAATAAAACTATCGGCTTTATCGGCAGAGCATTCGAGTATAAATCTAAAGACACAATCCTCACTTTGTATAATTCCTTGGTCCGTCCCCTTATGGGGTATTGTGTTCAAACCTGGTGCCCGTACTACCAGAAAAATATAGCAAAATTGGCACGAGTCCAACGAAGAGTTACTAAAATGATACCAAGTCTGAGAAATAAAACGTATGATGAGCGGCTAAGCGAATTAAATCTATTTCCATTGACACAACGTAGACTGAGAGGGGACTTAATCCAGGTATTTAAAATAATCAAAGGCATAGATAATATGGACTGCACCAAATATTTCACTATCGATCAATCAAACTACACGAGAGGAAACGGCTGCAAAATCATAGGTAAATCTTTTAATTCGCACGAATCAAAGAATTTCTTTTTTAACCGGGTCGTCAACTTATGGAATGGGCTTCCCCGTAATGTAATTGACTGTAACACCGTAGACAGCTTCAAACGTCGCTTAGATAAACACCTTGCGTCTAATCCCCGACTTACAATGTTTACTAATGAATAGTTTTTGCCAATTACAGGTGGCAAGTTAGCCAAATTTCACCTACTTTTTATCTTTCCTATAAAATTTCCTTGTGGAGTATTTCAACCAACCCCACAGGGTTCCCATTCCTGACTTTATTTCCTGTACGGCTCAGGCCGGAGGGATTGGAGGGTGGGGAGAGAGCCTTCTACTTTGCTATCCTTACCTACGACTATCACTGGGGAGTAATTCATTCTCCACCAGTAACCTTCTAATCAGATCACCTCGTGTGGACCGTAAGGTCTGTTGTGGTCTGTGCTTCTATGTAACTCTATGTAACTCTCTCTCTCTCTCTCTCTCTCTCTCTCTCTCTCTCTCTCTCTCTCTCTCTCTCTCTCTCTCTCTCTCTCTCTCTCTGTGTGTGTTATACTAGAGAGAGGAGAAAGAGGTGAT
This sequence comes from Petrolisthes cinctipes, assembly GCA_033782935.1. Taxonomy (NCBI): domain Eukaryota; kingdom Metazoa; phylum Arthropoda; class Malacostraca; order Decapoda; family Porcellanidae; genus Petrolisthes; species Petrolisthes cinctipes. The sequence goes on from JAWQEG010001816.1 coordinate 68,850, forward strand.
GGTTCTGATGTATTATTTCACAAACAGCTGTAAGCAGAGAGCTTGTTATTTGAGACTGGTCAAGTCAGACTGCAGCTGGTATGTGTGTGTGTGGAGAGAGAGAGAATATAATTTGAATCTCAGTCAGATCACGAGAGGTGTACGTGTGTGTGTGTGTAGTCTCTGTGTGTGTTGGAGAGAGAGAGTGACAGTAGGGGCAGAAGACAGCTGTGTCGTTTCAAATGTCTGAGTTTGGCTGGTGTCCTGTGTCTGTCTGGCTATTAACGACTTGCCATCTGATCTGTTGTTCCTCCTATTCTAATTGACCTTGCTTTGGTACATACCTGTGTCTTATTTTTATTCGGGTTGCGTCACGAAAAAGTTGGGAGGGGCGCCAACTTTTCGTGGCGCGACCCGAACTGCCCGCGAACCACCCGAATCGCCGCCGAACTACCCGAATAAGTATTTTTTTTTAAATACTTAAAAATACATGTGTAAACTAGGCTTAAAGAAGAATCATATTAGCCAAACAAAAAAATAACTGTACCCATTTAACTCATATGTTACCATATATAGGGGAGGTGGCCGAGTGGTTAGTGTTCTGCTGGACTCGTAATCTATCAGTCGGGGGCCTCTCAGTTGAGGGCCTGAGAATATTTACTCTTTCGATTTGAGTTTCAGCCACTAACTATAAGGCCACCGAACGTCGTAAAATACCCTCGCTGGTACCATAACAGTTGCAGTATTTGGAAAATTACCCTAATTTCCCTCCCTTTGTGGCTGGATACCAGTTCGGAAATCGTGACATGTGTGTGTGAGTAGTAGCAGTTGACCTGGGCCACGGTAACGGGCTTGATGAAGTTTATGTCTAGTGTCGAAACATAATATATATATATATATATATATATATATATATATATATATATATATATATATATATATATATATATATATATATATATATATATATATATATATATATATATATATATATATATATATATAGTAGCCCACCACATTGCAACACCTGTGGTGTGGTGCTATCAATCAGTTACCTAATTTTTCACTGTAGGTAAGCTGGGGAGCTTCAGCCTCTGGCTGTCTATTGCTGGGTAAATGAAGTCCCCATGAATCTGAACTTTATCTTGGGTGATGGGGACCCTTGTGTGACTACTACTTTGATGATTTTCTTGAAAGAGACCGGACTATTCAGAGAGCTGTGACTTAGATTTTATTATAATTTATGCGTGGGATGGATATTGGGTTTTATTATACATATTTATACCCATATTCATGACCAGACGCCTCAATCTCCAATGGGGGTAGCCACAAATGAATCGCCTCTATGCACATATGTCCCCCACCAAATGGCGTCCCTCCTCCCAGCCAACGCCTCTCATCACTCATATACATCTCAGCTCCATCCGTCAACCTCACTCCTGGTATAAATCGTCCCCTCTGTCTCTCCACATCACTCTCATACACATCTTAACAAACCTCTCACTCCCAGAGTCCCAATAGGCTCCACATGACCGAACCACCTCAAGGTGTTCTTTTTCACACTCTCCAGCACATCCACATCCATACCACATCACTCACACACAGTACGAAAAACGACAATGACATTATATTTCATATTGTTGTGTTGAAAAATGTAATTTTAACATGTTTTGTAAAGAAAATAGAGTGTGAAAACGTACTTAGATATGTAAATAGAATGTGAAAATGAATTTCGTGTTGCGGTCATTCCGAGCTGGCTAGCCATCCAACAGATTTCCATTTAGTCTTCACAAGTACATCAGGAGACAGCTAAAGGTTTGTACAGTATACTTCATTAATCTGTATAACTTATTTAGGTAGCGTGAGTGGTTTACAAGCTACTAGCAGTCAAATGTGTTGCATATTTAGTGACCGCAAGTGCGAAGAAAGGATCTGGGAAAGAGAGACGCCGTCGTCGATAGTTCCCACGGTCTTGTGGTTAAGCACAGTGGTGCCAGGTGGTGCTCCTCCAAGCAAAATAATAGACAAAACGAAGTCATTTTACCAATATTAAGAATTGGCATACACAACAAAACACATATTTTTAAAAATGAATAACTCACATGGCCCCATTCCTAAGTGCACATTCGCGGTCAGAAATGGTGTCCTGATCCTTTGGCACGATGAATCGCAACTAGCCGAGCTTTGTTGATTCGAACTACTGTGTGTTGTAGGGAGACGCACAGTTGTTCGAACCTTCAAAGCTAGGCTGTTTGAGATTAATTTTGCCAGGGGATAGGGACACAATTTCTGACCGCAAGTGTACATTATTCGACAAAGTAGAAAAGAAAAAAACACAAACATTTAACGTTTTTAATTCATATAAAAATGTTAAATAGCCGTTTGTATACTGTGGCATGGGGTGGTACAATGTAATGTGAGTTGTGATGTGGCTAGGATTATGATGTTTGGTGCGGTGGAGTATGGTGTGACTTTGTGAGATGTGTGGCGTGGTGTGGCAGATGTTAGGTGCGAGATGGATATTGGTGTGATGATGTGTGTTGTTATGTATCGTATTTTTTTTTTTTTTTTTTTTTTTTTTAGCTAGCTAAAGGAATAAACATTTTGTTAAATTCTTATCTGTATGCATAATTATGTTCGTCTTTTTGGGTGTGTCATGTGTATGTGCACATTTTTATATTTTACCATAATATTGCATACAAAACGATGCAACACTTCGTTTCAACTATATGTGTATGTGTGTGTGTGTGTTTGTGGTGATGGCACGTATTTGCAGACGATGGTGTGTGACGAGGTGCAGAAATGAGCTGAATAAGCAAGTGTGTGTGGGAGTCAGTGACCTTGTAGGCTTGAGTGCGAGTGAACGGGATTGTGGAGAAGTGTGAAGTGGATCTTGTGATATATTGATTGATTGTCAATTGTCGTTTGTTTCTCAAATTCTACTTCTTTTCGGTACAGTCACGAGCATAAGTTTCTTTACCCCCCTGGCGAGAGTTAGGTCGAAGTCGTGGTTGGATATGGACTAGACGAACAAAAATGGACCAGTTCATAATGTTCGGATGATGCTTCATGTCACGGTAGGTGTTCACTTGAATACAACAAATTTTACGCCGTCATGAGATACTGACTCCCAATGTTCGTTTGCCTGGCCCGTCTCCAACCACAACTTCGACCTCATTCTCGCCATGGGGGTAAAGAAACTTATGCTCGTGACTGTACATTTCTTCAGAGACGTAGGGTTTACTTACGGTTCTTAGTGTAGTTTTATGACTACTTTATACGTGATAAATTGTGCGATATTACGAGCTTTTACGGTAATTTTCTCTCATAATTAATATATTGCAATTAATTGTGTTCGAAAGCTCCTGGAATTGTTTGTGCTTACTGTATTACAGATTTTGGCAGGACGGTTTTGTAGTTAATTCACCATTTAGAAAAAGGTTGAAAAGCCCTTCATTAAGGTAATTTGTTGACTGGGATAGTTTGGAGGAAACAGTAGCCGTCCAATTTTCCATCAAGAAAATCTCCCAATAATAACATGTCCAAGTTGATGTCAGATGCACCCATCACTTTCAGGAGGCTGATTTTGGTGGCACCCTTTTCTCCGTGACTGCTGATAGATGGCCCTCGTTTGACTTTAGTGAACCGCTCCAGATTGATGACTTTAATGTTTTGAACGCCAGACCTGAAAAAACTTCGGATTTGGCAGGATTCACCAAGCCTTACACCTACGAGGTTAGTCAGGATGTTGTCTAACATAAAATTATTATATAATACTCTATATCACAATCCCCCCCCCCTCTCTCTCTGTCAACAAATTAATAAAAGATATCGTAGAACTTTACATTCAGACAATATGTTTTATACGTATTATACAATGCTTAGAGTAATTCTTACTTTAATTTCACTCAAACAAAATGCTGATAACAAATTATGACTATTCGAAATTGGGAAACGAGCCAGGTTTTCGCAGAACCTAACTTGTGTTTGCAAATGTCCTTGATACATATAAATAGAAAATTGGAAAATCTGATTAAAAATGTTCAATTCCAGATGTCATCATTATATATATACAAATAATATATACAAATGTCCTTGATACATAAACATGGAAAATTGGAAAATCCAATTAAAGTTTTTGAACTACAGATGTTATCATATAATATTACATAACAAGTCAGACAAAATCTGAGGAAAATACAAGATTGATTTATTGATATTAGGCGCCGCAATTGGAAAATACAACAGTACATCCAAAACAACACATTTCCGAATACCATAAAGGTAAAATTTATTCATGACACACCAGAACACATATTGATTACCATCATATAAAATACTAACCCTATTACACAATACCATTGTAAGAGCACAACCACCACACGACTATCCCAGCCCAGGACCGGAGGGAGTACAGTTCCGCCAGGGCCACCCAGAAATATAGGTATATATGTGTCTCCGAGTACTGACTTTGTACATTTTAATTTCACAAAGGGAGTTCTGTTTGCGTAGAATAAAATATATTCTGCTTCAGGTGTGGGGAGCAGTAATGCTGTGTTGTCTGGCTGTGCTGCTCAGTACTTCATTGATTTTGAGGGGCAATGAATCACTTTTCAGGTCAGTTATTCACCGTACAGTATAATTTCTTGGATTCTTAGACAAATTTGTAAATAACAGGAATTTAGTAACTTAAAAAAAAAAAAAAAAAAAAAAATGACACCACCATTTACCGACTCTCTATTGATCGTATTTGTGCGATTTTCATATTAAGATTTTCGACATATCATTAATTATGTAAGATATAACTACCTCACTGTTGCCAATTTGGTGCATTCAGCGCTAGATATAGCACATCAGCTTAAAATCTGGTGTTCATAATTAGGACCTAGTGCCGGGCGTTTTATCAGTTTATCTAGCGCCTTTAACTAACAGTCAGGCGAATTATAGCGTAATATGTATTGTATTGTACAAAATGAAATAGTACCTATTATTCTATTTTCGTATAGTATCTCTCAAACTTGTCATGTTAATTGATATAATTTGAGTTACATAATCCGGTACTTTTGAGAAAATTCTCCTATGTTGCTGTACCGCCAGTGGACACGTATTGGTCAGAATCAGAATTAAACCAGTCTCTTTCTCTCTCTTAAATACTTTCAGTCCCTCAGTCTGTGTAAGTAACTCGTCGTTGACGGTCAGTCAGTGTTAATAGCAGTCTTTGAATATGTCTTCTTTCTAAAGCTAAGACTGAATTAGTGAAGTGTATGAATAAGTATGTTCACAAAGTAAATGAAGTTACGAATGTAATACTGACAGTGATTTATTAGACATAAAGTGAGTAGTGTCATATCAGTAACACACTAAAACAATTATTCCAATTTTTATTTGTATACCATGATGGAATATGAATTTGTGAAGGCGACTATACCTGTAGGCCTATGTGTGAAACACTTACGATTATCTCGATAATTGACTCGTTTCTAGCACAATTCAGTGTGTGTTTTATATAAATCAGTCTAGTTTCTGGATCTTTTTTAAATCGTTCTTAGAAACGCTTAACTCCATATTAAATATTATTAATAATAATAATAATGATAATAAAGTAGAAATCTACATACACGAGTGTCACATTTGAACAGTGCAAAACAATAATCTACTTTCACCTGAAAAAATTTGTCCAAGGTGATATTTCTGTTCATTATTAGTTTCTCCTTTCCGTCATTTCATTGTATTTTGTTTATATTTTTATATTTGTTTTATATATATATATATATATATATATATATATATATATATATATATATATATATATATATATATATATATATATATATATATATATATATATATATATATATATATATATATATATATATATATATATATATATTATACATGTTTATATTTATATATCATGTTTTATATATGTATATTTTTATATGTATGTTTTATATATGTTTAATTTTATATATATGTTTTATATATGTTATATTTGCAATTATATATGTATATGTATTGATTGTGCTTAACATCTAAATGTGTTTGCGTGTGCATGAGTGTGTGTTGGGGGGAAGGGGAGAGAATTTCTGATGGTATGTAGTACGTACAGTGCCGGACTAATGTTCCGTCCCGTAGCCAGCCACAGTGCACCAACCTTCGGAACCATTTCAGGCTCGGCCAACGAAACACCAGACTAATTTTCGGATTCAGATCAAGAGACGGCGCACGGTGATGAAAGAATGGGTGAACTCCAAGATGGTTTGATCAGTTGAATTGTGAAGCATCTTTTGAGGATAACGAGCTATTGCAAAGACACCGGACATTGAGCCTAACGGATGCATGCATAAAGCTTATTTTCGTTTTTCATCTTTGGCTTAATGTTGTTATACATTTTCTACCTTCGATACATTATGATATTATTTGAACAAACCAGCCTGGAGCTCTCTCGCATCACTGAGTGGATATCATGTAGTCTAAATCTTAAATGCTAGTTTTAGAGTGATGCCTCTAACTATCTATTCACAGCAGGAACACTAAAATTATCAGTAAAATGGTCGCTAGCAGACACAGTACGACATCCCAGTATAATGTTGCAGAGATATAGGAACACTGACCTAATTCATGAATGCATTATAGTCAGAGGGGGTTAAGAACTCACAAAAATAATTAGAACAATAAGAACAGTGTTTTATGTAGGAGCTATATTTTAATATCTTTCATACGTGTGATAATATACTGTGTAGCATATTCTCATAATATTATGATTTTAACGAACGTTACTCACTTACTCATGTGTTAATATAGCAGTATTTGATACCATTATTTTTGTTTTAATGTGTATGTATGCAGATTATCATGGGGGAAAATTAGTGAAAACAAAAAACGCTTGGAAGTATACATTAACGTATTTATTACCAAATATATTTGTAGAATTATTCCCTCATTCATTACATATGACTAAATATGAATCACGAGCATTTATATACCTTAGTATATATTTGAAATAGAGACACCTACTTTTCATTGAAATATAATAACAATAAAGGTAAATGACAACATCAGGTAATTAACAATATAATAATCATGACAATATTAAGATTCTGTCAATATATGGTCCAGCCTCCCTCAGTGTCAATCACTTCACTTAATCTCTTATAAGTAGGGATTCCACCATTCCTTCATCACCGTGCGCCGTCTCTTGATCTGAATCCAAAAATCATTCTGGTGTTTCGTTGTCCAACCCTGAAGTGATTCAGAAGGCTGGTGCACTGTGGCTGGCTGCGGGACAGAACATTAGTCTGGCACTGCACAGTACAGTTGCGGAAATATGTAAGAACACACCTGAAACGGGGCCCCTCACTGATCATAGGGTTGGATGAGACGTTGTGTGTGTCCTATTCTATGCTCGATAAAGGGCTCAATTTGAAGTGTGTTTGTTTTATGTGTCAGCAACTGTACAACTAATCCAGTGATTCACTGAAAAATGTCTTTCAGTATGAATGGAAGAGATTATCAGCCTGGGTGGGGATGCAGCACGAAGAAGGCAGCGTCGTGGGTGTGGTGTGTACTTATGGCCCAAGGTAAGGTTTAGTGACTATAATGAATGAAGGGAAAAAATACTATGGCCTGAATCTGTTGGTGTGTAACAAGGAATCCTGTACCTTGCAACAGTGGATGTTGTGCCCGTGAGTGGGGTTTTTCTTTGTTTCTTTGTCTGGCAGGTAGTCAGTTCTATATACACATAAAGGGTAGCAGGGGTACAGGAACTAGTTAATGGTATACAGATTTATTGGACATGGTGGCTGGCCTTTTGTACAGCCGATAAAAGTTCTGCCTGTTGCGAGATATCGTAAATGTGGCAACGGTGTGTGTGTTGGTTCGTGTGTATTGTACAATCGAAGATAATGAAAAGTCTACGCCTTCTACAGACCTTGACAAGATGCATTGGGTCTTTCTGGACGACAGCTCAGCCAAGCTATCACGGGTAATGCACGCACGAACATTCACCACGAACCCTCTAGGGCCTTTTTTTTTTTTTTTTTTTTTTTTTAATTAATTGCGCCGTAGCGTCAATCAACAGGCAGGCAACAATACATACGGGTAGGCGGGACCCATGAGAATACAATGACTACAACCACACATACACACGCACACACACACACACACACACATCACGAAAATATAACAGAATGGAGCACAAGCATACAGAGAAATATTTACATTATGACCTATTAAATCCACCAAAACGAGGGTGGCGTACCAGAAGTTCCTCCAGAACCTGGTGGTTCAGCAGGTGTCGACAAACCACATCAAGTGGCAGGCCCCGGGGCAGCAAGTGTCGGACAGTGGGGCAGGCCAGGCAATAGTGCTCTATAGTGTTAGCACGAGGCGCTCGACACAAACGACACTCAGTGAAGGGAAGCTCACCCTGCATCCTAGCAACCTGCCACGGTGAACGGTAGCCAAGCCTCAAAAGAGCAGAGACTACATTGTGCCTCCGAACCATGAGGCCTCGACGACGGTAGGAATATTTGTGACGGCAGACAGACTCATAATGTGTGATGGAGATGCTGAAGAGCCTCTCTGCATCCCTGCGTCGCCGTACAGGGAGGAGAGCGGCGGAGAGGACTTTAGAGAGGTAACATGTCAGGGAGAGAGGACGTCCAACACCACGAGGAGGCAGATGGCAGGCTTCCTTTGCGAGTCTGTCAACTGTACCATTGTGACGTAAACCTACATGGGATGGCACCCATAAAAATTTGACAGTCAAGTTACGATGACGCAATAAGGACAAAAACGATAAAATCTGCTGAACAACAGTAGAGTGTGTGGGCTGAAAACTAGAGAGGGAATGAAGGGCAGGTTTGGAGTCACAAAAAATGGCAGCATTCACTCCACGTTGACAAACAAGACTAACAGCATCCAGAATGGCATACAGTTCACACAATGTTGAGCTAGAGTGGTTACAGAGATGACGGCCAACCCAGCCGCCTGGAGGTGACTCCATGTCAGGTGAGAAAACGGCACTACCTGCTGCACCATCTACTTGCAATGAGCCATCAGTGTAGAGGCAGTATGGATCTGTGATGGAGGACGTCACTGTTTCTATGTGTTCCAGAGCTAACTGCCGCTGTAGAGAAGGCAGTTCCGACTTGGAAGTAGGTGTGAAGCTCACATCAGGTGTTGGTAGCATCCACGGAGGGGGTCCGCGGGGACGTCGGCCACCATTATATCTATATTAAGACTACGGAGCATAGAGGAAACAGACCTTATAAGAGTACGTCCAGCAGGCAGTATAGGAGGGACCGGGTAGTTTGGTCTAAGAGAAGTCCTGACTAACTGAGAGTAATGGGGTGAAAGATGTGGGAAATGGAGGCACTTGACAGTGAAGCAAGTAACATTAGAATAAATTCTCTCCACTAACGGGGGAAGACGCAACTCACGCTGCATGTTCACTATCCTGGTCGACATTGGACAACCGAGAATTATTCTCATTGCTCTATTCTGAAATTTTTCTAAAGTTTCAAGAGTAGCCCTGGAAAGTTGAATCAGAGCAGGAGAGAGGTAATCAACAACTGAACGGATTAAAGCAATATAGATAGTCCTGGCTACTGGGATGGAGATGCCCGAGGAGTTGCTAGTGAGCCATTGAAGCGGCGTAAGTCGGCGCTGGAGACGACCCAATAAGTCCTGGACAATGGGATGGTCTTGAGATCTGGCAGGGACAATTGGCCAAATATTGACTGGCGCGCCCAGGTAGCGATACTGGGAACACATGGGAATGACAGTCCCTCCAATGGTGAACACTGGCCGAGCTTGAGGAAGGCGGCAGGTGAATATTCTGCTCTTATCTGGGGAGAAAATAATGCCACAGTGAGAGGAGGACACAGAGAAGGAGTCAAGAAACCGCTGGAGATCCCTTGGTGAGGTAGAATGAACACAGATATCATCAGCATAACACGTAATTGTAGTTCCAGGTATATCAGGGAGAGAAGTGAGCAGCTGAAGCATCAGAATATTAAATAACAATGGGCTGAGAACACCCCCTTGAGGCGTACCAAGATGAAAACTGCGCAAAGGACTGAGCGCACCACTGAAAAACACACGGGAAGTCCTGTTACTCAGGTAGCCCCGAATCCACCGTAATAGATTACCCTTTATCCCAAAGTCAACCAGTTGATCCAAAATGACGTCTCTATTAGCAACATCGAAGGCACTTCGAAGGTCAATGAAGGCCACCACACTGTCCCTGTTAAGGCGAGTGTACAGGTCGACTAGGCAGTGGTGTGTGCTCCGCTGGGGAAGGAAACCAAACAGCCATGGAGAAAGGCGATCTTGCAGTCTGTACATGAGACGATTGAGTAAGATTCTCTCCATAACTTTACAGAAACAGGAAGTCATGGAAATAGGCCTGAACTTCGCAGTGCCGGGCTTAGGGATGAGTATGATTGTGCTGCAGGTCCAGGCTCGTGGTACACAACCATCACGAAGACAAAGATTGTACAGTAGAAGTAGAGGGTTCCCAGGAACTTGTTGAAGTAGGCGCAGCACAGCATAAGTAATACCATCATCACCAGGGGAAGAAGCTCTACCCCGAGAGAGAGCACGTCGCAACTCCTCCTCAGTTATCTCCTCTGCATCATCGTCATCATCTTGCAGCAGAGCAGACATTAGACGTAGCCGATGGACAGCAGCACGAGAAGCGAGTGCATCTTGTATGTGGATGGGTAGACTGGCTGAGGTAGATTGTTCTGACCAGGCATCGACAAGTTGTTGGGCATAGTCGGCAGGAGTGTGATGACGAGCAGTGGCCGGTGTCTTTTTAACAACCCGACGGATGAGGTGCCACATAGAAGCCACACTTGTTTGCTGGTTGATGCTGTCCGTGAACCTTTGCCAAGACTCAGTGTGAGCACACTCCTGCAGGGTAACTAAAGCGTCCCTAGACATCTGGTAACGATGGAGCAGGTCAGGGGTTGGGTTGGCTTGAAACAATAGGCCATCAAGTTCAGCCTCCTCCTTTGCCTCCTGTATACGTGCATCCAGCGTCCAGGAGTGGGCAGTATGGAGATGCTGGAGGTGTGGCCGGGAGACGTATAGCCTATAAAAGTCATGAGTAGCAGATACAAGATCAGAGTACAACTGTTCAGCTGGTGATATGTCAAATGTAGGGAATACATGGGCCATGAATAAGATGTAAGTCGGGCAATATTTAGGGGGCACAGCAATACGCAAACGAGTGGCTGAAGCACTTGTCCCAGCAGTTAGAGAATATTGAAACCGAAGAGCGATTTGATCAGAGAATAGGTCTGGCACGGAGGAGCACAGGACCTGAGATGCTATCAGGCCAGACGAGAGGATGTAATCCAGAGTACCTCCCCGGCAATGAGTGGCACCGCCAGTGTCCCAGCGAGTCAGATGATGCTTGCGGATGTATGAAAGGAGACGAATACCATTACGATTAATAGAGCCAGAACCATCACCCAAATAAGAATGCCGAGCATTAAAATCTCCCATATAAACCATACCACGCACTGTTGGAGAAGGAAGAGCCTCAAGAGTGAGTCTAGCTGGGGCAGAATAGACATTACATAGTTGTAGTACTCCATTCCCAGGTAGAACCTCAAATAGCTGAAAGGTCATGTCAGGATCAGTGGAGGTACGGAGAAGGCGATGTGGCAAGGAGCTATGTATGTAAGTCAGGAGACCATTCCTTACCAGATGAACATATGGCACATAACCTGAGAGAGGAGGAGCTTGCCCAGCAGTGAGCGGCCGTCCTGGAAATGCTTCCTGGAGAAAAATAACACTGGGATGATGACGAAAAACATAGGCCTTGAGTTGAGTGAGCTTAGCATAACTGGTGATACCACATACATTCCAGGAGATGACATCCAGCCGGGAATCACTAACGAACTCTGTATTTGGAGGTAGAAGTCCGGTGAGTGGTGGCAGATGAGCGACCTGGAGTAGATGATGGACCAGGAGTAGGGACTGTCTCGAAAAGCTTTTCAAGGCGAGATGCAACAGTATCCATCTTTTCGGTAAGGGTAGTGACAGTTGAGATGATGGCCTGCTGAGCCTCGACCAAGGTGGAGAGTTTGGAGTCATTGGCAGCCTGCGCGGCAATTAGCCCATCAATCCTGGCTTCAAGGGCAGAAAAGCGGTTCTCGAGAGCCGTACATCGTGCCATGAGGGTAGCAACAGACTTGCCGAGGGCCAGGTCTGGAGGTGAGGCAGGGCTGGTAGGAGGAGCAGACTGGGGAGGTGGTGGTGGTGGCGGTGGTGGAGGCGGAGCAATAGTAGTGACACGAGCCTGGACCTGACGTCGAGTACATCCATGCCACACGTTAACCCCTGGCTGAAGGCATCGTGGACACTTCCATCGAGACGTATCCTCAGGAGGTGAAGGCTCAGAGGTGGAGGCAGCAGGACGTGATGGTTCACCCCTGACAGGACACGTCTTGGAATCATGGTCGGCAGCACACCATGCACACTTCGGCCTGGCAGAACAGTACCGGGAGATATGCCCCACACCCCAGCACCTGTAGCACCAAGGCTGGTCATTATGAAGTTTCCTCACCTCACACGGTGGAAGACAAGGGAGGAAATCAAAGGAAATCTCATTTGGAGGTGGATCAGGTTGACTCCAGACAACAACAATACGGCTAATGGGGGAATCATCTTGGAAAAAACGACGGGCAAAGTACACACCAGGATATCCCTTAGCAAGTTTCGGGTCAACATCAATAGGAAAACGGGTGAGGATGTAGCTGGGGAACTTACGAGGCCTTCGGGTTAGTCTTCAAGAATGAGAGGCAGAGACAAAAATTCACAAGCCTTCACTCTATCAATGATATCCTGACGCTTCCTAGAGATGTAGACAAACCGGGAGGTGACAGCAGCCATCTTCACTTCAGCCAGTTCACGCTGCAGCTGGAAGGCCCTGTTGACATCAGACAACCAACGCATCTTTGTGTCCGTAGATGGGTTCCCAGAGAAGGAGAGCTTGACATAGGCATTTCTTGGCGCAAAGGCAGGAAGGTTGGACGAGGGCAAGGAGTTGGTATACAAGGAAGAAACACCACGTTGAGGCAGAGAAGGTATGTCATGCACAGCTGAAGCACCCTTGGCAGTCTTGGCAGCCAGAGGCAAACAATCTACAGGTTGAGGAGGTGGAAGGCTGCAACCTGAGCTGCGGAGTGACCGAGGAGAGGGGGGGAGGGTTGCGAGAAGGCAGCTCAGGCCAGTGATCCTCGATAGGAGACTCATCCTCCTCTGACATGGCCAAGTCGGCCTCCAGGCAGGAAGCCACATCCGAATCCGCGCTCTCCATTAGGCCAGGCAAGGCCTAGATGGGAAGCAAACAACTGAACACACACGAACACACGAACATACACACACAGAACCACAAAAAAACAAATAAACCACAAACAACAATACCACAAACAGCAAAACCACAAAAAAAACGAGATAGAAAATATAAACAACCCCTATAACACCACAGACACAACAACACACAAACAAGAATGCAGAAACAAGACAAACAACAACACAAACAACAACACAGGCAGAGCGCCAGGAACACATCTTCACTCCAGGAAGGTTGGGGTGAGACTCCCTCTAGGGCCTAGGCTATGGCTGCGTAACCAGTGCGTCATGTCACATTTATCACATTTTTATCGATATAGGCCAAATCCCTGGCTTCATAGACCTTAGTATTAGATACCAATATACTCAAATGATTACGTAAATCCGAATAAGTAGGTAACCAATTTGAATCATCTGGGCGGCTGCTTTATTTACAAAATGGATGTGAACCGCAGAGGTTTAGTCATAAATGGAAGAAAAGTTTCTCCTCACTCCAGACATCATTTTGTAAATAGTGAGACGTATTCTTTACTTAATTCTTTTTGTACTAGATAAAATCTGTATATAATTTCACAATAATATGTTATAGATAAAAGGAACTACATCTGAATCAGGCTCACCCCAACCTTGGTGGTGTGCAGACGTTCTTCTGGCATTCTGCCTTTCGTTTTTGTCCCTGCATTGTTGTTTTGTGTTGTTGTTCCTGCATTGTTGCTTGTGTGTTGTTGTTTCTGTATTGTTGTTTGTGTGTTGCTGTTTCTGTGTGTTGTTTGTCTGTTTTCTTGTACTCTTGAGTTTTGCTCTGATGTGGTTCCGTGTATATGTGTCCCTGCCTGAAAGTTCGTGAGGTGGTCACTCCTTGTTCTGTTGTTTGCTGCTTCACATCGAGGCTTTGCTTGGTCCGATGGAGAGCTCGGGGTCAGATGCAGCTTCCTATTTGGAGGACGACTTAGCCATGTAGGTGGAAGACGATTCTACTGTAGAAGACCACTGGCCTGAGGTGCCCTCACTCAACCCTTAACTCCTGTCCTCTGCTACTTCGCAGCCTGGGTTGCTGCCTACCTCTACCAAGCGACCTGTATATGCCTCTGGCTGCCAAGACTACGAAGTGTGCTTCAGCTGTGCACGACATCTATTATTAACATTATTAACATCTTTAAAGGTAAGATTAACTTTTAAATATTATGATGTAGCACAAAAACAACCGAGGTAACATTATTGTATATTTCATTCGTATTATATTCAATGGTTATTATCAAGCACTAAATGCTGAACAATACTTACACAATAACTGAATAAGAATCATGAACTTGAATTCTCTTTATTAAATGAAGCAATTGTGAATACCTATATATTACATGTGGCAAGTGTTGAAACCACGAACACACACTTCCATTTCCCCCGTATCTACCGAACTGTTTATAAACGTAATGTTACCAAATATCAAGGCTCTCATTTTCCCTCACGAAATAGTAGCATTGTGATATTCTGAATACTTTTAATAACAGCCTATTGTACTGAATGATTGGTATTTTATTATGAATCCCTTGGTATGTTATATGTCTCTTGGTAGCAAAAATTATTATTTGCTCTGTATCTCTCTTCTCTGTGTACATACATATACTTATATATAAGCCAGTACGCACACACAAAACATAATAATGTTGGTGAGTAGTGACAAAGGTTCTATTGGATCTATCAGTCATGAGGTGCGAGAGAAGTATGTTCATACTTATTCAAACATTGTGATAGTTCCATCAAGTGATGCATGGGATGCACAGGTGAGGTTTCATCGGACATGTTAATGAAGGAGATGGTAACCATTTTCAGCATTTCTCAAAGTTATATTTTATTGAAGTCGCGTTAAGGTCTGAAAGCCTGTGTTTCCCATCATACAACACCTTCCCACTACTCACACCGTTGAATCTGATGCCTTATTGTTCTTTACTGTCTTCTGCTACAAGGTTGAAGTTAGTGTGATTCTCCATATACACACTGCCGACTGAACTGAGAGACTGCACCACCTTATACATCTTCAGGTCATCAGGACTTCCAACATGTTTCAGAGGAAATATATCCACCCTCAGTCTTCAATACCTTGGAACACAAACTTGGGGTTGTGTATGCCTGACATAAAAAACAATATGTTGTATCTTTGCGATGGGTGCCACATTCTTGGCGTTCCTCTCTGTATGTTCCGTATCCTGCCTGTCCTTAGTGGTGGTGGTAGTGCGTGTCTGCTCCTTTTGTTTGAATTTTGTCTATTCTTGTTCTGGATCCAGCACACCCCACATTTGTGTTCCCCCCCAGCGGGAACCGCCTTGACGTGGTGGGGGGGCTTGCGTGTCCTGGCGAGCTAGACTAGAGGGGGCTCCGGCCCATGCTCTGCCACGATTTCGGGGAGAGAGGGCTTCCCATGCTAGTAAGGTCGCCAGTGAGAGACCAGACTAAATTGTTCCCATGCAATAGGCGGCCAATACGAGCCAACAGTGCTGCCCTCCAAAGGAACCGCCCTCATGGGGTTGTCCTGTGTTGGATGGTTGGGTGTCTGGGCCCGGAGGCATTTTTCCCAAGTCTCTCACTATATCGGTAAGGGAGGATATTACAGCCAATCACAGCCCACCTTTTTCATGGCACAAATATTACCAGAATGTGTAAACTTAAGGTTGGACAACAAAGGTAATATTCATATACATTTTCATTGTTTACTGCAATAAGAAGCATTTAGTTTTATTCCATTACAGTGATTTTATGTTTTAAAACAAGTGTTAATGATGAAATAAGGAAACATGACAGTAATATAAATCACATTTTCAATGTTTTTTGCATTGGTAACACTGACCAGCGATAAACATCATCCTTGTACATTTCGGCAGTAATGTATTTCGCCGAAAACAGTGCTACTTTACTTATGAGGAAGTTATCGTATGCTTATTTATATTCATAATAAACGGCATTATTTATAGAAGTGCACAATTACAATTGGCTTACATAGTTGATATGAGATTTGACTTTTACTGAAACAATGGCCAATTGAACCGAAATAAGAATAGGAAGTTATTAGTAACTCACTCGTTTACCTATAAACCTATTGGCATTGTAGTTTTGCTTTGCTCTACGACGTCAAGCC
Organism: Petrolisthes cinctipes; assembly: GCA_033782935.1. Taxonomy (NCBI): domain Eukaryota; kingdom Metazoa; phylum Arthropoda; class Malacostraca; order Decapoda; family Porcellanidae; genus Petrolisthes; species Petrolisthes cinctipes. Next base: position 85,330 of record JAWQEG010001816.1, read on the forward strand.
ATTAATTATTCCTAATAGCTTCATGTTTTTTATTCACATCACTGAAAACTTCGCAAGATATGCTTGTACTGTATATACGAAAGCCACGTTAAACCAAAATACAGAGTATTCTTCCTTGTAAAATTGAGGTATGACAGTGACTTGTTATGCTGATGATCTTTATCACTTTGTGACAGTTCTAATACCCACTATATGCTGTAAATAGAGACAAATTTCTCAGTCCTCGGTGGTTATTTATTAAGATACAAATCATACTGTATTCTCTTAATTAATGTAATATATACTATAAGAAATGATACAGGTAATTCAATTATAATACTAATTTGAATAGATGTAAAGAAAACTAGCATTCAGTTAGAAGAGTGTATTGCACATCCAACAATCCTGGGGTTCTTGCGCAGGAACCTCAACAGGTGTAACACAGACATCAAAATTATTGCTTATAAAACAGATACCATCAATTACAGATACCAGTTACAGATAACTTACTTAATGGCATCTGTAGTCTTAATTACAGATTAGAAATACCAGTCACTTTGCTCAAGCAAGACACAAAACTAGAAACAATGGCAACACCAAGACAGATACACAATCAAAAGATGATATACAAAATCACAAACAAGTTAGCAGCCCTCTGCATGTCCCACTAACTTGAACAACACCAATTAATTTACAACACCTGATAAAATATCGTTATCTCTATAAATTAATCAATATAACAACAAAACAATGGTTAATAATATTAAAACTATGGTAACTGTGTACAAGAGTTCCACCTAGTTTTGTACAACATATTTCTTACTTTTTCCTGCCTGTTTTTACTTGTTCTATCCATTAGTGACCATAATATTGAGCGGAAACCAGTCGAACCAACCTAACCTAAGCTAGACCTAGGTTAGGTTAGATAAGATCAGGTGGGTTCGACTGGTTTCCTCTTAGTATTATGGTCACAAATGAATTAAGTAAAAATAGGCATGAAAAAGAAAACAAAAACTCACTGTAAGGCTCAGATGATGCGGTCCATAAATGTAGTTGACAGTGACAATGACGACAGCCCAATCATCTTCGATGATTCTGTAGAGCATGTCCCTAAAGTTCTTCGCGTTCCTACATCCTTTTGGTTTATGGCTTACTACAGGGAGGGGCGTGGTAACATCATTCATGCTTTCATGTATCTGGAAAAAGAAATTAGATTACTACCGATGGGCCACATAAAAAGTACCGTACGGTAAGGGTGTTTTAATCAGGGCCAAAGATCTTACACAGGCCATGGTGCTCCTCAATCTACCCTTTCCTTCCGATGGCATGTTTGAATCCATTAAACCACATCGAATATTCAATTATAGCAAGGGGCGTACTGTATATACAATGATGACCTGTATGAATTCTCGGAAGAGGACATTATTGCTATGTGCCCAGATAGGGTCCAACGAGTAACAAAGACGAAAGTCAGTAAAAATATGATCATACTCACTTTCTATAGCTCGCATATCCCAGATCGCATTAACATCAACCCCACCTCTTTTGAGTTTGGTCATGGGAAGAGGAACTGCACAGACTGGTGAAGTAATTATTCTGCTCTTGACTAACATCCGACATCTGAGTGTCAGTCAGAGAGTTACTGTTTTTACTGGAGGGATGCTCACCCCCTACGTTGTTTTTGGTTGCAGGGAAAGTACCTAAGCTTGGACCTTATGCCTGTGCTGGCGGGCCCAACAAGCTACGTTCTCTCCAATGTAAGATGTACTGTACATCCTCGAGCAGGATATCCTCCACTTGGCTAACACGCAGTTCATCAGCAATGGTAGTGCCAGACGGCAACACAACTTCAGGCGACAGGAGGATGGTGATGTTAGGACATACACTTCCTCCCTTCGCCCTCCTCATTCCAAGTCGACAACATCTAAATCGGTTGTAGCAATCTCTCAGCTCTCTCAGGAAACAGCTGCTTCTTACTCTAATGAGAACGTTTCTACGGTTTACTACATGATAGTTTCTCTGTCTTGTAAACTGTATCAGACACTCATTCTGCTGACCCTACAACTGATGACATTTCTCAGGCTTTAACTAAAGGTGTCCAGGTGGTAGAGGTTTCCGTTTTGGAGAGCGTGTGGCAGCGTGAACCTCAACCACATGGACATCTTTAGTTAAAGCCTGAGAAATGTCATCAGTTGAAGGGTCACCAGAATAAGTGTCTGATACAGTTTCCAAGACAGAGAAACTATTATGTAGTGAAAACGTCGAAAGCTTCTCACTAGAGTAAGAAGCAGCTGCTTCTTGAGAGAGTTGAGAGGGTGCTGCAACCGATTTAGATGTTGTCGACTTGGAATGATGAGGGCGAAGGGAGGATGCATATGTCCTAACACCAACACCACCATCCTTCTGTCGCCTGAAGTTGAGTTGCCATCTGGCACTTCCAATGCAGATGAATTGGGAGTTAGCCAAGTGGAGGATATCCTGCTCGAGGAGGTACAATTGCCACCAAAAATTTCGAGACACTACCTGCTAAAGTCTAGCAGGTAGTGTCTCGAAATTTTTGGAGGCAACTGTACACTCTACAAGATTTCCACCTGGACCACCCCCTCACTTGGCATAGCTAACGTGGCAACAGTGCTTCGCTTGTGTGAGCTCCTGTGCATATATAAGATAATATTTCGAATCGGCAAAGCTTCATTTTCCGTATTCGGGTCTGAGAAAGGGAAAGTGGGGGAGGGGAGGGACAGAAGGCTTGGTGGGTGGAAGGATGGGTGGTGGTGCAGAGAAGGCCATTTATTCATTTTTGTAGACACCTGACTACACACTTTGGCCACCAATCATAGTTTACTTCATTTCTCATTACAGACAACAAGCAACCTGCTCTAGCTCCTCGTCTCTCTCTCTCTCTCTCTCTCTCTCTGTAGCCTACACACACACACACGCACACACAAATTATCAGTTTTAGTATAAAGTCATGACGTTCCATATTATTTGTTGTTATATATGCGTTTATCTATCATTGAAAACCGTGTCAAAATAATATCATTATTACCTCTTAATTATTTCGGTTTACCTCTGCCAGTAAGAATTAATAAAAATAAAACATCAGATCTAGTACAGCAGGGATGAATGCAACACCTCGGTGTAACCACATAATTACTATCAATGCAACTGTTAGTCGACTCCGACCACAGATGTTTCATAATTACGACTCCGATGCCGACTATTAATAATAATAATATTTCTTTATAGAGTTACTCATACATATAGTTACATGATTTTTTTAATATAAATTTTACCGACTCTGAATCCAACCCAAAACTTAAATATCCATAGCTCCATGTCTCTTCATTTCAGTATATATTAAGATGATGAGAGTTTCAGACAAACTGGTTTTAACATTTAATACTCGTATGAATTATTATTCTTTGGCATGTAAGGTTTAATTAATGAATAAAATTAACTAACAATCTTTACAGTGATAACTGAACACACAATCATACTTTTGGGGTTATGACATATAGGGCACCTCCCTCTTGTGGTCTGTCACTGAACGCCTCATTACCTATTAACAAAATATATCACTGTTAATATGGCTACCGTATCAATATTACTGAAAAAGCAATAAACATTTTCTTACTGGCAGATGTAAACTGAAATAATTATGAGGTGATAATAATATTATTTTGACACGGTTTTCAGTGTTAGATAAACGCATATATAACAACAGATAATATGCAACTTCCTGGCTTTATACCAAATCTGATAATGTGTGTGAGTGTACTGAGAAGCAAGAGATAGAGAGAGAGAGAAACGAGGTGTTAGAGTGATAGTGTGTGTGTGTGTGTATATATATTGAATAGCAAGAGAGAGAGAAAAATAAGGTGCTAGAGTGATAGTGTGTATGTGTGTGTACTGAGAAGCAAGAGAGAGAGAGGTGCTAGAGTAGGTTGTTTGTTGTCCATAATGAGAGATGAAGTAAACTATGTTTAGTGTCCAAGTGTGTAGTTAGGTTTCTACTAAAATTAATATATGTAAATAAATTTTGTATTACTTAGGTGATAACACATCACTGATATGTTAAGAAATATATTAAAATGTCTGTAATGTTGCATTAGCACATGTGACTCCTCATCTCTGCACCATCATGAGTCCCGCCTACCCTTGTGTATTGTTGTCTGCCTGTTGACTGACATTACGGCGCAATGAATTAAAAAAAAAAAAAAAAAAAAATCCCTGCACCACTACCCCTCCTTCCATGCACCCACCAAGCCGTCTGACACTCCCCTCTCCCACTTTCCCTTTCTCAGACCCGAATACGGAAGATGAAGCTTTGCCGATTCAAAATATTGTCTTATATATGCACAGGAACTCACACAAGCGAAGCACTGTTGCCATGTTAGCTATGCCAAGTGAAGGGGTGGTCCAGGTGGAAATCTTGTAGACTGACATCTTACATTGGTGAGAACGTAGGGGGTGAGCGTCCATGCAGTAAAAGCAGTAACTCTCTGACTGACGCTCAGAAGTCGGATGTGAGTCAAGAGCAGAATAATTATTTCACCGGGAACGGTTTATGCAGTTGCTCCTCCCATAACCAAACTCATAACAGTAAAATCACTGTAAAGGACGCTCAACAAAAGGCTTCACCTCAAAAGAGGTGGGGTTGATGTTAATGCGATCTGGGATATGCGAGCTATAGAAAGTGAGTATGATCATATTTTTACTGCCTTTCATCTTTGTTACTCATTGGACCCTATCTGGGCACATAGCAAGAATGTCCTCTTTCGAGAATTCATACAGGTCCTCATTGTATATACGCCCCTTGATATAATTGAATGTTTGATGTGGTTTGATGGATTCAAACATGCCATCAGAAGGACAGGGTAGATTGAGGAGCACCATGGCCTGTGTAAGATCTTACTGTACCTTTTTATGTGGCCTATCGGTAGTTATCCAATTTCTTTCTCCAGATACCTATAAGCATGGATGAGATTACCACACCCTTGCCTGTAGTAAGCCACAAACCAAAAGAGTGTAGGAAAGCGACGCTCCTTAGGTACAGTCACGAGCATAAGTTTCTTTACCACCCTGGCGGGAGTTAGGTCGAAGTCGTCGTTGGATATGGACTGGACGAACAAAAATGAACCAGTTCATAATGTTGGGATGATGCTTCATGTCACTAGAGGTGTTCACTTGAATACAATAAATTTTACACGGTCATGAGATACTAACTCCCAGTGTTCGTTTGCCTGGCCCTTCTCCAACCACAACTTCGACCTCATTCTCGCCATGGGGGTAAAGATACTTATGCTCGTGACTGTACATGCTCTACAGATTCATCGAAGATGTTAGGGGATTAGTCATTGTCTTTGTCAGCTACATTAATTTTGTGGACCGCATCATCTGAACCTTACAGTGAGTATCCCCCACAGTCAGAGAATTTTTTGCCTCAAAAGCTGCTTTGGCAGCAGTATTTGTATTGAAAGTAATATAGCACCGATTAGATCTGCAGTCACTGTCATAAGTGATTCGGATACGAAGAACCACTCCAAAACCCTTTAAAATGGAGTGGATAGCGCCATAGAAAATGGATGCAAGTACACCCACCTACATAAGTGCTGTCGCCTTGTCCGCAGAGTCATGAATCTCACAAGCTTCACAATTGGAAAATGTTGTTGTGTATGGCGTTTCGATTCACGAGTCATTAAACTCCAAACTTCAAGAACCGTTTGGTGAGGCGACAGCGCTTTTGTAAGTGGGTGTACATTTTTCAACATTAACGTGTCCAAACCGCTAACAGGGTTCGTCGACACATCGAAAGTTTGCCCACGACGGTGCTGAGACCCCCTTCCCCAACATCTCCCGGCCCAGACACCCAACAATCCAACACAGGACGGCCCCTCGTGAGCGGTCGGACCCTCTGTAGGGCAGCACTGTTGGCTCGTACTGGCAGCCTTTTGCATAGGAACAATTTAGTCTGGTCTCTCACTGGCGACCTTACTAGCATTGGATCCCTCTCTCCCCGAAATCAGGGCAGAGCAGAGGCCGGTGCCCCCTCTAGTCTAGCTCGCCAGGTCTCAGAGACACGCATGCCCCCCCACCACGTCAAGGCGGTTCCCGTTGGGGGGTTGGGTGAGGGATAAAAAGAGCCTTGATATTTGACACTACGTTTATAAACTATTAGGTAGATACAGGGGAAATGGAAATGTGTGTTAGTGGTATCAACACTTGCCACATGTAATATATAGGTATTCATAATTGCTTCATTTAATAAAGAGAATTCTGGTTCATGAATCTTATTCAGTTATTGTGTAAGTATATTTCACCGTTTAGTGCATGATAATAACCATTGAATACAATACGAATGAAGTATACAATAATATTAGCTCGGTTGTTTTCGTGTTACATCATAATATTAATAAGTTAATCTTACCTTTAATGATGTTAATAATTGACACGAATGTCAGTATATTAATCATTGATAACCGGGAGTATTTTCGTACTTTCATTAAAGCTTCCAGTAATCTTTCACCTTCTCAAAAATATTTTCTCACCTCTCTTGTACTGTACAGTCACTCATAAAAGTAAAGACACCCCCAGGCAAGACACCTTTTAAGTGGTGTGATATCGGTTCTGGTAACATTGTACAGCTGGTCACACTTCCGTGAGGCCCACCCAGCGTTGTCAATGTTGGCCGAGATAACCCCGAAACACTAGTTGTGAGCTCTCCTCGCTCGAACCATTCACTGGTGGGAGGGAGAAGTAAGGAGGGATTTGAGGAGGGTAGGGGGGGTGTCTATACAAGAGACGTGAGAAATTATTCTTGGGGAGGTGAAAAATGAGTGGAAGCAATTAATAAAAGTACGAAAATACACCCGGTTATCAATTATTTATATAACGATATTCGTGTCAATTATTAACATCATTAAATGTAAGATTAAGTTTTTAATATTATGATGTAACACAAAAACAACCGAGGTAATATTATTGTATACGGTATTTTTTCGTATAATATTCAATGGTTATCATCAAGCACTAAACGCTGAAAAATACTTACACAATAACTGAATAAGAATCATGAACCAGAATGCTCTTTATTAAATGAAGCAAATGTGAATACCTTTATATTACATGTGTCAAGTGTTGATACCACTAACACACACTTCCATTTCCCTCGTATCTCCCTAACAGTTTATAATCGTGTCAAATATCAAGGCTCTCATTATCCCTCACGTGATAGCAACCTTGTAATATTCTGAATACTTTTAATAATAGCCTGTTGTATTGAAATATTGGAATTTGACTATGAAACCCTTTTTTTGTCATTTGTCTCTTGGTAGCAAAAATTATTATTTGCTCTGTATCTCTCTTCTCCGTGTGTATCTCTCTTTTCTGTGTGCATGTAATATACTTATATAATTATATAAGCTAGTACACACACACATAACATAATAATGTTGGTGACAGAGGTTCTATTGGTTTTATTTGTCATGAGTTGCGAGAGAAGTATATTCATAATTATTTAAACATTGTAATAGATCCATCAAGTAATGCATGGGATGCACAGTTGAGGTTTCATCGGACATGTTAATAAAGAAGCTGGCAACTATTTTCAACATTTCTTAAAATTAAACTTTAATGAAGGCGTGTTAAGGTCTGAAATCCTGTGTTTCCCATCATACAACACCTTTCCAATACGCACACCGTTGTATTTGATGCCGTATTGGTCTTTACTGTCTTCTGCTACAAGGTTGATATTAGTGTAACATTCCATATACACTCTACCAATACGCACACCGTTGTATTTAATGCCCTTTTGGTCTTTACTGTCTTCTGCTACAAGGTTGATATTAGTGTGAATTTCCATATACACCTTTTCTTGTGAACTGACTGACTGCACCACGTTACACATCTTCAGGTCAACAGGACTGACAACATGTTGGAGAGGGAATATTTCCACACTCAGTCTTTAATACCCTTACCAGTTTAGTGGTTTTCAACCAACTCATAATCCTCTTGGAGTATCAAAACTAATTTGGGCTAACGAGACTAGAGTCAACGTCAAAATCTAATTAATGAAGAAAAAAATAAAATACAGTTGACAAGCCTGTGGGTGCCAGACGCAATCTCCCTGGCCTCTGCTCACATGTATTATCTGCCAAAATAAAAAAAATTCGCTACCTAGAAACAGATGAAATACTGAGGGATTTATAGTAAATTATCAAACAGCACGTGTTCACTATATTCAATACAACGAGCTATTATTAAAAGTATTCAGAATATTACAAGGTTGCTATCACGTGAGGGATAATGAAAACCTTGATATTTGACACGATTATAAACTGTTAGGTAGATACGGGGAAAATGGAAGTGTGTGTTAGTGGTATCAACACTTGACACATGTAATATAAAGGTATTCACATTTGCTTCATTTAATAAATAGCATTCTGGTTCATGATTCTTATTCAGTTATTGTGTAAGTATTTTTCAGCGTTTAGTGCATGATAATAACCATTAAATATTATACGAAAAAAGTATACAATAATATTACCTCAGTTGTTTTTGTGTTACATCATAATATTAAAAACTTAATCTTACCTTTAATGATGTTAATAATTGACACGAATATCGGTATATAAATAATTGATAACCGGGTGTATTTTCGTACTTTTATTAAAGCTTCCACTCATTTTTCACCTCCTCAAGACCAGTCTCACCCCAACCTTCCTGGAGTGAAGACGTGTTCCTGGCGCTCTGCCTGTGTTGTTGTTTGTCTTGTTTCAACGTTCTTGTTTGTGTGTTGTTGTGTCTGTGGTGTTATAGGGGTTGTTTATATTTTCTATCTCGTTTTTTTTTGTGATTTTGCTGTTTGTGGTATTGTTGTTTGTGGTATATTTGTTTTATTGTGGTTCTGTGTGTGTATGTTCGTGTGTTCGTGTGTGTTCAGTTGTTCGCTTCCCATCTAGGCCTTGCCTGGCCTGATGGAGAGCGCGGATTCGGATGTGGCTTCCTGCCTGGAGGCCGACTTGGCCATGTCAGAGGAGGATGAGTCTCCTATCGAGGATCACTGGCCTGAGCTGCCTTCTCGCAACCCTCCCCCCCTCTCCTCGGGCTACCTGAGTAACAGGACCTCCCGTGTGTTTTTCAGTGGTGCGCTCAGTCCTTTGCGCAGTTTTCATCTTGGTACGCCTCAAGGGGGTGTTCTCAGCCCATTGTTATTTAATATTCTGATGCATCGACTGCTCTCTTCTCTCCCTGATATACATGGAACTACAATTACGTGCTATGCTGATGATATCTGTGTTCATTCTACCTCACCAAGGGAACTCCAGCGGTTTCTTGACTCTTTCTCTGTGTCCTCCTCTCACTGTGGCATTATTGTCTCCCCAGATAAGAGCAGAATATTCACCTGCCGCCATCCTCAAGCTTGGCCAGTGTTCACCATTGGAGGGACTGTCATTCCCATGTGTTCCCAGTATCGCTACCTGGGCGCACCAGTCAATATTTGGCCAATTGTCCCTGCCAGACCTCAAGACCATCCCATTGTCCAGGACTTGTTGGGTCGTCTCCAGCGCCGACTTACGCCACTTCAATGGCTCACTAACAACTCCTCAGGCATCTCCATCCCAGTAGCCAGGACTATCTATATTGCCTTTATCCGTTCAGTTGTTGATTACCTCTCCCCTGCTCTGATTCAACTTCCCAGGGCTACTCTTGAAACTTTAGAAAAATTTCAGAATAGAGCAATGAGAATAATTCTCGGTTGTCCAATGTCGACCAGGATAGTGAACATGCAGCGTGAGTTGCGTCTTCCCCCGTTAGTGGAGAGAATTTATTCTAATGTTACTTGCTTCACTGTCAAGTGCCTCCATTTCCCACATCTTTCACCCCATTACTCTCAGTTAGTCAGGACTTCTCTTAGACCAAACTACCCGGTCCCTCCCATACTAGTGCATTTGTCGCGGCTTCTAGCCGCTTAAATTGTATTTATTGGTTGTGAAACCAGCACAGCTGGATTGCTATAGAATACGCCCCTTCTCAAGCCCAGGCCCCGTATAGGCATAATCTGGGTTGGAAGGGTCTATTCCGTGACGATCATCAGAAGTAAATAAAATTCAAATCTGGCGCTGTACTGATAGTGGAGCCACCTGGTGGTGGCGTGGTGAGGTATTAAGCCCCTCCTCCGCTGAATACCGCTCGGTCACTCCAATGAGAAAGAAGTGAATGCCTGCCGCATCGGGAGGTGGGTGGGACAGTCAAAGCTGTGCTGGTTTCACAACCAATAAATACAATTTAAGCGGCTAGAAGCCGCGACAAATGCACTATTATTGGTATAGTGAAACCAGCACAGCTGGATTGCTATGCATGCGATGCGGTAGGTGGGTGGTGAGGTGGAGGCAATCACGTGCTAGTTAAGAGTGGTTGAGAGCGGAGAGCAGGAAAGGTAACCGAGCCCGGTGAGGTAGAAGCTAAAGCACCTCCCAACACTGGCTAGGTGAGTAGCCGTGGTGGGGGTGTAGTAGCTTATCCCATATACCCGTAGACCATTCTGTTATAGACCAGAATTGTTACACATAAAGTCTTTATAGGCAGACTCGAGGGTTCGGGTCTAGGAGAGGAGGGGGGAGGTGACCATGGCAACCCCCCCCCCCCCCCTTATTCAAGTCCTCTGAGCTAGGGCTATGGCCCTCGCTCAGGTAATGTGATCCCGAGGGGATGAAGGAGGACACTAGGATGCAGACATCCTGTGTAATAACATATCCTGTCACTCATCATAGTAAGGTAATTGTTTGGAAAATGAATACACAAGAATTCCGTAACAATGTAATTTATTTTTTCCGCACCATATGTACACGTATGATAGAATGGGGATGAGCATGAAGTTGTACAAGATGTGGATGAGGTATGGGATGATAGTGACGGGACTTAAGTCGCCCGACCTTTTCTCTTCGGGCGGGCCCTCCCCCCCATGTGTCTCCCGCGGGGACCCTGGGGAATGGAGGGTGGAGTACCCATAGCCACACAGGGGGTAGGGGAGAGCGAGTGGAACAGGTACCTCGTCCTGAAGGAGGAAGTGGAAGTCCAACCCCCCAAATCCCTGACCCTCTCCACCGAGTGAGTCCTGAGGAAGGCGAGGGAGGCGGCCACAACCCTAACGCTGTGAGCCCTCGGGGCGTGTCCGGGATCCCCGTTCTCTATCACTCGGCAGAGAAGGCGAGCGATTGACCTAGGGAAGAGAGGGTTACCGGACCTAGAGTTGTAGAAGAGGTGGTCCGGAGAAGCCCCTCTCGTCGCCTCCACGTATGCTGAAAAGGCGTGGACTGGGCAGAGGGGGTGGAAACTTCCATCCCTCAGGAACGAGGGTACTGCGAGAGGGCCAATTCTGTCGTCAGCCTGCTCGTTCTTAGCTAGAAAAGCAGGAGAGGGGGAGATAGTTAAGGAAGTAAGGTTAGGGCTTACGGAAGAAAAGGCTGTGTGACGGGTCAGGGCTGCCAACTGAGATGCCCTGTACCCTGTAGCTAAGGCGAGCAGGAAGAGAGCTTTCTGGAGGAGGTGACAAACCTCCAGAGGGACCCCCTCGAAGGTCAGGTAGGAAAGGACGCAGTGAAGGGACCAGGAGGGCGTCTGGGCCCGGTGAGGTGCGGTCCCCGCCCGAATCCCCATCCTCAGGAGAGAGAGAGGCCTCTCCGAAACCCTAATGTTAAAACCCAGGAGGAGGGGATCAGACAGGGCTGCGTGATGCGCAAGCACCGTCGCCGGGGCCCTGTTGGTGGAATCGGCGAGCCACGTGAGGAATTCCAGGACTGTGTCCTCCGAGATGACCATGGAGGGGTGTCTTCGCAAGAAGTCCTGGAATCTTTTCCAGCACGATTCGTACTGTCGCACCGACGACTGACGATGAGCCCTCAACATCTTGTCCACTGTCTCCTTAGTGAACCTTTTGCTGAGGACTCCCCGTAGAAACTCCAAGCGTGTAGTTTCAGTGACGCTTGGAGTGGTGCAGACAGGGTGCTGGAGAAGCACGCCGATCCCAACTGAAGGGGATGAGGGCACCACCGGGACAACTCTCCGAACCACGGCTGTGCTGGCCAGAGGGGGGCTATGAGGAGAACCCTCCCCCTGAACGTGCGCAGCTTGAGGATCGCCTTCAGGAGGACTGACGTAGCTGGGGGTGGGAAGAGGTAGAGATGCCCCCACCTGTTCCAGTCCTCTGTGAAGGCGTCCGGGCCTCCCGCCTCTGTTCTGGATGAGAATGTCAGGAACAGAGGAAGTAGGGCCGTGGGTGGGGAGGCGAATAGGTACACCTCTGGTGTCCCGTAGCGAAGGCAGAGAGACTCGAACACAAGGGGACGCAGTTGCCACTCGACTGACGTCCTTCTGAACCTGGATAGGGCGTCCGCCCAATCGTTCTCCCGCCCTGGCACGTAGCTGGCCGAGAGGTGAATGTCCCTCTTGGCCGCTATTGCAAGAATCTGTTCTGACAGGGACAGGAGAATTTCCGACCGTGCGGTGCCCTGTTTCTGTAGGCACTGCACGGCCGCAACGTTGTCCATATCGAAGCGGACGCCTATCCTGGCAAACTGAGGGTGTCTGTTGAGCCATTCCTTCGCTACCATCAACTCCTGGGCGTTGATGTGCAGTAGCCTTTCCCCTTCCTTCCATCCCCCGCAACGTTGATGTCCCAGGCAAGACTGGTATCCCCAGCCTACGTCCGATGCATCTGTCGCCACCGTGATCCCCGGGGGAGGGAACACCCAGGGGACCCGCTGACGCAGGGCACCGGGACGTAGCCAGGGGCGAAGGAGGCGGTGGAGAGAGGGGGACACTTGCCTGGGAAGGTCCCTGTGTGCGGGGGACAGGTGGAGGTTTACCTCCCGCGTCAGCCTCCTGTGTTTCAATCGTCCCAGGGACATTGCAGGGGCCGCGAAATTTAGGGACCCGAGCAATGATTCCCACTGGCGGCGAGAGAAAGTACGGGAAAAATGCGCCTGGCGGACGTGGCGGAGGGTCCGGCGGGCGTTGTCTGGAGCGAGAGAGAGGGTGGCCGAAAGAGAGTCCCACTCTATTCCTAGCCAACACAGTTTGCGAGTGGGAGTGAGAGAGAACTTGGGGATGTTCAAAAGGAACCCCATTTCCTCTAGCACTCTCCTCGCTACCCGGATGTTGTTTGCTATCTGCTCCTTGGAAGGGTCGTGAAGCAACCAATCGTCCAGGTACATGAGGGTGGGAACACCCGCCTCTGCCAGACGGGATGCCACCACCCTCACGAGCTTTGTGAAGACTTGCGGAGCTAGAGAAAGACCGAAAGGGAGCCTGGTAAACTGGAACGTCTCGGTCCCCACCTGGAAGGCCAAAAAACGGCGAAACCTGGGGTGGATCGGGACGTGCCAGTACGCATCCTTGAGATCCAGGGATGCTAACCAGTCTCCCTTCCTCAGAACTGTGCGGACCTGAGCAACCGAAACCATCCTGAAATGTAATGTTTTCACGAATTTGATTAGCTTGCTCAGGTCAATTACCAATCTCGTTTTTCCCTGGTCCTTTTTGGGGACCGTGAATAAACGAGAAAGAAAGACCCTTCCCGTCGCCCGCTCCACTACCCCTTTTTCCCGCATTTCTAACACATGCGGGACGACCGAAAGTGACACTTTGGTTGAGGCAGGAGGTAGACGTAGTGGCTGTAGCGGGAAGAGACAGGTGTCAGTGAGAGTACAGTTAATCCTAATCCCCCGGGGTCCGAGGGACCCGGGGTGGTTGGAGGGTAAATGACGGGAGAGGCAGAGATTTTGACCGCAAGGGAAACTCTGATTTTGACCTAACGGTAACCCAAGGACGGGATTAGGCATAAGTCATATGTCAGAACAGGAGAGATAACAGTTACTCACCGGAACAGTAATCCAGGGCCATGAAAGGCCCTGGCGAATTATCCTTGCTGCCCAGCCGTGGGCGGGCCAGGCTGCTGACCACCCTGTGAGGCAGCCCAGAGTGGGACCCTCAAATGGAGCGGTCCTTCTGGGAGGGGTGGTTGAAGGAGGACTTGGGCTTGGAGCCCTGTCCCCTTCCTCGAAACGGCTGCTGGCCCCTCTGGGAGGGCCTGTTGTGTGCCTTCGGGGGAGTGGGATAGGAGGGCCTCGGTAGTCTGGAGGGCTGGGAGGGCCTCCGGGGCTGGTAGGCTGGTCTGGATGGCTGTGGGGCACGTGGCCTACGGACAAACAGAACGATTAGGAACCAAAGTAGACGCGAAAAATCCTTCCATTTCACCTCCCATGAAAACTCGGGTAAGAAGAACAACGAGAGGTACTTACTTGGAGGTAGAGGGTTTTGGTAAATTGATTACCGCTGGGAGGGAGGCGAAGATTGTATCCGTCACCGGTTGATCAAAGAGGGCAGGGGACAGGGGGGCAGCTCGCACCACTCCCCTCTGTGCCATCTCCGGCGCAGATTTAGCCGCCGCCTGGCGGGCTGCCAGTCTCGCCTCGGCGAAAGCCTTCGCCTCCTCCCGCATATTGTGGGTTGCCATCGCCGCCACGCCCTCCATCACGGTGGCCATGGAAGAGAGGGTGTCACTGTAAGGGGTAAACAAGGAAAAAACCGAGCGAACCCGGGGATAAGTACACGGGAGTAACAGAGAGACCCTCTACCCCGTATCCCTTAATTAACATGACACATGAGTAAGGTATTCACGCTAGCTGTACACCCGACATTTCGTGGTAGGTGTTGGTGAGGGCGTTGAGGCAGTCCCTGATAAGTGAGGCGGCTGCCCCCGTGGAGATGGTGTGGGCCAACTCTAAGCGGGTAGTAGACTCCGCCTGTCGCAACTTGCCATCGGGCTCCTTCAGCTGATAGGGGACCGGGGGCTCCTTCTCCGTCTTCCACAGGCATTCCCTCAAGCCCGGGGGGGCACGGGAATGAGGGAGGATGACGGGGAAAGACGGAGGAGGGGGCTTCCTGGGCGCGCTGTGTCTCTGGTGGTCCAGGGACTTAAGGAGAAGGGCTGGGATGTCCAGGTCCCCTTTGCCCTTATCCCCTGGGAAGTACGCGTCCGGGGAAAGGAGGACCGCCGTGTTCCCGTGGGAGCGGTCAATCCTCCAAGCCTCGGACAAGTGCAACTGGCTGTACTCCACCAGAAAACCCATCGCGTCCAGGGTAGCCGCAGAGGACACCCTCGATGAAGTGGGTACGGGCGCCGAGATAGGACGGACCTTGTAGAAGGGAATAGCGTCGCCCTTCTCATCCGCCCCCCACTTCACCAGGACGTCATCCCTCCGGGTCCACACGTCTGGTTGAGCCGTGTCCGGAGACCAAGCCACCAGTCTGCCCTCCTCCGAAGAGTGGGTCCAGGCAGGAGGGAGAAGAGCCCAAGAGTAGGGAAGGTATCCGTCGCCCGCAGGAGGGGGTGACGGGGAAGGAGGTGCGGAGGTAACCAACTCCTCAGCTACGTCCCCCGATGGAGACTCGAGTCCCGGGGAAACGGGAGGAACGATAATGACTCCCACATCCCCGGGAGGACTCGCGCCATCGACAGGAGCAGCAGCGGGAGGAGGGGGAAAAGGAGCGGGTTCCAGAGCGACAGCCGGAGGCTGCGCGGTGGAGACCCCAGGAAAAGCGTGAGGAATAAGGGTGTGGAAGATCTTAACTATCTTCCTCGACAAGGGGCTGTCCCCCCCCCCGCTTACCCTTGCGGGATTTGCGGGCGGGCGAAGGAGAGCTCCCCGACGACGAAGAAGAGGAAGAAGACGACGAAGATGAGGAGGAAGGAGAACGGCGACGAGCACGGGACTTCCTGGAGTGGCGGAACCTTTTTGCTGAACGCTTGCGTCCTCTAGAGAGGCCTGAGGAGCCAGCTCTAGCAGGAGGCGAAGCTGGAGGTTCCCTGCTGGGCCCTTGTACCGGTGAGGTAGTCGGGGGAACCAGCGCGACAGACTCGCTCTTTTCCCGGGGGGCGAAGCCCCGAGAAGGAGCCGTAGTACCGTCTAGGGAAGGAGGCTCAATCTCTCGGGCCTCAGGAGGTTCTAGCCCCTGAGACTCCGAGAGACAGGAAGAAGGGTAACGGGTCCTGAACAAACCCAGGTCCGCTCCCAAAATCGGGTCCACCCACGCCAAAGAAGAACCGTCTCGTTTGTGGGCCATTCTCCTAGCCCTCGTCCACGCCATACGAAGAGAAGCAAGGGTGGGGAGCTTGGAGCGGGCAGAAGGGGAGGTAACCCGACACAACTCAGCCCAGGGGCGGTACACACCACACGCCAAAGGGTCGTAACCCAAGGGAGTGAAGCAGGGTGCGTGAGGCGAACAGTGCAGGTGTCCATCAGGAGAGACCCGCACGGTACACCCCGAAGCAGCACAAAGGGCACGAGTAGGCTGAGGGAGAAAAGAATACACAAACATGGGTTAACACGTGCATACACTGGAACACAGAAGACACGGAAACCCCCCCCCCCCCCCCGAAGGAGAAGTAGCGCGGGACACGCCCGCTGAACCCGGGGGCCAGGACACGACCCCCCAATCTCGCGCACACCCGACCAGGGAAAAACCCCGTAAAACCAAAACAGCCCGCCACATGGAGCGGGTAAAAGAGACCCCCCCGGACAGAAGGATCCAGAAGGAGGGGGAGGAGGGGACCCGGTAGCCTGAGAAGGAACACTCCAGGCTAAAAATACTGGAAAAACACCAAAAATTACATAAAAAACCCCCGCACGGGAGAGGAAGAGAGAACCAGGGCACAATTCTCACTCCCCCCTACCGGGAGGGGACACATAATAATCGGGGAAGGCAAGAGGAAGGGCTGCAAAGACCCCATGCGCCCACCACGTGGGGTGAAGGCCCCACGTGACGTCGCTAACCTCGCTAAAAAAACCCAGAAACCCCGATAAAACACACACGAAGAATGTACTAGTGGCAGGAGGAAAGGTGAAAGGGGGGAATGAAGGAGAAAAACTCCGAAAAAAGAGGCCCAAGAGCCCCCTTCGCTAGGGAAAAGAGAACTCAGTCCTAAAGAAGAATAAACCCCCACAAACACACCTAAAACCTCCTAGAATACACACACACATTATACATCTGCAAAGCAGGCCAGCCACTAGAACACAAAAGAAACAATAGCAGGAACACGAGACACAATACCATAGCGTAGCAGCGAGGAGCGAGGATGTTGACTGGGACGTGTTCCGCGACAGTGACCGAGCGGTATTCAGCGGAGGAGGGGCTTAATACCTCACCACGCCACCACCAGGTGGCTCCACTATCAGTACAGCGCCATATTTGAATTTTATTTACTTCTGATGATCGTCACGGAATAGACCCTTCCAACCCAGATTATGCCTATACGGGGCCTGGGCTTGAGAAGGGGCGTATTCTATAGCAATCCAGCTGTGCTGGTTTCACTATACCAATAATGCCTGCTGGACGTACTCTTATAAGGTCTGTTTCCTCTATGCTCCGTAGTCTTAATATAGATATAATGGTGGCCGACGTACCCCCAGGACCCCCTCCGTGGATGCTACCAACACCTGATGTGAGCTTCACACCTACTTCCAAGTCGGAACTGCCTTCTCTACAGCGGCAGTTGGCTCTGGAACACATAGAAACAGTGACGTCCTCCATCACAGATCCATACTGCCTCTACACTGATGGCTCACTGCAAGTGGATGGTGCAGCAGGTTGTGCCGTTTTCTCACCTGACATGGAGTCACCTCCAGGGGGCTGGGTTGGCCGTCTTCTCTGTAACCACTCTAGCTCAACATTGTGTGAACTGTATGCCATTCTGGATGCTGTTAGTCTTGTTTGTCAACGTGGAGTGAATGCTGCCATTTTTTGTGACTCCAGACCTGCCCTTCATTCTCTCTCTAGTGTTCAGCCCATACACTCTACTGTTGTTCAGCAGATTTTGTCGTTTTTGTCCTTATTGCGTCATCGTAACTTGACTGTCAAATTTTTATGGGTGCCATCCCATGTAGGTTTACGTCACAATGGTACAGTTGACAGACTCGCAAAGGAAGCCTGCCATCTGCCTCCTCGTGGTGTTGGACGTCCTCTCTCCCTGACATGCTACCTCTCTAAAGTCCGCTCCGCCGCTCTCCTCCCTGTACGGCGACGAAGGGATGCAGAGAGGCCCTTCAGCATCTCCATCACACATTATGAGTCTGTCTGCCATCACAAATATTCCTACCGTCGTCGAGGCCTCATGGTTCGGAGGCACAATGTAGTCTCTGCTCGTTTGAGGCTTGGCTACCGTTCACCGTGGCAGGTTGCTGGGATGCAGGGTGAGCCTCCCTTCACTGAGTGTCGCTTGTGTCGAGCGCCTCGTGCTAACACTGTAGAGCACTATTGCCTGGCCTGCCCCACTGTCCGACACTTGCTGCCTCAGGGCCTGCCACTTGATGTGGTTTGTCGACACCTACTGAACCACCAGGTTCTGGAGGAACTTCTGGTACTCCACCCTCATTTTAGTGGATTTAAATAGGTCATAATGTAGATATTTGTCTGTGTGCTTGTGCTCCATTCTGTTATGTTTTCATGATGTGTGTGTGTGGTGTGTGTGTGCGTGTGCGTGTGTGTGTGGTTGTAGTCGTTGTATTCTCATGGGTCCCGCCTACCAGTATGTATTGTTGCCTGCCTGTTGATTGACGCTACGGCGCAATTAATTAAAAAAAAAAAAAAAAAAACGACTCCTGCCCAGCATCAAATACAATAGCATACCATACCATTCCGATCCGGTCCTCCTAGGTTTGTTTGATCGGTTTCGTCTCTCCAATTGTCCCTTTTGTTCTCATCTGTACTCTCTATACTTGCTGTCCCTTCTGTCTATCAACCCTCGTTCTATTAAATCTTTTAGGCCTAAGGAAGGTTCCATTTCACTGCATTATGATCACAGCGTAGAGGAAGAATAAATATAGTTTACATGAATATGTAATATAACATGAAATAAAAAAAAAATATTTTAGATACAAACTTGTTATCTAATACTTTAACCCCCAGAGTCCGGGCAGCGGGATTTCCCGCTCGGTCGACAGAGGCCGGGCAGCGGGAAATCCCGCTCTGTCGACAGAGTCCGGGCAGCGGGAAATCCCGCTTTTGGTAATTTATGGGGAAAAACGCCAAATTTGTCGGGATTTTTTTTGATCTGGCTATACTTCACCACCAGACCTTTTCATCCCCACATTCAATCAGTGTGTGCTTGACCGTGACAATGGCTGGGCGTAGTGAAGAAAATACGGGCTCGTTCGATTCGGTGCATCCTACCGCGCTGCCAGGCGCACCCGCTCCTGTAACCTCCACTCCGCGGGTGCAACCAGCTATATTGCGTCATGCACCTGCAAGGTTGTCAGATTCTGCAATAGGGCGGGAATTGGAGAATCTGGCAGACCTTTCATATGGGAGTGACGACCTGGACAGCTACTCTGATACTGAATGGCAAGCTGACGAATCAACTGAGGAAGATGCCTGTGTAGCGGTGACTTCCATCACAGCTCTTCCCTCAACTTCAGCCTTGCATGATGTGTCAGAGGTTACAGCCCCTGTTGCAATTCCGTCCACCAGTGGGGTGGGAGGTAGTTTGGGAGACACTCTCTTGTCTCCCATTCCTACAACATCTGGCGTGGGAGGCAGGAAGAGGTCTACTCCTGCTTCAACCTCCAAACCTCGCTACGTCTCCACTCCCATGGGCAAGAGGCCGAGGAGGAGGTTAGATTTTTCGTCTTCCTCTTCCTCGTCGGACGAGGATGCGTCGCAACCAG
This sequence comes from Petrolisthes cinctipes, assembly GCA_033782935.1. Lineage (NCBI taxonomy): Eukaryota > Metazoa > Arthropoda > Malacostraca > Decapoda > Porcellanidae > Petrolisthes > Petrolisthes cinctipes. Next base: position 105,036 of record JAWQEG010001816.1, read on the forward strand.
TGGTGGTAAGAGGGAGGAGAGTAGGAGTAAGAGGGAAGGGTAAAGGAAGGGGGAAGAGGACAAAGGCAGCTTATCTCTCCCCTACTGTTGACCCTGATAGCCCGCCCCCCCGTGACCTGACGCCACCTCCCCCACCACCACACTCTCCCTCTCCTCTCGTGCCTGACGACTCACTCTCGCCTGCCCCTGGTACCGCTGCACCACCACCAGCACCACCACCACCACAACAACAACGCCAACAACGACAGCAACGCGGCGCACCTCGTCATAGACCCGCTGATCCCTATGTGTGGACGGATTGCGATGAATTTGCGCCTGATATACCTGCCTTTGACGACAGTCATTCAGGTATACAGGCCGCATTTCCCTGTCGTCAGAGGTCATCAATATTAGATTATTTCACTGCCTTTTTTGATATAATATTGATGACTTACATGATGCAGGAGATAAACACCTTCAAACAACTCTCTGTGCAACTCAGCAATAGACCAGGCAGGGAACATAGTAAGATGTTGCAATGGGCTGACGTCGATATTGCTGAGTTGTATGTGTGGTTAGCTTTGACCATGATGATGCCTCATGTCAAGAAACATCGCCTCAAGGACTTCTGGAGCACACACGCCCTGATATCCACACCTGCGTTCGGGAAATACATGTCCAGGGACAGATATAGGGACATTTTGTCCTACCTGCACTTCGCCCCCAACATGGGTCCACACCCGAACGACAGGCTGTGGAAAATTAGGCCAGTAATGTCTATCCTCCAGGAGAAAATACGAGCATTTTTTCGACCATTCCAGAAAGTGGTTATCGACGAGTCTCTGGTGCTGTTCAGGGGAAGACTGTCCTTCATCCAGTACATCCCGTCAAAGAGGCATAGATTTGGCATCAAATTCTATGTCATCTGCGACTGTAAGACTGGCTATGTGTTGGATTTTATACTCTATTCAGGTACGGATGTGGATGTCCCGGCCGACGACCCTCTTGGCTTCAGCGGGAGTGTTGTCAAGGCACTCATGGGGGATTACCTTGACAACAACCACATCCTGTACACTGATAACTATTACACCTCTCCAGCACTTAGCCAGTTTCTCCTGCAGCACCAAACAGGATCCTGCGGAACTATTCGTGTCAACAGGAAGGGGTGGCCAGCATTCCCTCTCACCCGGAGGGGCGACTGCATCAAGAAGAAATGTGGGAACATGCTGGCCATCAAATGGCACGATAAACGCCCCGTCAATATGCTCACCACCGTGAACAGGGGCGTGATGCAGGATTCTGGGAAGACTGAGCGCGGCACAGGTGATACCATCTACAAGCCTGATGCTGTGCTCGATTATAACATCAATATGAGACTCGTCGATAAGTCAGACATGATGGTGAGTTCCATCGATTGTCTGAGAAAAACTTGTAAGTGGTACAAGAAGGCTTTCTTCCACCTTCTTGATGTCACAGTGCTGAACTGTTATATACTCTACCTCCAGCATCACCCTGACTCCAAGTTGGCACTCCGGGAATTCGAGCTAGAGTTGATATCTCAGCTCCTGGAGAGGTTCAGCACTGTGCAACCACAGCAAGGCAGACAGGCAGCGGCACAACGGCCTGACAGGTTGCAGCAGAGTGGCTATATGGCTCGCCACTACCTTACTAATCTGCCACCGTTGCCGTCAGGACGTCCAGGCTCTCGTCGCTGCTATGTTTGCAGGCACACAACACGTCACCCCCAGAAGTCCAAGGAAACTTGCTTCTGGTGCAAGGAATGTTGTGTGCCGTTATGCCCTGGAAACTGCTTCTCAGACTACCATATATTGGAATATATATAGAAGCAGGAAGTGATGGGAGTATGCGAATAAAGTGACAGTGACACTTGGTGACAGTGACACTATTTAGGCTATAAGAAAAGTGAGAGTGACACATTTGTACATATATTTTAGGCTGTAGTGACGTGATAGTGACACATTTGTACATATTAGGCTATAAGAAAAGTGAGAGTGACACATTTACGCATAGAAAAAATGATAATAAAAAATTTAAAACAACAAAATACAAAAATATATAGAAAATAAGGATAACAGTGATAGTGACACATTTATATTTACGTTGAACATGAACAAATGGTGCGAATGACACTGAAAATGTTTCGCGTAAATACTGTACATAACTCCCACGCTTCTCTCCAGGGCATAAAACCACTCTGAAATGGTCAGCTAACCACACAAATAATACAGGGGCTGTAATGGTAGGATGCACACGAACCGTACGACGTGTCGCCCGGGGGAGGCAAGTGTTGCGTCATTCTGCCGGCGGCCATCTTTCCTCCACCCGCGCCAGTCCTTGTCAGAGCCACGCTCACAAAGCGAACGCAGCCTCGCTCTCACGGGAAAAGTGACCTCCATTCCTCACTTGATTTCTCGGCAATGGAGTGTCCTAGAGAGCTGGGGTTGGTTTTAATGGAAAGAGGAGGAGTTGATGGTGAGTATACAATCAAATTTAAGTTGTTCAGTATTGTAGTTTAGACGTAGGGAGTAAGAGAAGTAGAGTGATTTTCCGGGAAATACCCGGACAGGCAGGATAAAAGTTATAGTCAAACCAGAATATACTGAGCCTTCGGGTAGGGTCGAGGATTAAGAGCGGCGTTGCCAAATCACCACCAAAACATACCCACATGGTATCCAACATTCTCTGTGATAAATTTAATGGGGTTGCCTTCGCTGTACGAGCAACTGACTGAGAGGGATCTAATAGGGGTCCTCTATTGGCCTTCTCATGGAGGAAATATCTATTTACATTATAAATAATTTCCTTGGCTTGGCTGGTGCGAGAATGACCAGGTGACTGACATGAGTACACGTGTCCTTGACCCGCCATTAACCCTTTGTCACAGGAGATGTGGCAGAATGTACAAAATAGCATGTCACATGTTGTATAGAGTTGTTGTCAATATACTTACAATGAACCTAACTCGTCATTATAAATACTTCTTTTTAACATTGTATTATATATCGAATACTTAGAACTACTACAAATTGGCTTATGCATTAAAATTTTAACGATATGGGTTTGTTTTGGTGATGATTTGGCAATGCCGCTCTTAATCCGGACACCACCCTAGGGCTCAGTATATTCTGGTTTGACTATAGTATTGGGCCCGTACTCACAGAGCGTAATTCCATTCTTGCCCCGTCCCGGAGGGGTTAATAAATACTTATAATTTTATTATATCTTACCTCTAACCACAGTAAGACGGACACACTGACATGGATCATAAGAGACTGATGTTGAGACAATACACTATTTAATGCACTATCTACATCTGTTACCGGCCATAAACCCCGTGGAATGCTTGCTGGTATAATTTTACTATTATTGTCTACATCTATTCTGTAGTATGCCCTGTAACATCGATTGACATAAATCATGAGGTTAGGCTATTATGTTGTGAAGAGATTGGTTGCGGGCGGCACGTGGACATCTCTTAACGTCCATAAATTCGTATATATACCGGCCATAAATCCATTAGGACATACAAGTTGGTAAATTTACTTATGCTTGTATATTTCAGTTGGAATAAATATCCTGGTGATCAGGCTGATATCATAAAGCTCACCTCACAAACAGTCGGTTGAACAGAACTGGAGAGAAGCCTACTTATTTACTATACTGCAGTAACGTTTATATTTTTAATATAAGTATTTACTAAAGTATTATATAATGAGTTGGTATCCCAAAGATTTTTCCAATTTCATGTTGTATCAAATATTTCATTTAAGCTATTTCTTTTCTTCATCTACCATGTTCAGTAGTTAAACACATATGAATATGAATGAATGGCTATCACCGTGGAGAGGGATATCTACACCCTATACCTTTTCAATTTCCCTCCCCTCTTCTCCTCAACAGCCCACCCACCCCATCTTTCTCTGTGCCTCAGACAAGTGAGATGAGATACTCGAACTCTGAACCCCAGATAAACAAACGTTAGCAGTGCTGACTGTACCAAGATATTCAGTCCGGAGCTGTATCTCAGCACGATGAACAGAGTCTAAAGTCGTCGGGCACTGGCAACTGAGTGATATTCTCTCGCTTTTTACAGGTGTTACCAGATCAAACAGTCTCTGGCAGACATTGGCCACTTGTGCCCGCAACCCACCCACAAAGTTGGTAACAGTGTCTGTCGTCAGTTTATTTAACTCTCTTGTGGAAGGGACTTAGACTCTTGAGACGGGCATCCGTGGCAGAGGAGTACACCCAAGGCCGTCTCTATGTATGTACAGTCGGCTGCAAAATTTCATGTCGCCTCACTTGCTTCACCGAGGCATGCGATGTTCATAGACTCGAGATTATTAGGTGTAGAAAAAGTGCGTATTTCTCGAGTCCATGAACACTGCCTGTCTCGGTGAAACAAGTGTGGCGACAGGACTTATGCCGCCGACTGTACAGGCCGCAGTGTGAATGTTGTGACGTCACACCAACAGTCATAGCAAAAGACGAGACTCTCGTCGCGCTCGCGCTAATAACTCGATGGCCTTCTCTACTCTACAGACCCTATATAAAATATAGGGTCTCTACTCTGCTCTATACCACCCTTCATCATTAATTACTCAATTGGAATGTAGCCTACATAATCTGCAGCAGCAGCATGGCACCTGAAAATGAAAGATGATTGTCAATTTACCGTACCAGCAGCCATACACTAAACTAGTTGGCCTAGGCCTAAAGCACATCAACCTTTATCTGTAATGAGCACACAAAGCTATAGTAATTTTGAAAGTTTCATAGGAAAATGTTGCTATCACCAAATCGAAAACATTCCTAACCTAACCTTTTTCAGTTATTTCCTTTGATTTCTTCAGAAAATGAATGGTATACTGGTATCTATAATCAGTACACAAAACTATATTAATTGTGAAGGTTTGATGGAGAAATTCTGTCACCATATCGAAAAGACCTGGCCTCAGAACTATAACAAAAAGACCAGTATACTGAGTACAGTACTGCAAAATGTAAAATGTAAATTCAAACTACCCCACCATACACTGTACACCTAACTTAGGAGAATAGTTGTTAACATACTTCGTTAGTTATAGTCAGTTTCCATTATCTCACTAGCCTTTGGTTGATAGTATTTAAATTGTCTGAACTACATCAATAATAAAATGCACTATATCATAGCTTATTGTGTCCTGCTTAATTAAACAGGCCTGGATTTTTTTTGATTATGTCATTATGGTAGCATGCTGGTTCCAATTATTTAATTATTTTCTGTTTATATTTTGCTATTTTTAAGACTACTATACAAGAATATAGAATATAATAATGGAAAAAGCAACGTGAGAGCCACTTTATTACAATGAAATATAAAATCCAGGAGTTTCACTGGCACACACTAGCCATAGCGATGCTGGCTATGGTATGCTAGACATAATTATCCCCTCTAATAGCTGCTTTTTCAAGATGTAATGATAAATACAGTATCACAAATACCTGTGGCACTCATGAACACAGAAACGAAAAGAATAAACTAGATAATTTCATAAAAATACATACGTTTCTACAGATACACTCAACTGCCACTATTATACCTTACCGTATTTGAATTTTTCTCTTGGGGGCTTGTTTTCGCTATTTCTACAAAAAATCCACATAAGAATTAAGAACGCAAAATGCTTCTAATTGTCCATAAGGTGAATGAGTTAAGATTCAATATGATTATACAGTGAAAAGTGTGTATATTTCCCTGAAACGCTGCAACCGCCAACTGGGTAGGATAGTGGACGCTGGATACTTGTCTCGCCGCCGTGTGTTATGCCGCTGTAGCGGAATGAAGTGAAGCGTCCCGTGCGTCCATACTGCGCATGCGTGGGTGGTGGGGCTGCCAGGTGTTGCTAGCGTGGGTGATTGAGTTGCCAGATGCTGCCATATCCTACCCTACTATATATACATGTATTTTATATGCCTATTTTTAAAATCGTATACAGTTCATTTTTTAAAAGTTTGTGTTTTAAATGGGAACAACTATAAGATTTGCAAGCGATTGGCAGCAAAAAACAGTACATATGATGCCCCTAGTATGGAAAAAACTCATAAATATGCAGACGTTCGTACGGGGAGGTTGCCCTCCGACTTCCTGCCTTCACACACACACACACAATCACAAGAGTTTAGTGCGTGTCTTTCAGCTAGGATTTCCTTCGTCAGATTCATTATTTTCCTTCATGTCTTTTGCTGCTTACTTGAGTAATACATCTAACTCAACTCGAATAATTTTTCTCGTTATATTTTAGAATAGTTATTACGTACGTACGTGTCCTTCGTCAGATTCCTCACCACCTATTAACAGAGCTCACTTCTTGCCTTATGGCCAACACTCTCATTCATCCACCACTCTCATTCATCCACCACTCTCATTCATCCACCACTCTCACTCATTCTGCCCCTCATCCACCTCTCTCATTCATCCACTACTCTTATTCTGCCCCTCATCCACCACTCTCTCTCATTCATCCACCACTCTCATTCATCCATTACTCTTATTCTGCCCCTCATCCACCACTCTCTCTCATTCATCCACCACTCTCATTCTGACCACTCATCCACCACTCACTCTCTTTCTGACCCTCATCCACCACTCTCATTCATCCACCACTCTCACTCACTCTCACTCATTCTGACCCTCATCCACCAGCCACTCATCCACCACTCACTCTCATTCTGACCCTCATCCACTCCACTCATTCTAACCCTCATCCACTCACTCTCACTCTCATTCTTCCCCTCATCCACTCACTCACTCTCATCCATCAACCACTCATCCACCACTCACTTTCATTCTGACCCTCATCCACCACTCACTCTCACTCATTCTGCCTCTCATTCACCACTCACTCTCATTTTGACCCTCATCTACCACTCACTCTCATTCTGACCCTCATCCACCACTCATCCATCCACCACTCTCACTCATTCTGCCTCTCATCCACCAGCTGATTTGGCCCACACTGCGGACTGTAGTCTCGCCCCAACCTTACTGGAGTGAAGACGTGTTCCTGGCACTCTGCCTGTATAGTTGTTTGTGTTGTTTTTTTGTGTTGTTTCTGCATTCTTGTTTGTGTGTTGTTGTTTCTGTGGTGTTCTAGGTGTTGTTTATCTGTTCTATCTTGTTTTTTTTTGTGGTTTTGCTGTTTGTGATATTGTTGTTTATTTTGTTGTGGTTCTGTGTGTGTGTGTTCGTGTGTATTCAGTTGTTCGCTTCCCATCTAGGCCTTGCCTGGCCTGATGGAGAGCATGGATTCGGATGTGGCTTCCTGCCTGGAGGCCGACTTGGCCATGTCGGAAGAGGATGAGTCTCCTATCAAGGATCACTGGCCTGAGCTGCCTTTTCGCAACCCTCCCCCCCTCTCCTCGGTCACTCCGCAACTCAGGCTGCAGCCTTTCACCTCCTCAACCTCTACCAAGCGACCCGTTGATGCCTCGTCCGACTCCTCGCAGGATTCCGATGGTGTGGAATGTTTGCCTCCGGCTCGCAAGACTGCGAAGGGTGCTTCAGCTGTGCATGACGTACAGTTGGCTCCACTCCCGCGTTTACCACTAAGCGTTGCCAATGTTGAGTCACCAAGAAATTTGAAACCCGAACCTCCCCTTGTAATCATGACTTCGGAAGAGTGACTCTGAATCATTGTGGGTGCATAAAATAATCTCTGTTTCTCGAACACTGCTCCCTCCGACACTGATCATCTTAAGTTTGGCCTACATCTTAATATCAGAAACTTTATCAGGGTCACACTGTATGGAATGAATTTGTATACAAAATATCACATAATTTCTTTTCAGGTCCTGCTTTCATAATATTGGATTGGTCATTATAGAAATCTCGCAGAATGATGATCAATGTGGTGAGAAGGAGAGAGAGGTGCAGGGAAAGTACAGGAGTAAAGTGAAGGAGTACAAGGAGTGGGGAGGGGGAGGAAAGACGAATGGAGTGAGTGAGGACATGTTGGGGGAGAATTGATTGTTAGGTATTTATTTTTTATTTTATTTTTATTTTATTTTTATTGCGCCGTGGCGTCAATCAAAAGACAGGCAACAAAACATAAGGGTAGGCGGGACCCATGAAAATCCAATGACTACACACACACACACACATCACGAAAACATAACAGAATGAAATACGAGAATACAGACAAATATTTACATTATAACTTACTTAAATCCACCAAAACGAGGGTGGCATATTAGAAGTTCCTCTAAAACTGGTGGGTAGTTAAAACCCTCTACTACCAAACACTCTCCCTTGGTAACCATTAACACAAAGTAATTGATCAGAAAATAACTCGACTGCTACTGAGTAATGAAATTGGCTATACTGGTAATATCTTACACTACTAGGTAGGTAGTGGAAGATTTGATTTTATAATACGGTAATAATTTTACATTAACTTAATTATAAAATACTTTCAAAGGTTTGGTGCTCCTGCTGACTCTAGCCATTCCTATTATATTCGTCAATTATCCCTTTTCTCCTTTTATTTTCTCCATGCTTACTCTTCCTCTTCTGTATAGCTTTCTTTCTCGTATTAGTGTCTTCCAGGATCAGTGTGCTTCTCTTCCTTCCTTTTCATTTACTTCAAGATACTCAAACTCATCCCTCACATGAGCTCATGCATATCAAATTTACAAGTGAAGTTCATTCCTTTATCGTCCCTAATTAGGAGACCACTAATACCTGCTCCGTAAGTGTATATTGTCTGTAGTGACGTGAGCAACTCTCTTTCAGTTCGTCAACTGTCCCTTTTTTCATTCTACTTTCCTTCCTGCATGCAGTCCCACCTCTCTATTACCTTCTTCTGGCACTATATAACCTCGCTGTTGCGGCACCTAACATCAATCAATCAATCAATCAGTCTTCCTCTAATACCTGTTTATGAGATGGAAAAGAGCCAGATGAATGTGTGTTCAGTAGATTTAGCCGTGTGTGAACGCAACGCTGTAATATTGACAAGATGTATCAATTAATTACAAAACGTATTAAAGAAACGTTTATCGTTCTCAGATAACTCTCGTGTCTACCATGACAAAACAGAGCGACCACAAAATTATAATCATAGCGACGAAAAATTATAATCATGAAGTGGGTGGTGCACGGACACGACCTATAAGGGTTATGGATTTTATTGTAATAATTACTCATCTTTCCTAAAAGGTTGGTTAAGAATTATTACTACATGACTAAAAAATATAGCAATAATTAAATCAACAGTAATTGCTGGCGTGTGAATTGTATTGCTACATAATGTTTGTATTAAGTGTCCATTACATTTGGATATTGATACCTGAAAATAACTTAGTGAGGTGACAGTTGGCTATTTGCATTAAATTTCAGGTGCTTTCTATATTCATTCTCTCCCTATCCAATAATATTACACCATCATTGTTTGAAGCAAATCATCTCCAACTCAACCCCTCTTTCCATCTAACTCAGAAGTCAGTGGTTCGCATCACGATTAAAAGAGGTTCGGGATTCAAATTTCTGGGTAGTTCAACACTGGCAGTGCAAAGTGGTAAGCGCGGAAGTGGAGCCAACTGTACCTTCTCGGTCTCACCCTGGTGTTTCTTCTTTGTATACCAACTCCTTGCCTTCGTCCAACCTTCCTGCTTTTCCCCCGAGAAATGTTTATGTCAAGCTCTCCTTCCATGGGAACCCATCTACGGACACAAAGCTGCATTGGTTGTCTGATGTCAACAGGGTCTTCCAGCTGCAGCGTGAACTGACTGAAGTCAAGATGGCTGCTGTCACCTCCCGGTTTGTCTACATCTCTAGGAAGCGTCAGGACATCATTGATAGAGTCAAGGCTGGTGAATTTTTGTCTCTGCCTCTCATTCTTCAAGACTCACCCGAGAGGGCTCGTAGTTCCCCAGCTACATCCTCACCCGTTTTCCTATTGATGTTGACCCGAAACTTGCCAAGGGATACCCTGGTGTGTACTCTGCCCGTCGTTTTTTCCAAGATGGTTCCCCCATTAGCCATATTGTTGTTGTCTGGAGTCTACCCAATCCACCTCCAAATGAGATTTCCTTTGATTTCCTCTCCTGTCTTTCACCGTGTGAGGTGAGGAAACTTCATAATGACCAGTCTTGGTGCTACAGGTGCCGAGGAGTTGGGCATATCTCCCGGTACTGTTCTGCCAGGCCGAAGTGTGCATGGTGTGCCGCCGACCATGATTCCAAGACATGCCCTGTCAGGGGTAAACCAACACGTCCTGCTGCCTCCACCTCTGAGTCTTCACCTCCTGAGGATACGTCTCGAAGGAAGTGTCCACAATGCCTTCAGCCAAGGGTTAACATGTGGCATGGATGTACTCGACGTCAGGTCCAGGCTCGTGTCTCTACTGTTGCTCTGCCTCCACCACCACCTCCCCAGACTGCTCCTCCTACCAGCCCTGCCTCGCCTCCGGACCTGGCCCTCCACAAGTCTGTTGCTACCATCATGGCACGATGTACAGCCCTCGAGAACCGCTTTTCTGCCCTTGAAGCCAGGATTGGTGTGCTGGTTGCCGCTCAGGCTGCCAATGACTCCAAACTCTCCACCTTGGTCGAGGCTCAGCAGGCCATCATCTCTACTGTCACTACCCTTACTGAAAAGATGGATACTGTTGCATCTCGCCTTGAAAAGCTTTCTGAGTCAGTCCCTTCTCCTGGTAAATCATCTTCTCCAGGTCTGTCATCGGCCCCCATTCACCGGCCTTCTACCTCCAAATACAGAGTTCGCTAGTGATTGCCGGCTGGATATCATCTCCTGGAATGTATGTGGTATCACCAGTTATGCTAAGCTCACTCAACTCAAGGCCTATGTATTTCGTTATCATCCCAGTGTTATTTTTCTCCAGGAAGCATTTCCAGGACAGCCACTCGCTGCTTGGCAAGCTCCTCCTCTCTCAGGTTATGTGCCATATGTTCATCTGGTAAGGAATGGTCTCTGGACTTACATATATAGCTCCTTGCCACATCGTCTTCTCCGTACCTCCTCTAATCCTGACATCACCTTTCAGCTATTTGCGGGTTCTACCTGGCGATGGAGTAATCCAATTATGTAATGTCTATTCTGCCCCAGCTAGACTCACTCTTGAGGCTCTTTCTTCTCCAACAGTGCTTGGTATGGTGTATATGGGAGATTTTAATGCTCGGCATTCTGATTTGGGTGATGGTTCTGGCTCTATTAATCGTAATGGTGTTCATCTCCTTTCATACATCCGCAAGCATCATCTGATACGTTGGGACACTGACGGTGCCACTCATTGCTGGGGAGGTACTCTGGATTACATCCTCTCGTCTGGCCTGATAGCATCTCGGGTCCAGTGCTCCTCCGTGCCAGACTTATTCTCTGATCACATCGCTCTACGGTTTCATTATTCTCTACCTGTTGGGTAAAGTGCTTCAGCCACTCGTTTACGTATTGCTGTGCCCACTAAATATTGCCCGACTTACTTGTTATTTATGGCCCATGTAATCCCTACATTTGACATATCAACTGAATAGTTGTACCCTGATCTTGTATCTGCTACTCATGACTTTTATAGGCTATAAGTTTCCCAGCCACACCTCCAGCATCGCCATACTGCCCACTCCTAAATGCTGGATGCACGTATACAGGAGGCAAAGGAGGAGGCTGAACGTGATGGCCTATTGTTTCAAGCCAACCCAATCCCTGACCTGCTCCATCGTTATTAAATGTCTATGGATGCTTTAGTTGCCCTGCAGGAGTGTGCTCACACTGAGTCTTGGCAGCGGTTCACTGACAGCATCAACCAGCAAACAAGTGTGGCTTCTATGTGGCACCTCATCCGTCGGGTTGTTAAAAAGACGCCGGCCACTGCTCATCATCACACTCCCGCCGACTATGCCCAACAACTTGTTGATGCCTGGTCAGAACAATTTACCTCAGCCAGTCTACCCATCCACATGCAAGATGTACTCGGTACGTCTAATGTCTGCTCTGTTGCAAGATGATGATGATGATGCAGAGCAGATAACTGAGGAGGAGTTGCGCCGTGCTCTTTCTCGGGGTAGAGCTTCTTCCCCTGGTGATGATGGTATTACTTATGCTACTTCAACAAATTCCTGGGAACCCTCTACTTCGACTGCACAATCTTTGTCTTCGTGACGGTTGTGTACCACGAGCCTGGACCAGCAGCACAATAATACCCATCCCTAAGCCCGGCACTGCCAAATTCAGGCCTATTTCCCTTACTCCCTGTTTTTGTAAGGATATGGAGAGAATCTTACTCAAACATCTCATGTACAGACTGCAAGATCGCCTTTCTCCATGGCTGTTTGGTTTCCTTCCCCAGCGGAGCACACACCACTGCCTAGTCGACTTGTACTCTCGCCTTTCCAGGGACAGTGTGGTGGCCTTCATTGACCTTCGAAGTGCCTTCGATGTTGCTAATAGAGATGTCATTTTGGATCAACTGGTTGACTTTGGGATAAAGGGTAATCTACTACGGTGGATTCAGGGCTACCTGATTAACAGGACCTCCAGTGTGTTTTTTTCAGTGGTGTTCTCAGTCCCTTGCGCAGTTTTCATCTTGGTACGCCTCAAGGGGGTGTTCTCAGCCCATTTCTATTTAATTTTCTGATGCATCGGCTGCTCAATTCTCTTCCAGATATTCCTGGAACTAGAATTACGTGTTATGCTGATGATATCTGTGTTCATTCTACCTCACCAAGGGATCTCCAGCGGTTTCTTGGCTCCTTCTCTGTAGCCTCCTCTCATTGCGGCATTATTGTCTCACCAGATAAGAGCAGAATATTCATCTTCCGCCTTCCTCAAGCTCGGCCAGTGTTCACCATTGGAGGGACTGTCATTCCTACCAGTCAATATTTGGCCAATTGTCCCTGCCAGACCTCAAGACCATCCCATTGTCCAGGACTTATTGGGTCGTCTCCAGCGCTGACTTACACCAATTCAATGGCTCACTAACAACTCCTCGGGCATCTCCATCCCAGTAGCCAGGACCATCTATATTGTTTTTATCCATTCTGTTGTTGATTACCTCTACCCTGCTCTGATTCAATTTCCCAGGGCTACTCTTGAAACCTTAGAAAAATTTCAGAATAGAGCAATGAGAATAATTCTCGGTTGTCCAATGTCGACAAGGATAGTGAACATGCAGCATGAGTTGCGTCTTCCCCCATTAGTCGAGAGAATTTATTCTAATGTTACTTGCTTCACTGTCAAGTGCCTCCATTTCCCACATCTTTCACCCCATTACCCCATGAGTCAGGACTTCTCTTAGACCAATCTCCCCTGTCCCTCCCATACTGCCTGCTGGACATACTCTTATAAGGTCTGTTTCCTCTATGCTCCGTAGTCTTAATATAGATATAATGGTTGTAGACGTCCCCCCAGGGCCCCCTCCGTGGATGCTACCAACACCTGATGTGAGCTTCACACCTACTTCCAAGTCGGAACTGCCTTCTCTACAGCGGCAGTTAGCTCTGGAACACATAGAAACAGTGACGTCCTCCATCACAGATCCGTACTGCCTCTACACTGATGGCTCATTGCAGTTGGATGGTACAGCAGGTTGTGCCATTTTCTCACCTGACATTGAGTCCCCCCCGACGGCTGGGTTGGCCGTCTTCTCTGTAACCACTCTAGCTCAACATTGTGTGAACAGTATACCATTCTGGATGCTGTTAATCTTGCTTGTCAACATGGAGTGAATGCTGCCTTATTTTGTGACTCCAAACCTGCCCTTCATTCCCTCTCTATTGTTCAGCCCACACACTCTACTGTTATTCAGCAGATATTATAGTTTTTGGCCTTATTGCATCATCGTAACTTGACTGTCAAATGTTTATGGGTGATATCCCATGTAGGTTTACGACACAATGGTACAGTTGACAGACTCGCAAAGGAAGCCTGCCATCTGCCTCCTCGTGGTGTTGGACATCCTCTCTCCCTGACACGTTACCTCTCTAGAGTCCGCTCCGTCGCTCTCCTCCCTGTACGGCGATGCAGGGATGCAGAGAGGCCCTTCAGCATCTCCATTACCCATTACGAGTCTTTCTGCCGTCACAAATATTCCTACTGTCGTCGAGGCCTCATGGTTCGGAGGCACAATGTAGTCTCAGCTCGTTTGAGGCTTGGCTACCAGCCACCGTGGCAGGTTGCTGGGATACAGGGTGAGCCTCCCTTCACTGAGTGTCGCATTTGTCGAGCACCTCATGCTAACACTATAGAGCACTATTGACTGGCCTGCCGCACTGTCCGACACTTGCCCCAGGGCCTGCCACTTGATGTGGTTTGTCGACACCTGCTGAAGAGTTAAACACCACCACCAGGGGATGGGAAGAGTTAAAAATACGCCAAGGCCTGCAGGCACTACAGGATCCCTAAAAATAGTAAAAGAAGACCGCGGGAGAGTCAAAATTACTTGGAGTGCATATAAAATGGCCGAGAGCTCGGTAGTAAAAATAGGCATGACAAAAGGGAGCCACAACAAAAGTCAGGAAAGACAGCACCAAAACCATCTTCAGTATCAGACTTTAATCCATCAGTGTAGACAAGGAGGGACTCCCTGTGAGAGGAGGCATGTTCTAAAAAGAGAGAACGAGCTACTGGAGGAGGAAGAGATTCCTTGTCTGAAAAGCAGGTGCAGGTGAAAAAGGTGGTATGGAGCCACCCTGGTGACCCGCACAAGACAAATCTGGAAGTCATCAATGCCTATCTCCTCCATAGCCTTCCTGACCCGGAAGCCAAATGGTCATGGTGTGCGAGGATGTGAAAGGTAGTACTGATACCAGTTGGCACTGCCAAGCAGGAAAGGGAGTCAGGAAGTCGATGTAATCGATGCCAACAACCAACCATCAAGGACCCAAGTCAAACATTAGTCAAAAAGGAGACCCAAAAAGCGAGTCTCCTCGACACAACGTATCTGATGACCACACATGAATAAGTCCGGATCGGGGTGGACGACTTGGATGAGGCAGAAAACCATACAGCCAGGTAACCAACGTACATCGAGTTGGATATACCACCCAGAAGGGATGAGGCAATGGAATTAATTGCTACTGCTAAAAATGTAACACTGAGGACGCTTCCCTAGGGGATGCCCTCCTCCTGTGCAACGGATGCTGAGAGGGCTTTACCAACCCTCACAGAAAAAGTGCGACCACTGAGAATCTCCTTAAGAAAGCGTGGAAGGCGACCCCACAGGCCATATGCATGTAGTTGCTGCAAGATGCCATATTGCCATGTAGTGTCATAGAATTTCTCTAAATCAAAGAATACACAAATAAGGTGTTGATGTCGTGTAAAAGCCTCACATGCAGCAGCTTCCAACCTGACCAGAGCATCTCTAGTAGAACGGTGTTTACGAAAGCCAGACTGGGACAGAGACAGAAAAAACCTCGTTCGAGAAAGTATAGCAGTCTGACATTCACCATCTTCTCAAAAACTTTATAGAGAGAGGAGGTCAAGGCAATTGGTCGGCTTTGGGAAAGGAAGGATGGCAGCAACCCTCCACACAGAAGGGAAGACACACTCAAGCCAGATTCTGTTATATAAAGCTAGACGAAATGAGATCGCCTGCTCACCCAAGTGTTGTACCGGTTATAACTACATATAATACCTACATATAATACCTACATGTAATACCTACATAGGTAGTGAGTCATACACCATGTACCTCACATGATCTCTCAAACTAGCTGACCTGACATAAACGGTCCATGGGAACCAAGCTTCCTCAGCAGTAAGTGACGTCACAAGTCACGGGGGACACCACAGAGAGCTCTTCTTGTGCCCTCCTATAGAGTAGTATGCTAGAGACACCCAATCGCTACACAGGGGTTTCATAGCCATCTCTCTCTTTATAAAGTTAGCTCCTAAGCCTAACTTAACACTTTTGTGAAACTGTACTACAACTCGGGTTATTAATAAAATCTTGTTAAACACAGACAAGGTGTGCTAACTCTCCATACCATAATAATCACCTAACCTATTCTAAAAATGTACTCCGAAGAGACAAAGCCTACCACGTTACAACAACAACAACAACGACATCAACAAAACTGATTTGTGTAGTGACACCGATCCACTAGCACAGTGTCGCAACATTGCATATGGGATGTTGTCTGGCCCAGGAGAAGTGTTGCTGCAGAGAGAGAGAGAGAGCAGAGTGCAAGTCTCTCAGGGTGAGTATATGGTTATAACTTTCATTCTTGTTCCCCGAGAAATCCAGGACAGTGAGCTCCTGGGCTCCCAACTCATGCCTGAAAGCCAGAGGTCGAGAGTCATGGCTGGAGACTCTAGCAAAAGCCTCTGCCATGGTGTTGGCCACTGTTAAACCATCCATGATATTAATTCCATTGACCTTAAGAACAGGTGGAGGACTAGGAGAAAACTTCCCCGCCATCTTACTTACTCTCCTGAACACTTGGGTGTGTGGGGTTTTAGTATTAATTGAAGACACATAGGCCTTCCAAGATGCACGTTGTGCCTCTTTTAAAACTCGTCTAGCCTGAGCCCTTACCCGTCGTAAGTCCTCTAAAAGAGTTGAGTCCACATGATTCCGAAGAAGGCGAGAGAAAGCAGCGCGCTTCTTCCGCAAAAAAAGTGGTGCATACTGGTGACCACCAAGGGACAGGATGTTTGGGAAAGTGGCCAGAAGTTTTAGGGATAGAGAGCAGCAGAGTGGAGCATATCAGTGAAATTGTTACAGCCTCGTCAGAGCTACCAAAATCGGCTACAGAAGAGACCGAAGAAGTTAGCTCTCTAAAAAAAATGCCAGTCAGCCTTCTCTAATCTCCACCAAGGAAGACGAGACTGCGGTTCGTACCTGTTATTTTCTAGAAGTATAGGGAAGTAGTCACTACCATATAAATCAGGCAACACACTCCAAGTAAAATCCAACAGAGCACTGGGGGAGCAGAGGTAAATGTCAATGGCGGTAAATGTCCCAGTAGGGCTATTAAAATGTGTCACATCTCCCGTATTTAAAACCCCTAATCCCTCATCCTCAATAATAGGAGCCAATAAAACAACCCTGGTGTTGAGGATGACGACCATGAAAATCACCCAATAAAATAAAGGGAGAGGGAAAGTCCCGTACAAGACGGTTGAGATCACCCCTCTCAACTGTAACACTGAGAGAAAGGTATAGACTGTACACAATGTAGGAGCGGTCCATAAAAACCTTAACTGCAACAGCCTGGAGCGGTGTGTCAAGCTCGAGTTTCGTGCATGGAACATCTCGCTGAACTAGGATGGCAGAACCACCATGGTGACCCTGCCCTTCAAATTAATTGGAATAAAATGCATAGTGTTATGGAGGACTTTCAGGAATGTAGTCCCCAAGCATTGTCTCTAGGAGAGAAACACATGCAGGAAAGAAGCTAGAGAGAAGAACGTGTAGTTCCTCCCAAGAAGCACGCAAGTCACGGCAATTCACTGAAGGACCTTGAACAGTGTTACTCAAGAATGGATTTTTGAAAAGCCTCACGGAGGGACTTCCCACTACCACCTTGACCTGAGGTTTTACTCAAATGATAAGTTTTGTGTAATCCTGGGCCACTAGAAGAAGAGCGTACCCGAGGAGTAGTACTCTGGGCAGTAATTGGGACCCGTAGACGAGTCCCTGAAGCATCTGATATGTTGAAAGAATGTGAAGGTATTTGAGCATGGAAATTCTTTGAAACAACCACATTGGTATTTTCCTGTACAGTAGTGGTATCACTGACACAGGCAGATACATCAACATCTATACTACAGGTGGAAGAGTCACTCCGCTGCTCAAGCGGAAGAGAAACTGAATCTTTTGAAGACACAATATTCGAGGCATCCACATTCACTTCACACACCTCTGATGATCCCAAATGAAGCTTGGGAGGGGGAACATCTGTTGAATCAAGAGATTCATCAAAACCACGAGAACAATTCTGGTGAAATTGAGAGGAAACTTTGGATGAGTCTACAGAGACGGTTACTTTCAAAGAGGAACGTCCATGGAGTCATGTGCCTCAGAGGAACCACGAAGACGTCTGTGATGCAGTTTAGCTGACTTAAGATTCCTTTTGGAGAGCGTGTGGCAGCGTTAACCTCTACCACATGGACACCATTAGTTAAAGTCTGAGAATTGTCATCTGTTGAAGGGTCACCAGAATGAGAGTCTGATACAGTGTCCTAGACAGAGAAGCTATTATGTAGTGAAACCTTAGAAACGTTCTCACAAGAGTAAGAAGCAGATGCTTCTTGAGAGAGTTGAGAGGGTGCTGCAACCGATTTAGGGCGAAGGGAGGAGGTGTATGTCTTCACACCACCTTCCTTCTGTCGCCTGAAGTTGAGTTGCCGTCTGGCACTACCAATGCTGATGAATAATGGGTGTTAGCCAAGTGGAGGATGTCCTGCTCAAGGAGATATATCTTACATTGGCGAGAACGTAAGGGGTGAGCATCCCTGCAGTAAAGGCAGTAATTCTCTGACTGACACAGAAGTAGAATGTAAGTAAAGAGCAGAATAATTACCACACCGGGAATGGTTGTTGCAGTTCCTCCTCCCATGACCAAACTCATAACAACAGAAACACTGTAAAGGACGCTCAACAAAAGGCTTCACCTCAAAAGAGGTGTGGTTAATGTTAATGCGATCTGGGATACGCGTGCCATAGAAAGTGAGGATGATCATATTTTTACTGCCTCTCATCTGTGTTACTCATTGGACACTATATAGCGAGAATGTTCTCTTCTGAGAATTCATACAAGTCCTCATTATATATATGCCCCTTGCTATAATTAAATGTTCGATGTGGTTTGATGGATTCAAACATGCCATCAGAAGGACAGGAGAGATTGAGGAACATAATGGCCTGTGTAAGATTTTGGCTTTGATTAAAACACCCTTACCATATTATTTTATGTGGCCCATCAGTAGTAATCCAATTTCTTTCTCAAAAAACCTAGAAGTGTGGATAAGGTTACCACGCCCCCCCTCCCCTGTAGTAAGCCACAAACCAAAAGGGTATAGGAACCCGACGCTCCATAGGGATATGCTCTACAGAGTCATCGAAGATGTTAGGGCAGTAGTCATTGTCACAGTCAACTACATTTGTGGACCGCATCATCTGAAACTTACAGTGAGTTTCCCCACAGCCAGAGAATCTTTTGCCTTAAACGATGCTTTGGCAGCAGCATTTGTATTGAAAGTAATATAGCACCAACTTGATCTACAGCCCAAAACACTTAAAAATGCAGTGGATAGCGCCATAGGAAATGGATGCAAGTACATTCGTCAACATTAACATGTCCAAACCGCTAACAGGGTTCGTCGATACAACACCCGACCTGCTAGGTCTTCTCTTATTTGCAGCCTCCTGCATACCACCACGATCAGAGAGTGACGTCTCCAGGGCCTGGTCGACCACTGCTCGAGGAAGAGATAGGGGCTCTTCGTTATCCATATAACATTAATTTTGTTAGATTTGCCCCTGGAGCCAAGAGCTATTACCTAACGGGCAAATAATGGAACCGAGCACTGGTCGCCATGGGAGGGGTACCTCGTCCCCCACGGGGCCACCCATTTTTAAAAGCAGCCCCAATGGCTCGAAAGATATCCCATGACGGTGCTGAGACAACATCTCCTGGCCCAGACACCCAACAATCCAACACAGGACGGCCCCTAGAGGGCAGTCCTTCTGGAGGGCAGCACTGTTGGGTCGTACTGGCAGCCTATTGCATGGGAACCATTTAGTCTGGTCTCTCACTGGCGACCTTTCTTGCATGGGAAGCCCTCTCTCCCCAAAATCGGGGCAGAGCATGGACCGGAACCCCCTCTAGTCTAGCTCGATAGGTATCACAGACACCCAAGCCCCTTCATTACGACAAGGCGGTTCCCTCTCGGGGAGACTAAATTATCATATTATCAAATAGTCAGTAAAGTAGTTTAGATGCTAAAGCAATTCAGTGCTGAAAGTTGCGAACTGTATGTAATTGGACAGTGTGTAGAGTCACTGATGGTGTAAGGGTTGGTTGAGATAGTTAACTTAGGGATGTATCATAATATCTGCAGTACTTGGGAATTACCCTGACTTCCCTTCTTCTGAGGCTGGGTGCTAGTTCGGTAGTCATGACATGTGTGGGTGTTAATAGCCGTTGACCTGGGCTATGGTAGCGGGCTTGATGAAGCCTATGTTCAATGTTGGAACATATTAAAAAAATGTAATTTGCTAGGCTTGTGGCCGAATGGATATTGGTGTCAATCTGCCTTTATCGATGAAATTCATAGTTATATAAACATGCCTTTAATTCATAGTATATATATTATCTCGCCAAGGTTAATAGAACTCCAAAAAGATTCGAATCGACATAGCCATAATACAACTTTTTGAGTAGTGTATTCGAGAGCACACATCCGTAATATCTCACCATAATATGTTGCCAGGTCTATTCAGCTTCTTAAAAGTCTCAGGACCACTCGTAATCCATCGGAGCATGCAACGTATTTACAAAGACGTTTTTCCAATCATTTTCACATGCATTGCTTACTAGATATTGCTGGAATACGGAGAACATTTTACAAGATGTAAAAACCGTATGTATAAGGTCCTGCATGTGTCCTTGGCATGAATAAACACTTACAAACACAATTTTTACTTAATTAAGAGTGAACTTTGCTTTTGTAAATACGGGTCCAGCTCTCAATGAAGGCTCTGTCCACTCATTTCTCTCCTCCATCTCCACTGTGTCAGAGCTTCCCTCCCCCTCCACTCTCCTCTGCTACGTATTTCTCCAGTCTGTTAGGTGAAGTACCGCTCCCACACCATCCTGGCTCTCCCTCTGCCTGCCTACCCACCCCTGTTAAAGTTGCAGTTAAAGTTGCAGGGTTTTAGTTCTGGTATCTATCTCTGATGAGATACTCTCCAGAACGTCAGCCAGGCAAGCCCAACTCCCCACCATGGTGCCCAGCCATGGCAGTAACCCCCCAGTAAACAGTTTTAAACTCTCGGGCCTGGGCGAGGCTCGATCTGCCGACCTCACGGATGCGAGGCAGGAGCGTTACCACTGTACTAGCCAGGGGCTAGTCACCCACTAAGGCTTCCTCACTCCTCATAATGTCATTGACCCTAATGCAATATCGCATGTTATCATGGAATATTAGAGGTTTATCAAACCTGTTCCCTACTCTTTTTAATTAATACCCCTCCAACGGGAACCGCCTTGACATGGTGGGGGGGCTTGCGTGTCTCTGAGACCTGGCGAGCTAGACTAGAGGGGGTTCTGGCCCCTGCCCTGCCCCGATTTCGGGGAGAGAGGACTTCCCATGCTAGTAAGGTCGCCAGTGAGAGACCAGACTATATTGTTCCCATGCATTAGGCTGCCAGTACGGGCCAACAGTGCTGCCCTCCAGAGGGACTGCCCTCTAGGGGCCGTCCTATGTTGGATGGTTGGGTGTCTGGGCCGGGAGATGTTGGGGAAGGGGGTCTCAGCACCGTCGTGGGCAAACTTTCGAGCCATTGTGGCTGCTTTTTAAAACGAATGGCCCCGTGGGGGAAGAGGTACCCTGCCCACGGCAACCAGCGCTCGGTCCCCTCATCTGCCGGTAGGTAGTAGCTCTTGTCTCCTGGGGCCAACAACATTATATCAATGATATATGGATAAAGAAAAGCCCCAATCACTTCCTCGACCGGTGGTCAACCAGGCCTTCAAGACGTCACTCTCTGGTTGTGGTAGTATGCAGAAGTCTGCAAATAAGAGTAGACCCATCAGGTCGGGTGTTGTGTCGACGAACCCTGTTAGCGATTTTGACACGTTAATGTTAACGAATGTACTTTCATCCCTTTCCTATGGTGCTATCCACTCCATTTGTAATTGTTTTGGAGTAGTTCTTCGTATCCAAAACACATATGACAGTGATTGTAGGTCTAATCGGTGCTATATTACTTTCAATACAAATGCTGCTGCCAAAGCAGCATTTGAGGCAAAAGATTCTCTGACTGTGGGGGATACTCACTGTAAAGTTCAGATGATGCGGTCCACCAATGTAGTTGACAGTGAAAATGACTACTGCCCTAACATCTCTGATGACTCTGTAGAGCATGTCCCAAAGGAATGTCGGGTTCCTACACCCTTTTGATTTGTGGCTTACTACAAGGAGGGACGTGGTAACCTTATCCTCAATCTCCCCTGTCCTTCTGATAGCATGTTTGAATCTATTAAACCACATCGAACATTTAATTATAGCAAAGGGCATATATATAATGAGGATCTGTATGAATTCTCAGAAGAGGACATTCTCGCTATGTGCCCAGACAGTGTCCAACGAGTAACAAAGATGAAAGGCAGTAAAAATATGATCATCCTCACTTTCTATGGCTCGCATATCCCAGATCGCATTAACATTAATCCCACCTCTTTTGAGGTGAAGCCTTTTGTTGAGCATCACCTACAGTGTTTCTGTTGTTATGAGTTTGGTCATGGGAGGAGGAACTGCAACAACCGTTCCCAGTGTGGTAATTGTTCTGCTCTTGACTCACATCTTACTTCTAAGTATCGGTCAGAGAGTTTCTGCTTTTACTGCAGAGATGTTCCTCCTTGTAAGGCAACCATCTCTGTGGACTCATCCATAGTTTCCTCTCAATTTCACCAGAAGCGTTCTTGTGTCTCTGATGAATCTCTTGATTCAACAGATGTTCCTCCTTACAAGCTTGAGCAGTGGAGTGATTCTACCACCTGTAGTATGGATGTTGATGTATCTGCCTGTGTTAGTGATACCACTGCTGTACAGGACAATACCAATGTAATTGTTTCAAAGAATATCCCCGGTCATATACCTTCATCTTTTTCTACCATATCAGATGCTTCAGGGACTCGTCTACTTGTCCCAATTACTACTCCTCAGGTTCGCTCTACTTCTAGTGGCCCAGGATTAGATAAATCTTATCGTTTGAGTAAACCCTCAGGTCGAGGTGGTAGTGGGAAGTACCTCTGTGAGGCTTCCAAAAAATCAGTACTAAAGTAACACTGTTCAAGGTCCTTCAGTGGAATTGCCATGGTTTGCGGCTTCTTGGGAGGAACTGCGCGTTCTCTCTAGCTTCTCTCCTGCATGTGTTTCTCACCAAGAGACAATGCTTGAAGACTACATTCCTGCCAGTCCTCCAGCATACTCTGCATTTTATAACAATTCATTTGAAGGGGAGGGTCACCATGGTGGCTTTGCCATCCTAGTTTGCCGAGATATTCCATGCACGAGCCTGGATCTTGACACTCTGCTCCAGGCTGTTGCAGTTAATGTTTTTATGGACCGCCTGTACACTGTGTGCAGTCTTTACCTTCCTCCCAGTGTTACAGTTGAGAGGGGTGATCTCAACCGTCTTGTACGGGACCTTCCCTCTTCCTTTATTTTATTGGGTGATTTTAATGGTCGTCATCCTCTGTGGGGTGACAATTCGGTCAACCCCAGGGGTATTTTATTGGCTTCTTTTATTGAGGATGAGGGATTAGGGGTTTTAAATACGGGAGATGTGACACATTTTAATAGCCCTACTGGGTCTTTTACCCCCATTGACATTTCCCTTTGCTCACCCAGTGCTCTGTTGGATTTTATTTGGAGAGTGTTGCCTGATTTATATGGCAGTGAAAATTTCCCAATAGTTTTAGGTACGAACCACAGTCTCGTCTTCCTAGGTGGAAATTAGAGAAGGCTGACTGGCAGTTTTTTAGAGAGCTAACTTCTTCGGTCTTTTCTGTAGCCGATTTTGGTAGCTCTGACGAGGCTGTAACATATTTCACTGATATGCTCCACTCTGCTGCTCTCAACTCTATCCCAAAAACTTCTGGCCACTTTCCCAAACTTCCTGTCCCTTGGTGGTCACCAGTCTGCACTACTGCTGTGCGGGAGAAGCGCGCTGCTTTCTCTCGCCTTCGTCGCTAGACGAGTCTTAAAAAAGGCACAACGTGCATCTTGGAAGGCCTATGTGTCTTCAATTAATACTATAACTCCGCTCACCCACTTGTACTTAAGATCAATGGAATTAAGATCATGGATGGTTTGACAGTGGCCAATACCATGGCGGAGGCTTTTGCAAGAGTCTCCAGCCGTGACTCTCGACCTCTGGCTGTCAGGGATGAGTTAAAAGCCAAGGAGTGCACTGTCCTGGATTTCTCAGGGAACGAGAATGAAAGTTATAACCATATATTCACCCTGAGAGACCTGCATTCTGCTCTCTCTCTCTGTGGCGACACTTCTCCTGGGCCAGACAACATTCCATATGCAATGATGCGACACTTGGGTGAGGAGGCGATTTCATTTCTTTTAGCTTTATATAACAGAATCTGGCTGGAGGGTCTCTTCCCTTCTGGGTGGAAGGTTGCTACCATCCTTCCTTTCCTCAAGCCGGGCAAGGACTCTGGTGTTACCCTCAATTACCGACCAATTGCCTTGACCTCCTGTCTCTGTAAATTATTTGAAAAGATGGTGAATGTCAGACTGGTAATCTTCTTGGAACGGGGTAATTTTCTGTCTCCATCCCAGTCTGGCTTTCGTAAACACCGTTCTACTACAGATGCTCTGGTCAGGTTGGAAGCTGCTGCATGTGAGGCCTTTGCACGACATCAACACCTTGTCTGTGTATTCTTTGATTTAGAGAAAGCGTATGACACTACATGGCAATATGGCATCCTACAGCAACTCCATTTATATGGCCTGCGGGGTCGCCTTCCACGCTTTCTTAAGGAGTTTCTCAGTGGTCGCAGTTTTTCTGTGAGGGTTGGTACAACCCACTCAGCATCTGTTGCACAGGTGGAGGGCATCCCACAGGGAAGTGTCCTCAGTGTCACATTGTTTGCAGAAGCAATTAATGGCATTGCCTCATCCCTTCAAGACGGTATAGCTAACTCGATGTACGTTGACAACCTAGCAGTCTGGTTTGCTGCTTCCCGTATGTCAGTGGCGGAGCGGCGCATGCAGCCTGCCCTTGATAGGGTGTCACCTTGGACTGGTTCTCATGGGTTTCAATTTTCTCCTTCCAAGACAGTTGCTATACACTTCTGCCTCATCCGAGGCGTCCACCCCGATCCAGAATTATTCATGTATGGTCATCGGATACGTTGTGTCGAAGAGACTCGCTTTTTGGGTCTCCTTTTTGACAAACGTTTGACTTGGGTTCCCCACTTACGTACACTTAAGGTCTCTAGCTTCAAGGCTCTTAACTTGTTGAGGTTCCTGGGTCATATGTCCTAGGGGGCTGATCGGGCCACCCTCCTCCGCCTATACCATGTTCTTATTTGGTCAAAACTCGACTATGGGTTTGAGGTGTACTCTTCTGCTACCGATGCCCGTCTCAGAATATTAGACACTGTTCATCATGCTGGAGTACGTCTGACGACCGGAGCCTTCAGGTCGTCCCCAATCCCCAGTCTCCTGGTGGACGCTAATGAGCCACCTCTTAATCTCCATCGCCAGTCCTTGATGGTTCGTTGTTGGCATCGATTACATCGACTTCCTTCCCTGCTTGGCGGTGTCATCTGATACCATGTCTCAGTACTACCTTTTACATTCTTGTACACCATGGCCCTTTGGCTTCTGGGTCATTAAGGCTATGTAGGAGATGGGCATTGATGACTTCCAGATTTGTCCTGTGAGGGTCCCCAGGGTGGCTCCATGGCTTTTTCCAGAAGTTTTCCCCTGCACCTGCTTTACAGACAAGAAGGAATCTCTTCCTCCTCCAGTGGCTCGTTCCCTCTTTTTAGAACATGCCTTCACTCACAGGGAGTGTGAGTGTACACTGATGGGTCAAAGTCTGATGCTGGAATTGGCTTTGGATTTGTCTATCCTGACTTTTGCCGTGGCGGCAGGCTCTCTTCCGTAATGTCAATTTTTACTGCTGAGCTCTCGGCCATTTTATATGCCCTCCAAGTGATTTTTACTCTCCCTCAGCCTTCGTTTACTATTTTTAGCGATTCCTGTAGTGCCTTGCAGGCCTTGTGCAATTTTAATTCTTCCCATCCCCTGGTGTTGGCCATTCTTGAGTGGCTTGTCCTCCTGGGTCGTCGTGGCCGCAAAGTCACTTTTTGTTGGGTCCCGGCCCATGTGGTTGTCGATGGGAATGATCTGGCTGACGCCCTGGCTAAGGCTGTTGTCTCCAATTCTCAGCCTCCTGCCAGGCGTCATCCTGTTCCTGCAGTGTACCTTCGACCCTACATAGATGCTACCGTTCGTTCCTGCTGGCAGGACATATGGGACGCCGTCGGGGCTAACAAGCTCCGCGACATCCGACAGCGCCTAGGATTGTGGAGCTACAGTGGCCTATCTCGCCGGTGGGAGACGGCTCTTGTCCGTCTCTGCATTGGCACACATTATTGACTCATGGCTTTTTAATGGAGGGGGCTCACCCTCCCTACTGTGATGATTGTCTGGTCCCTTTGACAGTACGGCATCTTATGGTCGAGTGTCCCAGCCTTGGGGACCTTCGTCGTAGGCACCTCTCCGAGTACCAGGTGGGTGATGGTTCTTACAGTCTCTGCCAGGTGCTTGGGGAGGAGGCTTGTAGTGTGGGAGGGAACACCCTCTCCTATGTGGAGGAGGCTGGCCTTCTCCACAAAATATGATTTTATTATATATATGGTTTTTAGATTGTTTGATTTTTTTTTTTTTTTTTTTTAATGTTGACGGGTTCTTTTATTAATAATGTGCGTTTTAGTTTGTGTGTCTTTTAATCATGGTGCCTATCCCTTTCGGGTATTCATGTTTTATTAATTATGTGGATGACAATTTTATGTTGGGCGGTATATGACCTTAGCTGTTGCACCGCCAGATGTTTAGATGCATCAAAAATCAATCAATCAATCAATTTTTCATTAATACTTTACCACTCTTCTCCTGTTATCTGTTTCTAATAAGTTTTCCCTGGTACTTATTATACAACCAGCAATATAAAAGTTGATAGATTTTCTCCCCAAGCTAACACAGTTATCATCTTACCTTTGTGTACAAGGACTTGTTAACATCAGACGATCCATTCCCCACTTCTTCAAACATCCCCTGTTTCTCTCCTCGTCCTGTCTATATCTGCTCTTTCGTGTGCTCATAAATGATACCCCCTTGTCATATTTATCTTCAACCTAGCGGTGGTGATCCTACTCTCTTACCAACCAGGAGGTCCCATGCTATATCATATAGTGGTGATATTCATGCCACCCACACACTGTTTGTTGGGACAAAGGTTACACTTTCGGGCAACAATCACAATTTACATCCCTTCCCAACTCTTTCCCACACCCATGTTGGTGGAGGATAGTATGGCCAGTACCAAGAGTCACGAGGGTCAAGGCACAGACTCTTCCTTTTGACCATCAAGCCTACCTTCAGTCTGTACCAAGAGTGACTGTCGAAGCAGGCCCCCCACCTCTGCCTCCTCACCCTCATCCCGTCGCTGGAATAATTTATTGTTTATTGCTTCAATTTATAATAATACTTTTTCCATATTATTTAATTTACACAACATACATGTAAATAAAAAAAAATTATTGCTGTTCTACACAGATAGAGAGCCATTTGAATAATCACTCAAATAACATAAGAAATAAAACAGCGTACTTTTGTGATACCGCTACCAGCATGAGCGCGGGCACCACCCTCCCCATCTGATGTTTGTTAAACAACCGTCAAGGGAGTATAGAAAGACCGTTAAGGTCTATAGGGGATTTATATGATCTAAATCGCTAATAATATTGTGTTTTATAGTTAAATGAATACGCAATGGCTCTCTATCTGTATAGAACAACATTAAAAGTTTGTTATTTAAATGATTCTACGTAGTGAAAAATACTTAACATGACAAAGTATTAACATAAAATTAAACAATAAAGAATGAATTATTCAAGAGACGGGAGGAGGGTGAGGAGTGGGTGGTTTGGGGGGAAATAGAGTCACATTATAATGAGAGTGTTGCTAGATCAACTTAGACGGTCCCCTTATATCCTGTGCAGAAATTATGAGAGCTTGTGAAGCATCTCTGAGCCGTATTTAGTCCGTTAACTATGGTAGGATAGAGAAACCATTACTGTATCAGCGGCAGCTGTATTTCCTGATTTGATGCTTGCTTGATTGTTGGATTTATTGGCTATCAACCAGTGGCATATAGCCAAAGGTCATTAAGTCAATGGTTCCATTTTATTATATCAATCTATATAAGATCATACAGTTATGTCTCCATCAGAAAACTCATTAGTTTGTTTATAATATTTTTGTCATCTGCTAGAAAATTTTCGATGGTGAAAGCTATATTTTTCAGTTGAATTTTTTTTATTAATTTTAATTCTTTGATTTACAATTTTTTTTACAAAAAAATAATAAATAACTTATGGATGAAACTGAATTGCATGATGGGCACATGGGGGAA
This sequence comes from Petrolisthes cinctipes, assembly GCA_033782935.1. Taxonomy (NCBI): domain Eukaryota; kingdom Metazoa; phylum Arthropoda; class Malacostraca; order Decapoda; family Porcellanidae; genus Petrolisthes; species Petrolisthes cinctipes. Next base: position 133,430 of record JAWQEG010001816.1, read on the forward strand.
AAATTTCTGTTGCCATAGGGTTCGAGATGTGTTACCCATGTGGCACTGACCCTGAGACGGGCCAACACCACCTCGTCCCTGCAGCTAGCCATGATGACGTAGCCCAGGGTTCTATGACTTTCTTAACTTTATTTCTGATGTTTAGTCTGGCCCACTGCCTCTGCCACAGGAGATGAATACGAGACTTAATGAGGGAAACAAAACACCTGAGATCCGTACGGACTATGCTAAGGTCCAGATCAACAGTTGACCCGGCTAGTATATCAGCCTGTTCATTGCCATAGATACAATAATATGAAGGTACCCATATTAGCTTGATTGATTTATTGGCACAAAACAGCTTACTAATAATATTACCCTGTATTTCGTTGTTAGTTGTATTCAAAGATTTAATTGCTTTAAGTGAACTTAATGAATCAGTAAAAATAACTATCCTATCGTGGGTCGTCGACAGGGCAAAATCCAAAGCTTTATTAATAGCAAAAAGTTCTGCAAGAAAAATCGATGTATGATTCGGCAGTCTGATCTTAACTGGCATTCAGTCGACCACACATCTGCACCCACACATTCATCCGTCGTGGAGCCGTCGGTATACAGATGGAAATATGAAAGATGTTTAACAATTATCTCACGAAACCTCTGGTGTACCTCCACCTCCGGCACCCGGGATTTGACCCCTGGTAACCAGGAATCCACAATAGTGAAGGGGGGGTGTTACCCAGGGTGCAATGTTTACTAAAACCAGGGAATCGATTGTTGATAATTCTATACCGACACACTCTACGAGGTCGTGGAGTCTTGCTCTGAGGGACCTCACGCCAGTGCCCTCCGGGGCCATGCGACGCCCAGGCAGATAACTCGGCCTTTCCAGGGGCCTATCGCCATGGCCCCCAGGTTGCAAATGCCTCACCAAGGCATTACCAGGAGGATGACTTGGCTCCCCGGGTACCTGAACTTGGGGCCTGGTCCCCATTGGCCTCACGCCAGTACCCCCTAGGGCGCAGGGGTTCCCAGACGGATGACTCGGTCCCTCTTCCAGGGGCCTAGTGCCATGGCCTTCCCGGGGAGATGACTAGGCACCCTGGATTTTTTTGCACAATACACTAGAAGTTGTTGGTCTTGTCTTAGACGGAGGGGAGGGACTTGTGACTCCACCTATAGACGCTCGATTCGAGTGCAACGTAGGGCTCCAAGACACACACGCAAACACGCATTCTGCACAACATCCAAACCTTTCAACACAGACTCAGATGCCGAACCATACACTATTGACCCATAGTCTACTCTAGATCTAATCAGGGATTTATATAGCATTAGCAATGACTTCCTATCTGCTCCCCATTATGTACCAGAAATGCACTTCAGCAAATTAAGTGCTTTTAGACATTTAATTTTTAACTGACTGACATGGACTCGCAATGTCTGTCGACTGTCAAAATGCAATCCAAGAAATTTAGTTAAATTTTGAATAGGTAGGGGGTTGTCACCCATAGTCAGCCGGACATCTAGCTTCTTCCTATGAGTGAAAATCATCCCTACACTCTTTCTTATTGAAAACTTAAAACCCCACTGGAGGCCCCAATTGTGAATGAAATCCAGTGCCAATTGGATTCGAGTTGCTGAAAACTCTGCATTACGGCTGGAGTGCCATATCGCACAGTCATCGGCATACAGTGAGTATTTAAGATTACGAGGAGGAGCTGGTAGAATGTCATTGATCATACATAGAAATAAGGTCGGAGACAGAACACTCCCCTGGGGGACCCCATTTGCCTGGACAAATATGTCCGAGAAAGTGACTGTATCCGAAAAAGCTTGACAGAGTAAGTTCTGTCAGAAATGAAATTCTTAACAAATAAAAGGCAGGTTACCGCGTAATCCCATCGTATATACTTTACTGAGGAGGCCATGTCGCCACGTCATGTCGTAGGCATTTTCAGTATCTAAAAATACTGCAATCAACCAGGTTTACTAGCTGATCGAGCGTCTGGAGACCTTTACGGAAGCCACACTGTTCGTCTACCAGCAAATTCCTGGAATTTTAAAAATGCAATAGCCTACGATTAACAATTCGTTCCATGACCTTGCATAAGCAACTTGTGAGCGCAATAGGGCGATACGACGAAGTCGATCTGGGGTCCCCCTCTCCTTTCAGTATGGGAGTGACATGTGTAAAGTGCCACGAGTTTGGAAAGGTGTGACCTCTCCAAATCTTGTTGAACACCTGCAACATCTTGATCATGGAATCATGATCAAGATGCTTTATCATCTCATACCGAATCTCATCGGGTCCTGGGGATGTCCCACTACAGGCTCCTAGGGCTTGGACAAGCTCTTGCATTGTTAGATCACTGTTGTAATAAATTCATCTCGTGTAGCAAAGTCAATATGCTGCAACTCTGATGCTTCCTTGATGGGCAGGAAAGCTGTATGGTAATTTTCAGAGCTGCTAGCAAAAGAGAACTGCCTGGCGAGGGCGTTAGCAATGTCTCTAGGTTCATCATAGTTGATGTTATTATTAGAAATGTTGGTGATTTTATTAGATATTTTTTTCTTATTTAATTTTCTTACAGTGGACCAGACTTGGGATATTGACGTTTCCCTGTTAATTCTAGAGATAAAGCATCGCCAGAAGTCTCGTTTGGCTTGTCTGATGGTTCTACGAGCCTTAGCTCTCGAAAGTTTATACTTGCGAAAGTTCTCATCACTAATGTGATTTTTGAAAAGCCTGTAGGCTCTATTCCTCTCACACTGTACCCTGCGGCAATCTGGCGTCCACCATGGAACTCTATGCTTTACGCTATTTATCGAAGTCTTAGGAATTGTTGCCATTGCGACTTTGAGGATATTATCTTGAATATTATTTACTTTATTATCATCAATGGTTTCTCCAACAATTTCAATATTGACACCCTTTGTGAAGGACACCCAGTCTGTCTTTTTTACGTTAAATTTAGGTGCTGAAGGTTCTTTAATAGTGTCGCTTTTAAATTTAATCAAAATAGGAAAATGGTCGCTTCCCAATGAGTCATCAACGGGTAGCCACTGGCAAGAGGCTGCAATTGATGGGGAGACCAGAGATAGGTCAAGGACGCTAAAATAGTGCATTTGTCGCGGCTTCTAGCCGCTTAAATTGTATTTATTGGTTGTGAAACCAGCACAGCTGGATTGCTATAGAATACGCCCCTTCTCAAGCCCAGGCCCCATATAGGCATAATCTGGGTTGGAAGGGTCTATTCCGTGACGATCATCAGAAGTAAATAAAAATTCAAATCTGGCGCTGTACTGATAGTGGAGCCACCTGGTGGTGGCGTGGTGAGGTATTAGCCCCGCTCCGCGCTCTCAGGCAATCGGTCACTCCAATGAGAAAGGAAGAAGTGAATGCCTGCCGCATCGGGAGGTGGGTGGGTCAGTCAAAGCTGTGCTGGTTTCACAACCAATAAATACAATTTAAGCGGCTAGAAGCCGCGACAAATGCACTATTATTGGTATAGTGAAACCAGCACAGCTGGATTGCTATGCATGCGATGCGGTAGGTGGGAGGTGAAGTGGAGGCAATCACGTGCTAGTTAAGAGTGGTTGAGAGCGGAGAGCAGGAAAGGTAACCGAGCACGGTGAGGTAGAAGCTAAAGCAACTCCCAACACTGGCTAGGTGAGTAGCCGTGGTGGGGGTGTAGTAGCTTCTCCCATATTACCCGTAGACCATTCTGTTATAGACCAGAATTGTTACACATAAAGTCTTTATAGTCAGACTCGAGGGTTCGGGTCTAGGAGAGGAGGGGGGGGTGACCATGCACCCCCCCCCCCTTTATTCAAGTCCTCTGAGCTAGGGCTATGGCCCTCGCTCAGGTAATGTGATCCCGAGGGGATGAAGGAGGACACCAGGATGCAGACATCCTGTGTATAATAAAATATCCTGTCACTCATCATAGTAAGGTATTGTTTGGAGAATGAATACACAAGAATTCCGTAACAATGTACTTTATTTTATCCGTACCATATGTACACGTATGATAGACATGGGGATGAGCATGAAGCTGTACAAGATGGGGATGAAGTATGGGATGATAGTGATGGGACTTAAGTCGCCCGACCTTTTCTCTTCGGGCGGCCCCTCCCCCCCATGTGTCTCCCGCGGGGACCCTGGGGAATGGAGGGTGGAGTACCCATAGCCACACAGGGGGTAGGGGAGAGCGAGTGGAACAGATACCTCGTCCTGAAGGAGGAAGTGGAAGTCCAACCCCCCAAATCCCTAACCCTCTCCACCGAGTGAGTCCTGAGGAAGGCGAGGGAGGCGGCCACGCCCCTAACGCTGTGAGCCCTCGGGGCGTGTCCGGGTAACCCGTTTTCTATCACTAGGCAGAGAAGGCGAGCGATTGACCTAGGGAAGAGAGGGTTACCGGACCTAGAGTTGTAGAAGAGGTGGTCCGGAGAAGCCCCTCTCGTCACCTCCACGTATGCTGAAAAGGCGTGGACTGGGCAGAGGGGGTGGAAACTTTCATCCCTCAGGAACGAGGGTACTGCGAGAGGGCCAATTCTGTCGTCAGCCTGCTCGTTCTTAGCTAGAAACGCAGGAGAGGGGGAGATAGTTAAGGAAGTAAGGTTAGGGCTTACGGAAGAAAAGGCTGTGTGACGGGTCAGGGCTGCCAACTGAGATGCCCTGTACCCTGTAGCTAAGGCGAGCAGGAAGAGAGCTTTCTGGGGGAGGTGACAAACCTCCAGAGGGACCCCCTCGAAGGTCAGGTAGGAAAGGACGCAGTGAAGGGACCAGGAGGGCGTCTGGGCCCGGTGAGGTGCGGTCCCCGCCCGAATCCCCATGCTCAGGAGAGAGAGAGGCCTCTTCGAAACCTTAATGTTAAAACCCAGGAGGAGGGGATCAGACAGGGCTGCGTGATGTGCAAGCACCGTCGCCGGGGCCCTGTTGGTGGAATCGGCGAGCCACGTGAGGAATTCCAGGACTGTGTCCTCCGAGATGACCATGGAGGGGTGTCTTCGCAAGAAGTCCTGGAATCTTTTCCAGCACGATTCGTACTGTCGCACCGACAACTGACGATGAGCCCTCAACATCTTGTCCACTGTCTCCTTAATGAACCTTTTGCTGAGGACTCCCCGTAGAAACTCCAAGCGTGTAGTTTCAGTGACGCTTGGAGTGGTGCAGACAGGGTGCTGGAGAGGCACGCCGATCCCAACTGAAGGGGATGAGAGCACCACCGGGACAACTCTCCGAACCACGGCTGTGCTGGCCAGAGGGGGGCTATGAGGAGAACCCTCCCCCTGAAAGTGCGCAGCTTGAGGATCGCCTTCAAGAGGACTGACGTAGCTGGGGGTGGGAAGAGGTAGCGATGCCCCCACCTGTTCCAGTCCTCTGTGAAGGCGTCCGGGCCTCCCGCCTCTGTTCTGGACGAGAATGTCAGGAACAGAGGAAGTAGGGCCGTGGATGGGGAGGCGAATAGGTCCACCTCCGGTGTCCCGTAGCGAAGGCAGAGAGACTCGAACACAAGGGGACGCAGTTGCCACTCGACTGACGTCCCCCTGAACCCGGATAGGGCGTCCGCCCAATCGTTCTCCCGCCCTGGCATGTAGTGGGCCGAGAGGTGAATGCACCTCTTGGCCGCTATTGCAAAAATCTGTTCTGACAGGGACAGGAGAATTTCCGACCGTGCGGTGCCCTGTTTCTGCAGCCACTGCACGGCCGCAACGTTGTCCATATCGAAGCGGACGCCTATCCTGGCAAACTGAGGGTGTCTGTTGAGCCATTCCTTCGCTACCATCAACTCCCGGGCGTTGATGTGCAGTAGCCTTTCCCCTTCCTTCCATCCCCCGCAACGCTGATGTCCCAGGCAAGACTGGTACCCCCAGCCTACGTCCGATGCGTCTGTCGCCACCGTGATCCCCGGGGGAGGGAACACCCAGGGGACCCGCTGACGCAGGGCACCGGGACGTAGCCAGGGGCGAAGGAGGCGGTGGAGAGAGGGGGACACTTGCCTGGGAAGGTCCCTGTGTGCGGGGGAAAGGTGGAGGTTTTCCTCCCGCGTCAGCCTCCTGTGTTTCAATCGTCCCAGGGGCATTGCAGGGGCCATGAAATTTAGGGACCCGAGCAATGATTCCCACTGGCGGCGAGAGAAAGTACGGGAAAAATGCGCCTGGCGGACGTGGCGGAGGGTCCGGTGGGCGTTGTCTGGAGCGAGAGAGAGGGTGGCCGAAAGAGAGTCCCACTCTATTCCTAGCCAACACAGTTTGCGAGTGGGAGTGAGAGAGGACTTGGGGATGTTCAACAGGAACCCCATTTCCTCTAGCACTCCCCTCGCTACCCGGACGTTGTTTGCTACCTGCTCCTTGGAAGGGGCGTGAAGCAACCAATCGTCCAGGTACATGAGGGTGGGGACACCCGCCTCTGCCAGACGGGATGCCACCACCCTCACGAGCTTTGTGAAGACTCGCGGAGCTAGAGAAAGACCGAAAGGGAGCCTGGTAAACTGGAACGTCTCGGTCCCCACCTGGAAGGCCAGAAAACGGCGAAACCTGGGGTGGATCAGGACGTGCCAGTACGCATCCTTGAGATCTAGGGATGCTAACCAGTCTCCCTTCCTTAGAACTGTGCGGACCTGAGCAACCGAAACCATCCTGAAACGTAATGTTTTCACAAATTTGTTTAGTTTGCTCTGGTCCATCACCAATCTCGTTTTTCCCTGGTCCTTTTTGGGGACCGTGAATAAACGAGAAAGAAAGACCCTTCCCGTCGCCCGCTCCACTACCCCTTTTTCCCGCATTTCTAACACATACGGGACGACCGAAAGTGACACTTTGGTTGAGGCAGGAGGTAGACGTAGTGGCTGTAACGGGAAAAGACAGGTGTCAGTGAGAGTACAGTTAATCCTAGTCCCCGGGGCCCGAGGGACCTGGGGATGGTTGGAGGGTAAATGACGGGAGAGGCAGAGATTTTGACCGCAAGGGAAACTCTGATTTTGACCTAACGGTAACCCAAGGACGGGATTAGGCATAAGTCATATGTCAGAACAGGAGAGATAACAGTTACTCACCGGAACAGTTATCCAGGGCCATGACAGGCCCTGGCGAATTATCCTTGCTGCCCAGCCGTGGGCGGGCCAGGCTGCTGACCACCCTGTGAGGCAGCCCAGAGTGGGACCCTCAAGTGGAGCGGTCCTTCTGGGAGGGGTGGTTGAAGGAGGACTTGGGCTTGCTGTAGGGCTTGGAGCCCTGTCCCCTTCCTCGAAAAGGCTGCTGGCCCCTCTGGGAGGGCCTGTTGTGTGCCTTCGGGGGAGTGGGGTACGAGGGCCTTCGCAGTCTGGAAGGCTGGGAGGGCCTTCGGGGCTGGTAGGCTGGTCTGGATGGCTGTGGGGCACGTGGCCTACGGACAAACAGAACGATTAGGAACCAAAGTAGACCCGAATAATCCTTCCATTTCACCTCCCGTGAAAACTCAGGTAAGTAGAACAACGAGAGGTACTTACTTGGAGGTAGAGGGTTTTGGTAAGTTGATTACCGCTGGGAGGGAGGCGAAGATTGTATCTGTCGCCGGTTGATCGAAGAGGGCAGGGGACAGGGGGGCCGCTCGCACCACTCCCCTCTGTGCCATCTCCGGCGCAGATTTAGCCGCCGCCTGGCGGGCTGCCAGTCTCGCTTCGGCGAAAACCTTCGCCTCCTCCCGCATGTTGTGGGTTGCCATCGCCGCCACGCCCTCCATCACGGTGGCCATGGAAGAGAGGGTGTCACTGTAAGGGGTAAACAAGGAAAAAACCGAGCGAACCCGAGGATAAGTACCCGGGAGTAACAGAGAGACCCTCTACCCCGTATCCCTTAAGTAACATGACACACGAGTAAGGTACTCACACTAGCTGTATACCCGACATCTCGTGGTAGGTGTTGGTGAGGGCGTTGAGGCAGTCCCGGATAAGCGCAGCGGCTGCCCCCGTGGAGATGGTGTGGGCCAACTCCAAGCGGGCAGCAGACTCCGCCTGCCGCAACTTGCCATCGGGCTCCTTCAGCTGATAGGGGACCGGGGGCTCCTTCTCCGTCTTCCACAGGCATTCCCTCAAGCCCGGGGGGGCACGGGAATGAGGGAGGATGACGGGGAAAGACGGAGGAGGGGGCTTCCTGGGCGCGCTGTGCCTCTGGTGGTCCAGGGACTTAAGGAGAAGGGCTGGGATGTCCAGGTCCCCTTCGCCCTTATCCCCCGGGAAGTACGCGTCAGGGGAAAGGAGGACCGCCGTGTTCCCGTGGGAGCGGTCAATCCTCCAAGCCTCGGACAAGTGTAACTGGCTGTACTCCACCAGAAAACCCATCGCGTCCAGGGTAGCCGCAGAGGACACTCTCGATGAAGTGGGTACGGGCGCTGAGATAGGACGGACCTTGTAGAAGGGAATAGCGTCGCCCTTCTCATCCGCCCCCCACTTCACCAGGACGTCATCCCTCCGGGTCCACACGTCTGGCTGAGCCGTGTCCGGAGACCAAGCCACCAGTCTGCCCTCCTCCGAAGAGTGGGTCCAGGCAGGAGGGAGAAGAGCCCAAGAGTAGGGAAGGTATCCGTCGCCCGCAGGAGGGGGTGATGGGGATGGAGGTGCGGAGGTAACCAACTCCTCAGCTACGTCTCCCGACGGAGACTCGAGTCCCGGGAAAACGGGAGGAACGATAATGACTCCCATATCCCCGGGAGGACTCGCGCCCTCGACGGGAGCAGAAGCGGGAGGAGGGGGAAGGGTGGGAGAAGGAGCGGGTTCCGGAGCGACAGCCGGGGGCTGCGCGGTGGAGACCCCAGGAAAAGCGTGAGGAATAAGGGTGTGGAAGATCTTCACTATCTTCCTCGACGAGGGGCTGTCCCCCCCCCGCTTACCCTTGCGGGATTTGCGGGCGGGCGAAGGAGAGCTCCCCGACGACGAAGAAGAGGAAGAAGAAGACGACGAAGATGAGGAGGAAGGAGAACGGCGACGAGCCCGGGACTTCCTGGAGTGGCGGGACCTTTTAGCCGACCGCTTGCGTCCCCTAGAGAGACCTGAGTAGCCGGCTCTAGCAGGAGGCGAAGCTGGGGGTTCCCTGCTGGGCCCTTGTACCGGTGAGGTAGTCGGGGGAACCAGCGCGACAGACTCGCTCGTTTCCCGGGGGGCGAAGTCCCGAGAAGGAGTCGTAGTACCGTCTAGGGAAGGAGGCTCAATCTCTCGGGCCTCAGGAGGTTCTAGCCCCTGAGACTCCGAGAGACAGGAAGAAGGGTAACGGGTCCTGAACAAACCCAGGTCCGCTCCCAAAATCGGGTCCACCCACGCCAAAGAAGAACCGTCTCGTTTATGGGCCATTCTCCTAGCCCTCGTCCACGCCATACGAAGAGAAGCAAGGGCGGGGAGCTTGGAGCGGGCAGAAGGGGAGGAAACCTGACACAACTCAGCCCAGGGGCGGCACACACCACACGCCAAAGGGTCGTAACCCAAGGGAGTGAAGCAGGGTGCGTGAGGCGAACAGTGCAGGTGTCCGTCAGGAGAGACCCGCACGATACACCCCGAAGCAGCACAAAGGGCACGAGTAGGCTGAGGAAGAAAAGAATACACAAACATGGGTTAACACGTGCATACACTGGAACACAGAAGACACGGGAACCCCCCCAAACAAGGAGAAGTAGCGCGGAAAAACACCCGCTGAACCCGGGGGCCAGGACACGACCCCCCAACCTCGCGCACACCCGACCAGGGAAAAACCCCGTAATACCAGAATACAGCCCGCCACATGGAGCGGGTAAAAAAGACCCCCCCAGACAGAAGGATCCTGAAGGAGGGGGAACGGAGGGGACCCGGTAGCCTGAGAAGGAACACCCCAAGCTAAAAAAACTGGAAAAACACTAAAAATCACTAAAAAAAACCGCACGGGGGAGGAAGAGAGAACCAGGGCACAATTCTCACTCCCCCCTACCGAGAGGGTACACACAATAATTGGGGAAGGCAAGAGGAAGGGCTGCAAAGACCCCACACGCACACCACGTGGGGAGGCGAAGGCCCCACGTGGAGACGCTAACCTCGCTAAAAAAACCCAGAAACCCCGATAAAACACACACGATGAATGTACTAGTGGCAGGAGGAAAGATGAAAGGGGGGAATGAAGGCGAAAAACTCCGAAAAAGGAGGCCCAAAAGCCCCCTTCGCTTAGGGAAGAGAGAACTCAGTCCTAAAGAAGAAAAAAAAACCACAAACACACCTAAACCCTCCTAGAATACACACACACACTATACATCTGCAAAGCAGGCTAGCCACTAGAACACAAAAGAAACAATAGCAGGAACACGAGACACAATACCATAGCGTAGCAGCGAGGAGCGAGGATGTTGACTGGGACGTGTTCCGCGACAGAGTGACCGATTGCCTGAGAGTGCGGAGCGGGGCTAATACCTCACCACGCCACCACCAGGTGGCTCCACTATCAGTACAGCGCCAGATTTGAATTTTTATTTACTTCTGATGATCGTCACGGAATAGACCCTTCCAACCCAGATTATGCCTATACGGGGCCTGGGCTTGTGATGGGGCGTATTCTATAGCAATCCAGCTGTGCTGGTTTCACTATACCAATAATTACCAGTATTATCGTCAACTCTCGTCGGACTACCCTCGTTCAGAAGAACCAAATTGGTATCACTGATTAGCCTAGCCATCTGTTCCCCCTTTCTACCATCCTGCAGGGAACCCCATAACGTATGATGAGCATTAAAATCTCCTAAAATTAATTTTCTACAGGGCAGACTGTCCTGTAGATCAAAAACATCATCATATGTTACTGTGTCAGGAGGACAGTAGACTGAACAGATAGTCAGGTAGATGCCACCGAATTTTACTCGGCATGCGACACTTTTCAGAGGAAAATTACAGGGCACATCAGTGAAAGGGAGGTTATGGGGGATGTAGATTGCCACTCCACCTCCACCCCTCCCCCCACAGTCCCTCCGAATTAACCTGTAGTTCCGAAACTGAACAACCTCGTCTTCGACATGGTCGTTCAGATGAGTTTCCTGAAGGGCAATAATATCGGCAGCGTAAGAACAAGCCAAAAGTTTGAGTTCATTTAATCTAGCTCTAAGACTTTGACAGTTCCATTGGAGTATGGTTAGCGCGAAGATTATCGCTGTTTAGGTTTTTTTGGGGGGGCCTTGTTCGTCTGGCCGAACCTTTTTGTGCAGGGAGGGAAGACCCTCCTCCTCCCCTGCACTTCCCGGGGACCTTCCTCGGGAAGGTTTCGCTATGGTAGCCTCCATCGCCTGTTCCTCTCCACGAGGTACAGAGCCAGTCCTCGAACGGCGGACGACTCCCGGATGCAGGCTTCATGGGAGTCACCTGAGCGAGAACATGAGATTTTGAAGCTGATACGGTATCATCAGCCTTGTGGTGCTTCTTTTGTTGGGTTGATTCAACAAATTCCTCTAATTTCTTAGTCAAATTTTCTACTTGAAGCGTTAATTTGCTTACTTGATCCTTTAATTCTTTAATTTCTTTATCCTTAGCCTGGATAGTCACGTTTACATCAGTTGCGTTAGCAGGAGCAGTGATGCCAGTCATAACTACAGCATAGGAAACTGTGGTAGTTTGGTTAACCCCCACCACCTTCCTCTTTGCCTCACCATAACTGACATCATGAGCCCTCATGTATGCCATTGCCTCAGTCTCCACTTTAAGGCTCCTGCAGTCACCTGCATTTGCCTGGTGGGGGCCGCCATAATTAGCACACTTGAAAACTGTCTCTGTACACAATTCTGTCTCATGACTACCTGCACATTTACCACAAGTGAATGAATCTTTATTAAAGCACCTCAATGCTGTGTGTCCGAATTTCTGGCAACGGAAACAACGCATCGGTTTCTGAACATATGGTCTAACATGAACTATTTCGTATCCAATCTTAACCGTGTCCGGAATCTGAGCTGACGCAAAAGTCATGAAACATAAGCCAAATTTCTCTCTCTTGTTCTCTCTCATTCTGGTCATACTTTGTACATCAACAACGCCTTGGTCCTTCATTCCCTCCAAAATGTCTGCCTCATTCAGAGCGACCAAATCCCTATGGAAAATGACGCCCTTACAGGTATTTGGCCCCACTGGAATAGTGGCTTTCACCTTCAGGTCATGAATCTGCGTCAGTTTAAGGAGATCCTTAACCTGGGATGCCTTCAGTACTTTCACCAGTAGACTACCATCACGCAACTTCTTAGCATAATCAATACTGCCACCTGCTTGACCATCAAGGAACTTTTTGATGATAAAGGGGTTAACAGTCTTGAGAGACTGACCCTCGTCTACACACAATTTTATGTTGGGCGGTATATGACCTTGGCTTTTGCGCCGCCAGATGCTTATTTGCATCAAAATAAATAAATCAATCAATCAAACCCTCGTCTACACATCTAATATTAACATAACGAGCATTCATAGGAGGAATTTTAATATCAAGTTGACGTAGTCTGTCTGCCGTAGGGGTTCCATTATTGTCAGCCGTTGTTCTAGTTTGGACATTGGTCGTTAACCTCCCTCCATGAGGAAGGGGGAGGCAAGCCGGGGGATCATCCATCCGGGGCATCGGACTACGTTCGACCTCTCTCCAAGCACTCTTACCTGACTCCCTTAACTATTGTATCAACCTCCCAAAATGGACAATAATTTAGGGAATAAAAGTTACCTTTACTCGCCCCCCCCCCCACCTAGTGGTAGCCTGGCGGCGTTCTCCAGTACCAGCTAGGGGATCGGAGTTTGTGCGGAAGGAACTTCCCCACCACCGAACCTACCTAATGCGAGGGGTGGTGTAGTTAGAACCCACCTCCCAAGCGAATACCGTTGCTCAGCCAAGAGACAACTGCAGGCCCAGGAGATCGCACAGAAAATATGGAAGAAAGAGTAGATTAAAAGAAAGAGGCGCCCAAATGACGCACCAGACTACTGGGCCTCCTTACCACAGGGTTTTCCCTGAGGCAGTGAGTGCTGCGGGTCTGGTGTGGGGAACAACTAGCTACTTTCTATCATGTACTACTGGTTTGTCCTCCAGCAAAACCAAAGCACTGAAAGTGCAGCACATCTGTGCAGCAAAACACTGCAAATTTACTTTACTTTATGACTTTACACCTGGCAAAGATGCAACAGAGTACTGCTGGTAAGAGGCCCCGGATACCAGGGTAACTCCACGGACAGTACTGTATTCTGTTGTCGCTATGCACAACAAGGACGAGGTCTGGACGAAACAAAGTCTGGATGCATGATGTGATTGGATGAACATGTGGTGTGAGAGGTGATGATATTTTAGTAAACAAAATGTGAATGCTGTGGTGATAAAATGGTAATGTGTATATACAATGGCGTTTACATATATGTGTTATATATCTTCTTGGAGCATATTCGATTCTACATTTCTTGCATGCAAAGCAAGAAAATTATAGTAGGCTTAGGCAGGGAGCGCTCATGTTGTCAGGTCATAGGTCAAGGTACACCCACCTACAAAAGCGCTGTCGCCTCATCCGCAGAGTCATGAACCCCACAAGCTTCACAATTGGAAAATCTTGTTGTGTATGGTGTTTCGATTCACGAGTCATTAAACCCCAAACTTCAGGAACCATTTAGTGAGGCGACAGCGCTTTTGTAGGTGAGTGTACAGCTCCGGACAGATCAAGGGTTCACACTTTTTCCACCAGCGACTTGATTAGAGCCTCGTCTGATCTGGCAACAGTTGCAGGTGGAGGGAGGGGGGATGTTAATGAGAGAGGAGGAGAGAGATGTGGGCGGAGCTATATAGGAGAGTAACGAATGATCAGGTAGAGAGACGTGTGTCAGGAGGAATGAATGAAGCATACACTGTGAACGGTATCGAATCACCAATAGTTTAACGCAGGGTTCTTCAAACTTTTTCAGTTGTGACCCAATTTTTACTATGACATCATTCTCGCGACCCATACAGAAAGATCTTTTACAAATGACCAGAATTATCAACCTAAGAAAATACAAGGCCAGAAACTGAAACTCAATAATTATTATTAAAAGGCATTCAAACCAGAATTATAAACAGAATTATAAGCACTGCCTCACCTACTCCTCCCTCTCTCTCTCTCTCACTCTCTTTCTCAAGAAGGCTAATATTTGTGCAATGATTTTGTTTTATTGATAATTAAATATATGAATATTCGATTGCAAAAATATGTTAGGTGGATTCAGGTATGAACTTCATATTTATTTTATTGTCACGAACATTATTATTCTATTTTATTCATGTATTTATTTTTGTGAGCCTGCGCCCCGGTTTGGAGGAATTCGGGACTCGTAATTTGAAGAACCCGGGTTTAAAGAAGTGCATACTGTAATAACGTAGGTGGATATAGAAGAGAAGAAATGTGATGATTTGAGGCGAGGGTGAGGGGGAAGAGGGTAAGAAAAATGAAGGTGATTAGTTGAAAAGTAATAACAAACAAATATAATTAGAATATCTGTTACATTATATCCTTTAAATAAAGGCACTGTCTTTTGTTCACCATCGTAGTGGGATAGACTACTGAATATATATTATCCTTTGGATATTAGACAGCTATCCCTGTATTCCTTTTATCCCTCGTGCTTACCCCGTAGGGGAGTATTGTCTGTAATGATGTGGGCAATACTTTAAGGGTTTTGGTGCCCCTTCAGCCCCAGCCACTAGCTTACATTTCTTCAACTGACCCTCCTTTCTTAATTCCTATTTCCTTCTTGACTGCTGTCACACCTCTCTATCACCTTTTCCTGGTGCTATATGACCTCGCTGTTGCGCCACCTAATATAAATCAAATCTCTCGTGCTTGTAGTCCACCCTATTTATCACCTTCTCCCAAGCCCAGCTATTTTTTTTTTCGGCAGAAGACGGTTTAATTTTCTAACTTTTTTAATAATCATATTTGTCAACAAATTCATTAAGCTATTTACCAGGATTTTTTCTTCTAAACATTCATTTCCTTAAAAATAATCAATGTTAAACTAAGGGACACCACACTCTGACTATCTAACTCAGCTCCTTTTTACTGTAGAGGCAAAAGCTCATTACCATCGTATTCCTCGTGTGTTTTTACGTATAATAACCAATTTTCATTGAAATCGTACATCAAATATTATTTTTCCAATTTTTTTTCACCAACTGATGAGAGAAAAAAAAAAAAAAAAAAAAAAAAAAATCAGAACTTCCTCATACTTTATGTGGACACTCTCCTTAGATACAGCAACACTGTCATGAGCCAAGAACCCCATATCACTGCTAGAAATGGGAAATTGAAATCGCTTGAAAAGGGAGATAAAATTCCTGTGATGAAAAAATTCCTCAAAAATAGGGTAATCATTTATCAAGGAAATGGAAACGACAAAATATGCTCATATATACGTATATCACTTGTGAAAAGCTTCATGAACATGACATAAAAACTGTTCGAGCTGTTATCAATTGCACCTGAAAAAGTGGGTTTTGAGAAAACTGCGAATTTGTGATATGGGAAAGTTGGGCAGTCTAAACTAGCGTCCCCCATTTCCTTTACGTACTCTATCATATCTCAAGTATAGAGAATGTGTCTGATGTATGGTAAACTATTATTTTTGCATATATAACTACGAGAATCTTTATTCCTCGTTCATCACTGACATATACCAGCACAGTATGATACATATAACGATATATTGTGATATCTTATGCTAAATAGCAAAATATTATGATGCATTATGAATAATAAACAGTTCATATGATGGACTGAGAAGGGAGAATGAGATTTGAAATGGGTATGGGAGGTCTTATTGAATTTTTTTTTTTTTGTGTGTGTGTGTGTGCATACACTGCAATTATTTGTATGATCATTCACTTATTCATTATTTATTTGATTATTTACCTATATAATTAGCCTTGTAACTTGTCCCACCCCTGGGGGATTATGGAAGTAGCTGACTGGGGTGGGGATTATGGGGTGGGGGTTGTGGGGTGGGGGTTATGGGATGGTGGTTGTGGGGTGGGGGTTGTGGGGTGGGGATTGTGGGGTGGGGGTTATGGGGTGGGGTTTATGGGGTTGGGGGTTATGGGGTGGGGTTTATGGGGTTGGGGGTTATGGGGTGGGGTTTATGGGGTGGGGTTTATGGGGTTGGGGGACAAAATAATACTAATCAAATTACTAATTCAATGACCATATATAACATAGGAAACAAAAATGGAATTTCGAGTGTTTGGGGGTGAGTTGGGGGGGGGGGTTGGAGGGGTTTGAAGGCTGATAAGCAAGTTTGGCTGCTACTACATGATGCGTAGGACCTCAAAGAACATATTAAGCATGGAATTGAAAAATGCAAAATTTAGGCCAAAATTATCATGTCAGAGTGTGGTGTCCCCTTATTAATTACAGTATCTCTCAAGTAACTGGCAACCTTACACATCCTCCCTACTGTCTTATCCCTCTCTCGCTTGCCCTTCCCTCCTTTCTTACCGTTTATCTTTTCTTTCTCATATTTTTAACCTTCTCATTCGTTCTTAAAAAGTTTTAATGACATAGGCCTTTCTCTCCTATCACTTATAGTCCAATTATATGATTCGAAAACCTACGGCTGAGATTATGTTGTTGATCGTATTTTGGTTCTCAATATGTAGAGGTTGATTGATTGATTGATATTAGGCGCCGCAACAGCGAGGTCATATAGCGCCAGAAAACGGTGATAGAGAGGTGAGACAGCAAGCAGGAAGGAAATAGGAAGAAAGGAGGGACAGTTGAAGAAATGTAAGCTAGTGGCTGGGGCCGAAGGGGCGCCAAAACCCTTAAAGTATTGCCCACATCATTTCAGGCAATACTCCCCTACGAGGTAAACACGAGGGATAAAAGGAATACAGGGATAGCTGTCTAATATCCAAAGGATAATATATATTCAGTAGTCTATCCCACTACGATGGTGAACAAAAGACAGTGCCTTTATTTAAAGGATATAATGTAACAGATATTCTAATTATATTTGTTTGTTATTACTTTTCAACTAATCACCTTCATTTTTCTTATCCTCTTCCCCCTCACCCTCGCCTCAAATCATCACATTTCTTCTCTTTATATCCACTTACGTTATTGCAGTATGCACTTCTTTAAACCCGGGTTCTTCAAATTACGAGTCCCGAATTCCTCCAAACCGGAGCGCAGGCTCACAAAAATAAATACATGAATAAAATAGAATAATAATGTTCGTGACAATTAAATAAATATTAAGTTCATACATGAATCCACCTAACATATTTTTATAATCGAATATTCATATATTTAATTATCAATAAAACAAAATCATTGCACAAATATTAGCCTTCTTGAATGAGTGTGTGAGAGAGAGAGATTGAGGGTAGGTGAGGCAGTGTTTATAATTCTGGTTAGAATGCCTTTTAATCATAATTATTATGTTTCAGCGTCTGGCCTTGTATTTTCTTAGGTTGATAATTCTGATCATTTGTAAAATATATTTCCGTATGGGTCGCGAGAATGATGTCATAGTAAAAACTGGGTCACGAATGAAAAAGATTGAAGAACCATACTTTAAACTGTTGGTGATACGATACCGTTCACAGTGTATGTTTCATTCATTCCTCCTGACACACGTCTCTCTACCTGATCATTCGTTACCCTCCTATATAGCTCCGCCCACATTTCTCTCCTCCTCTCCCACTAACATCCCCCCCTCCCTCCACCTGCAACTGTTACCAGATCCGACCAGGACCAAACCAAGTCGCTGATGGATGGGGTGTGGACCATTGATCTGTCCGGAGCTGTACTTTATTGTAGCTGATAGAGAATGAGGCTGCATGTGACAATTTAAGGGGATACTGATGCAGATTGTCATGTACACTACATTACTCCTCCCCTAGTGACGAGGATAGAGGTACGAAATACTTTTCTTGCTGCGTGATGTGGGCTGGGATGTGGCGTCTGTGGCAGGGTTGCTTGCAGGTGCCGTGGCAGGGTCTGGTCACATCAGGTAGGCAGGTTTTACTCTGTCAATTGAGACAGTGTCCGGTTTACCGTGGTGGTTGATGGTGATGGTCTTCCTCTGGCGTCGGATGATGGAGAAGGGACCAGAGTAGGGTTGCTGCAGCGGCTTCTTTACTGAGTCGACATGGACAAACACATGGGTGCAGGTCTGGAAGTCCTGGCTGACGAAAGTCTTTGTGGATTGCTGGCGAGGAGGTAAGGGTTGGAGGGCACTCATGTGAGAGTGGCAGCGAAATCCTGGACATCAATGGGGCTGCAGGGCGTGGTGGTGGCGGCGAGGAGTTCACCGAGCAGGAGTAGGGTCGAGGAACAGCCAAGGTCGACCTTCAGGGATGTGCCGATGCCTTGGAAAACTAGAACGAGAGAAGAGAGCCACTCACCTTGGTTGTGTACCGTTGCTGTTAGGGATGTTTTAAGTTTTGTGTGGAATCTTTCCATGACACCGTTTGATTGTGGGTGGTAGCTGGTGGTGCATAGTCTTTTTATACCGAGGAGGGTCATCAACTTGTTCCAAAGGCAGGACTCGAACTGGCTGCCCCTGTCCGAGGTGATGGTGAGGGGGACGCCATAGTGGGCTATCCAGGTGGAGATGAAGGCCTTGGCGACAGTGGTGGTGTTGATGTCGGTTAGTAGTGCAACTTCTGGACATCTGGTGAAGTGGTCCACACAGGTGTGAAGGTATCTGTAGGTGTCAGAGTGAGGAAGAGGACCTACCAGGTCGATGTGAACATGGTCAAACCTGGTGGAGGGTGGCAGGAAGGCTGCTGGAGGTGACTTGGTGTATTTGTATATTTTACTGGCTTGGCACTGAACGCAGGAGTGGGTCCAATTTCTGACGTCTTTTTTCATCCCGTTCCACACGAATCTTGTGGTAAGGAGCTGATGGGAAGCATGTATACCTGGGTGGGAGAGATTATGGAGGTGGGAAAACAGTAGGAATCTGTGATTCTTGGGCACTTAAGGGCAGATGGAACCAGTAGACGCATCTGCGAAGAAAGAGACATTAGTGCCGGGAAAGTCAACCATTTTTATCTGCAGGGCAGGGTTCGTGAGGAGTTGTGTTAGCTCTGGGTCAACAGACTGGTCAGCGGCGATAGCGACAATGTCAATGAGGGTTGCTGAGTTGAGCGAGCGGGAGAAGGCGTCTGCAGAAATGTTGTGTTCACCTTTTATGTATTGGATGTCAGTGGTGAATTGAGAGATATATGATGTGTGGCGTAGTTGTCTTGGAGTGTATGACTCTTTGTTGTTGTAGAAGGTAGAGACAAGAGGTTTGTGGTCAGTCAATATATGGAAAGACTTCGAAGAAGTAACAGAAGTGCTTGATGGCCTTGTAGATAGCGAGGAGTTCACTGTCGAAGGCGCTGTACTTCGACTCTGCTGGGGAAAGTTTCTTGTAGAAGAATGCAAGTGGCTTCCAGTCATCACAGTGGCTTTGTTGTAGGACGGCACCCATACCTGTGTCAGATGCGTCAGTGCAGATGGCTGTGATGGCGTCTGGAGTAGGGAAGCAGAGGGAGGTGGCTTTTCCGATAGCATTGGTGTCGTTGGTGTAGGCCTGTTCAGTAGAGTCTGACCATGTTAAAGTTATTGACTGACCTCTCTTGCAGAGTTTCAACATATTGAAGAGAGGCTAAGAGAGTGATGCACAGTGAGGGATAAATCTGTTATAGTAGTTGAGCATGCCCAGGAAGCGTTTCAGTTCACGTTGTGTCTTGGGAACTGCTGGATGGCTTCCTGTCTTGAAGGTGTAGGAGAGATACCGGAGGAGGAAACTGTGTGTCCCAGGAATTGGGTTGAGTTGACACCGAAGGAGGACTTGGCAGCATTCAGTTGGATACCATAAGTTTGGAATCTCTCAAATACCTGTGTTAGATGTTGCTGGTGTTTCCTCATCTGGGCTGCCGATGAGGACGTTGTCACGTAGGCGAAGCACAAGGGCAGGCCGCGCAGTACTTCGTCTATGAATCTCTGGAAGGTCTGTGCAGAGTTTTTGGACCAGAGGGATTCAGTTTCTCTTCCGCTTAAACAGCGGAGTGATTCTTCCACCTGTATTATGGATGTTGATGTATCTGCCTGTGTCAGTGATACCACTGCTGTACAGGACAATACCAATGTAATTAATTGTTTCTAAGAATATCCTTGCTCATCTTCTAAAATATCAGATGCTTCAGGGACTCGTCTACGGGTCCCAATTACTGCCCCAAGTACTACTCCTCGCTTTCGCTCTTCTTCTAGTGGCCCAGGATTAGACAAAACTTATCGTTTGAGTAAACCCTCAGATCAAGGTGGTAGTGGGAAGTACCTCCGTGAATCTTCCCAAAAATCAGTACTAAAGAACACTGTTCAAGGTCCTTCAGTGGAATTGCTGTGGCTTGCGTGCTTCTTGGGAGGAGCTGCACATTCATCTCTCAAGCTTCTCTCCTGTATGTGTTTCTCTCCAAGAGACAATGCTTGGGGACTACATTCCTGCCAGTCCTCCAGCATACTCTGCATTTTATTCCAATTCATTTGAAGTGCAGGGTCACCATGGAGGCTCTGCCATCCTAGTTCGCCGAGATGTTCCATGCACGAGCCTGGAGCTGACACTCTGCTCCAGGCTGTTGCAGTTAAGGTTTTTATGGACCGCCCCTACACTGTGTGCAGTCTATATCTTCCTCCCAGTGTTACATTTGGGAGGGGTGACCTCAACCGTCTTGTATGGGACCTTCCCTCTCCCTTTATTTTATTGGGTGATTTTATTGGTCGTCATCCTCTGTGGGGTGACGGTTCAATCAACCCCAGGAGTGTTTTATTGGCTTCTTTTATTGAGGATGAAGGATTAGGGGTTTTAAATACAGGAGATGTGACACATTTTAATAGCCCTACTGGGACTTTTACCATCATTGACATTTCCTTTTGCTCACCCAGTGCTCTGTTGGATTTTACTTGGAGTGTGTTGCCCAATTTTTATGGCAGTGACCACTTCCCTATACTTTTAGAAGGTAACAGGTACGAACCACAGTCTCGTCTTCCTTGTTGGAGATTAGAAAAGGCTGACTGGAAATTTTTTCGAGAGCTAACTTCTTCGGTCTCTTCTGTAGCAGATTTTGGTAGCTCTGACGAGGCTGTAACATATTTCACTGATACGCTTCACTCTGCTGCTCTCAACTCTATCCCTAAAACTTCTGGCTACTTTCCCAAACATCCTGTCCCTTGGTGGTCACCAGTCTGCACTACTGCTGTGTGGGAGAAGCGTGCTGTTTTCTCTCGCCTTCGTCGCAATCGTGGGGACCCAACTCTTTTAGAGGACTTCCGACGGGCAAGGGCCCAGGCTAGACGAGTCTTAAAAGAGGCCCGACGTGCATCTTGGAAGGCCTATGTGTCTTCAATTAATACTAAAACTCCACTCACTCAAGTGTTCACGAGAGTCCGTAAGATGGTGGGGAAGTTTTCTCCTAGTACTCCACCTGTACTTAAGGTCAATGAAATTAAGATCATGGATGGTTTGACAGTGGCCAATACCATGGTGGAGGCTTTTGCATGAGTCTCCAGCCATGACTCTCGACCTCTGGCTGTCAGGGATGAGTTATGAGCCAAGGACCGTACTGTCCTGGATTTCTCAGGGAACGAGAATGAAAGTTATAACCATATATTCACCCTGAGAGACCTGCATTCTGCTCTCTCTCTCTGCGGCGACACTTCTCCTGGGCCAGACAACATCCCATATGCAATGTTACCACACTTGGGTGAGGAGGCGATCTCATTTCTTTTAGGTTTATATAACAGAATCTGGCTGGAGGGTCTCTTCCCTTCTGCGTGGAAGGTTGCTACCATCCTTCCTTTCCTCAAGCCGGGCAAGGACTCTGGTGTTACCCTCAATTATCGACCAATTGCCTTGACCTCCTGTCTCTGTAAACTATTTGAAAAGATGGTGAATGTCAGACTGGTATACTTCTTGGAACGGGGTGATTTTCTGTCTCCGTCCCAGTCTGGCTTTCGTAAACACCGTTCCACTACAGATGCTCTGATCAGGTTGGAAGCTGCTGCATGTGAGGCCTTTGCACGACATCAACACCTTGTCTGTGTATTCTTTGATTTAGAGAAAGCCTATGACACTACATGGCAATATGGCATCCTACAGCAACTCCATTTATATGGCCTGCGAGGTCGCCTTCCACGCTTTCTTAAGGAGTTTCTCAGTGGTCGCAGTTTTTCTGTGAGGGTTGGTACAACCCACTCAGCATCTGTTGCACAGGAGGAGGGCATCCCCCAGGGAAGCGTCCTCAGTGTCACATTGTTTGCAGTAGCAATTAATGCCATTGCCTCATCCCTTCCAGACGGTATAGCTAACTCGATGTACGTTGACAACCTAGCAGTCTGGTTTGCTGCTTCCCGTATGCCAGTGGCGGAGCGGCGCATGCAGCTTGCCCTTGACAGGGTGTCACGTTGGACTGGTTCTCATGGGTTTTGATATTCTCCTTCCAAGACAGTTGCAATGCACTTCTGCCGCATCCGAGGCATCCACCCCGATCTGGACTTATTCATGTATGGTCATCGGATACGTTGTGTCGAGGAGACTCGCTTTTTGGGTCTCCTTTTTGACAAACGTTTGACTTGGGTTCTCCACTTACGTACACTTAAGGTCTCTAGCCTCAAGGCTCTTAACATGTTGAGAGTCCTGGGCCATACATCCTGGGGGGCTGATCGGGCCACCCTCCTCCGCCTATACCATGTTCTTATTAGGTCAAAATTCGACTATGGGTGTGAGGTGTACTCTTCTGCCACCGATGCCCGTCTCAGAGTTTTAGACCTTGTTCATCATGCTGGAGTACGTCTGGCAACCGGAGCCTTCAGGTCGTCCCCAATCCCTAGTCTCCTGGTGGACGCTAATGAGCCACCTCTTGATCTCCGTCGCCAGTCCTTGATGGTTCGTTGTTGGCATCGATTACCCTGCTTGGCAGTGTCATCTGATACCATGTCTCAGTACTACCTTTTACATTCTCGTACACCATGTCCCTTTGGCTTCTGGGTCAGAAAGGCTATGTAGGAGATGGGCATTGATGACTTCCAGATTTGTCCTGTGAGGGTCCCCAGGGTGGCTCCATGGCTTTTTCCAGAAGTTTTCCCCTGCACCTGCTTTACAGACAAGAAGGAATATCTTCCTCCTCCAGTGGCTCGTTCCCTCTTTTTAGAACATGCCTTCACTCACAGGGAGTCCCTCCCTGTGTACACTGATGGGTCAAAGTCTGATGCTGGAGTTGGCTTTGGAGTTGTCTTGCCTGACTTCTGCCGTGGCGGCAGGCTCCCTTCAGTCATGTCCATTTTTATTGCTGAGCTCTCGGCCATTTTACTCTCCCTCTGCCTTCGTTTACTATTTTTAGCGATTCCTGTAGTGCCTTGCAGGCCTTATGTAATTTTAACTCTTCCCATCCCCTGGTGTTGGCCATTCTTGAGTGGCTTGTCTTCCTGGGTGGTCGTGGCCGCAAAGTCACTTTTTGTTGGGTCCCGGCCCATGTGGGTGTTGATGGGAATGAGCGGGCTGATGCCCTGGCTAAGGCTGCGGTCTCCAATTCCCGGCCTCCTGCCAGGCGTCATCCTGTTCCTGCAGTGGACTTTCGACCCTACATAGATGCTACCGTTCGTTCCTGCTGGCAGGACAGATGGGACGTTGTCTGGTCTAACAAGCTCCGCGACATCCGCCACTGCCTTGGTTTGTGGAGCTACAGCGGCCTGTCCTGCCAGTGGGAGATGGCTCTTGTCCGTCTCCGCACTGGCCACACATTATTGACTCATGGCTTTTTAATGGAGAGAGCTCACCCTCCCTACTGTAATGATTGTCTGGTCCCTCTGACAGTACGGCATCTTATGGTCGAGTGTCCCAGCCTTGGGGACCTTCGTCGTAGGCACCTCTCTGAGTACCGGGTGGGTGGCGGTTTTTACAGTCTCTCCCAGGTGCTCGTGGAGGAGGTTTGTAGTGTGGGATGGAACACCCTCTCCTATTATGATTTTATGATATTTATAATTTTTAGATGGTTTTAGATAGTTTTGATTTTTTTTTATATTCTACTTAAGTCGACGGGTTCCTATAGTAAAAATGTGCTTTTTAGCTTGTGTGTCTTTTAATCATGCTGCCTATCTCTTTTGGGGTAATGAAGACTATTTAAAGTATGTTCATATTTTATTAATTATGTAGATGACCATTTTATGTTGGGCGGAATATGACCATAGCTGTGCGCCGCCAGATGCCTCGTTGCATCAAAAAATCAATCAATCAATCAATTGAGACCAAAGGGCATCCTGACATATTCAAACAAACCAAATGGAGTGATAATGGCAGTTTTCGGGATGTCCTCAGGATTCATAAGGATCTGGTGGAAAGCCTTAACTAGGTCGAGGTTGGAAAAGATAGTGGTGCCAGAGAGTTGGGAGGAGAAATCCTGGATGTTAGGGATGGGGTACCTATCCATGACAGTCTTACTATTAAGTACTCTGTAGTCACCGCAGGGTCTTATGTCACCATTCTTTTTGTTGACAATATGGAGTGGGGAGGCCCAGTTGCTGGAACTCGGACGGATGATACCTTGGTCGAGGAGGGTCTCGAATTCAGCAATGGCGAGTTTGTAGTGCTCTGGGGCTAGTCTTCTAGCCTTGGCATAGGGAGGAACTCCGTTCGTCTCGATGTAGTGCAGGGCATGATGCTCGACTGGCCTGACTGCAGAGTAAGGCTGTGTAAGAGAAGGGTAGTAGAGAGGCATACCTGTTGTTTGCTGAGATTGTAGAGAGCTGTGTGCTGGAACCTCTAGCGATGGATGTGTTGGCAGATATACCCATGAGTGGGTCATACAACTTGCGGTTCTTCAAGTTGGTGGAGAGGTTGTAGTGGGTGAGGAAATCGGCGCCAAGTATGGGTTGGGAGATGTCAGCCACGTAGAAGGCCCACTCAAAAGCTCATCGTCGTTGGAGTTCTACCTTGAGGGTGAGCTTTGTGTAGACGGGGATGCTGGATCCATTTGCAGCGAAGAGTGAGGTGATGGATGGGAGTGTCCTCTGGCTTGCTGTTGCAAGTACACTGATCTCAGCTCCTGTGTCCACTAAGAAAAACTTGTGGTTGAGTGGGACCCAATCGTGGAAGAGTGTGGACTTCCCTCTGCAGGCACTATGCGCCACTAATGTCTGCTAGCGTCGTTTCCCGAGTTGAAAGAACAGGGTTTTTGGCTCTTGTGAGCATCCTGACCAAAACGATTATGGTAAAAACACATACTGTTGTAGTTGTTGTTGCCGGCGTCTCTGCTGCAGGACCGATGTCGTCGTAGAGTAGGAGAGCGAGAACAGGAGAGTTGGATTTGGCCCTTCAGTTCACTTACTTGCAAAACGAGACTGGAGATGAGGTCCTTGAGCTGTGAGATCTCAGTAGAAGAAGTAATGTTGGAGATGGTGGCTTTGTTGGGGATGGAGTCCATAAATTCATCTGCAAGTTGGGTGAGGCCTTCAAGGGGTAGCTTGCCTTTCACAGTGAAGAGGTTTCGTTGGATGGTGTGTGGAAGGCGTTGGTAGAAGAGGTGGGTGAGGATGGTGGTATAAAAGGGGTCTTGGTAGTTTCCAATGAGCTTCTTCATGCGGCAGAGGAGGCCTGTAGGCTACTCATTTCAGAGTTCTTCTTTGGAGAGGAGTTCCTGGACTCGTGTAGAAAGTGAGGCTTCAAGACGTGTTGTGATGGCGGTCTGGAGGTCTTCATATGGTGTGTCACTGGTGCAGGTGGCGGTGACAGCATCCGGAAGCTGGCTGAGGACTTCGGGAGGCAGGAGGGTAGTCACGGTGCTGAATTTCTTTAGACTGGAGGTGATGTGATGAGCTCTGAAGTTAACTTCCAGGATGGTGAACCATAGGGTAGGGTCATGAGGAGAGAAGGTGGGAGCACGGAAGTTAGAGATGATAGGGGTGCTGTCTTTGCTGTCTTGTGGCTAGGTGGAGAGAAAGACAGCGACGGGTAAGGTAGGGAGCGGCGGGTAAGGATGTTGGTGTGTTGGGCAGGAAACTAGGACTGAGACAACCGAAGAAGGTTGTGCAAAAATATATATCCAGAGAGCCAGTGGTTAACGGGCACCTGTATGAGGAGATGGAGTCACTCCGGGGTCACCAATGGTTGCTAAATCAACTTAGGTTGTCCCCTTATATCCTGTGCAGAAACTATGAGAGCTTGTGAAGCATCTCTGTGCCGTATTTAGTCCATTAATTGCTATGTTAAGATAGAGAAACCATTCCTGTATCAGCGGCATCTGTATTTCCTGATTTGATGAACATGTGGTGTGAGAGGTGATACATTTTAGTATACAAAATGTGAATGCTGTGGCGATACAATGGTAATGTGTATCTACAATGGCGTTTACATATATGTATTATATATCTTCTTGGAGCATATTTGATTCTACATTTTACGGTATACAATAGTATTAAATGCATTGCACTGGTGCAACGGTGCAAGCATGCAAAGCAAGAAAATTATAGTAGGCCTAGGCAGGAAGCGCTCATGTTGTCAGTTCATAGGTCAAGGTGCTTTATTATACCTGACAGAGAGTGAAGCTGCCTGTGACAATTTAAGGGGATACTGATGCATATTGTCATGCACACTACAAGAGTTAGCGCGGGTGAGTGACTGAGTGGCCTGACAATAATTAATAGATATACTTGAAACAGTAAGGAAACTCCTTATGTATCTACCCGAGTGAACAGACTCTAGAATACACGGTACAGTTTATTGGTAATACACAGGTAAGCAGTGTTCAAGTTTTAGGGTCCCGCAGAGGGCCGCTCATGGGCGGCATAATATGCGGGGGTTGTGCGGGGGATTTAGGGATCCAGGGCAGGATTAGGAAGAGGGTTAGGATAAGGGTGGATTGGGTCAGGGACTGTGGGTTGAGGATTAGGATTGGGGAGGTAATGATTGGTGGTCCTATTTCTAAATGTGTCAAGAGTGGGGCTATTAACTACGTGAGATGGGAGATGATTCCACTCTTGGATGCTGCGGGGAAAGAATGAGTGCCTAAATATATCAGTGCTTGTCTGGTATGTATGGTATTTTAAGTTGTGGCTGCCTCTAGTGGATCGTATACTTGTAGGGTGTAGATATGTGTCTTTGTCTATGTCAACTAACTTGTTTGTGATTTTGTATATCATCTGTTGTCTGTGTATCTGTCTTCGTGTTACTAATGGGTCTAGTTTTGTGTCTTGTTTAAGCAAAGTGACTGATGTAGTGTGTCTGTAATCACGTCTGGCCCATCTTGCAGTCTTGTTTTGTATGGACTCTAATTTATTGATATTATTGTAAGTGTGTGGGTCCCAGACGGTGTCGCAATAATCTAAATGTGTGTGCATATGAATATAGGGAAGGCCAACCTGTCGTGCAGCGTCGATGAGAGTCGGTAGTTGTAGTGGAGCTTGTGTAGTAGTGTAGAGCAGGAGCACTACGTGTTGTCAGAGTGGGAACACGTGTGTATGCATGTGTATGCCGACGGCAGGAGCGTGGCAAGACCTTCCTCGGTAGTAGCTCGCTAGATAGTCTAGCGGCTCTAGCCTCTGGGCGAAGCCTCCCCTTTTTATCCTCTCGCTTCCAAGTTCCCGTATGTGGCGTGCCCACGTGACGACGCGCATCACCTGACATGCTGCACCCATCTCGATTCATACCTGGGAGAAAGTGGAAGGCCGGTGCCTGCACTCCCAAGAGAGGATTAAGGTGTGTCAGGAGAAGGGATTAATGTACCCGTCAGACTGTGGCTTGTCTGGGGCCGGGGAAAGTACAAAGGAGCAAGGAGTGGCTTACCAGCACATGGAATATACAAAGGAATAAGGAGTGGTGCATATGGCGCTACTACATACTCATTCTCAATAGGTGAGCCCACACTTTAAAGCGAGTTGCCAAACGGCATTTTGATGGCGATTTCTAGGCTGGAAAAAATGTCCTATGTCGGGCAAAGCTATATTGGGCTTCCTATTGTGGAACGACTTATTATAACTTATTCAATATTTTTTACATATTTTTAACTTATCTTGGACTTATTTTCATACGAATACAGCCATGAATAAAAATATATCCTATTATTTCAGAAGAGGCTTTTTAGTCCGCTTATACGCAAATATAACAAAATTAGAATGATATACAAACTTATACAGGCCTTTTATAATTATATTTTACATTTTACGTCGTCAATGATAGTAACAGTACTAAATCACAATAAGATGTTGATAATATATTGGTGTCTCCGTACGATACGTATCCACACATTCAGTTAGCTTGCTTTCACCTCTTCATGCGTCTGGCAGCGCAAGGTATGCATATTTCTAATGCTAATAAATGTGAACATATGGCATTTCAACATTTTCCGCTTCATGGTATGGGTCATGCTAAATACAATTGTTAATATTTGTAGGCTGTTATACTCATGCAGTTCATGAAAGCCGCATAATGCACACATTTCGACTTTTACTATTTACTAATTTATATGAAAAATATAGTATATTCAGCATATATTATGCGAAAACACAAAAGTATGTATTTTTTTATGCATCTAAGTAAAAGGTCGTGAACTAGAACGCTCATTTTCTAGTGTAAAATAAGGTATGAAATTTAACTGAGTTACCCATGTCCAGCACTTAAAATGTCGCAGATAAAAAATAGACCACCATCTGGCAACATCACTCAAAGTGTGGGCTCGCCTATTCATTTATTTCTCCACTAATAGTCTAGGGTGACGTGCTCACTCTAGAAAATTTGAATCATCTTGAGAAATCCAGTGTAGTTTACCTTGTAACCAAATGTATTACTCCGAAAACTGACAGATGAGAATCATTCAACGACGAGAAAGACTTTCCTGTCGTTTCCTTTCCGCGATTTTCTCAAATTCATGGAGGGATGCGTAAGTGTTATAAATAACTCAAACATATTCCCAGAAACAAAAGTAATGACTTTCCAACTTTTCAAATTTCTCTGATGTTTGTATTCAATTCATCATATCTATTTTATCACTATAGTTTTTTTGAAAAACAAATCGAAGCTCAGTGGGAAGACACGGATATACCCGAGTCTTCCCTTCGACCAACATACAAACCTTTATTCCAGTAACGGCACTTTGCTTTTGGTACGGTGTTGCCTTCCTGTGAACCCTCGACCTTCGACCTTCGCGACTCTCGGTAGAGGTCTAATTTCTTTAGTATTACTGCTGAGGATAAACAGAGTAAATAAGCTTGTTCCAGATTGTATCCTTCCTACACCTTATCCCTGACCATAATGCAGTCCTTGCTACATATACATTCCTTTTGTTTTACTCTCAGCCCCGAAATATCGGGAAAAAGTTAATATTTTTTTCTGTTGCTTAATATTTCTGCAACCTTCATTGAAATTCATGATCACACCCTGGTATTCCTCACATGCACTTACCACTACCTATCATGCAACTTATGGTTACATATTGCCCCAGACCTTGGTAAGTAAGAGACTCTTATAGAACTGGTGGTTTCCTTTGTGACACATTAGTCTTTCATGTCAACAATTTTTCAATAACAGGAGAGCCGTGGGAGCCACGAGGGAGAGCAGTGCGATTGGTAGCGGGACTTTGGATGGTGGCTGCCTTCCTCCTGGGCATCATCTACCGCTCCAACCTTAAGGCTATGCTAATCGTACATAGTTTCACACTGCCTTTCGACTCATTAGAAGAACTAGTTGAAGCCGGATTCCCCACAGGGGTACTTAAAGATTCCAGTATACACAGGGATATCATGGTATGAAACATCACATACTATTCAGTTTACTGTATATGCTAGTAACAAATAATATAGGATATAATTAATGGAAGAGCCAGGAAAATGCTTCCATGTAAATTGGGACAACATGATCATTTTAAGCATGCATTACAACTAAAAACACATTTTGGCGTTGCTCGGCTATGGACAAAGTCACCTTTGGCACCCTCTCTTGGCTCCCTCTTGATAATATGGATGTATGTTAGTTTTATGGACCTGGGATAATTTTGAGTTTAAAAATATATAAATAATGCATTTCCTTGCATATTTTAAGGTAAGAAGAGGATGAAAAGTAAAATATGTGAGCCAGTAATAACGCTTTTAAGATAGTTTAGGTAACTAGACCCTATTCATTGATGAATCAGATGCTTGAGAACAAGGAAATTTTTTATCTAATGTCTCGTACTGTACCATATACATAAAGACAATAAGTTTATGCCCACAAAGGACAAGAGTGACAAAATCTACCCATTTTCGTTAAAGAAGGGGCTGATAAGGCTTACAAGATATTTATTTACAAAGAAACAAGTCAAACAAACTATCATTAAAACAGAAACACAAAGAAATTATTCTAGAGATACATATAAATATAATGAGGGGTAAATTATAGGAGAAGAGATTGAGGGAAAACCACAGGAATTGCCTATGCCCTATGGAGACGGGTATTCAACCCTGATGTGGTGATAACTGGTGTTGGAGAAGAGAGGACTCAGAGGAGTAGCTCCAAGCCCAGTGATTATCCGGCTGCCTCTGATTTTCTGGTGGGTAGCCAGCACCCTCGAATTTAGGAGGGGTTGTGAGTCAAGGGGGGAGTATTCAGGCTGAAGTTTGAAGCCCCGGATAGGGTATCTTGAGCTTCCTTAAACTGGTGTCGGAGAGTGAAGCAGGGAGGAGATATGAGGCTTCTCAGATCACCGTCGAAGATCTCCGTAATGACAATGGATGGAAGGTGCAGAATGTTTGGAGTACCAGATTGTTTGTCAGGGTCAGGAGGGCCTTGAAACTCAATTCTTAAATTATTTCAAGGGGTGGGTGTGGCCAGGTGACACGCCCAAAAATAGGGGCCAAAATACACCCCAAAATAGCATTACATAACATGCGAGATGCAGACTTCATATCAGTAAATTTGATGGGGGTGTATTCAATGAATGAATAAACTAACTTAAGAATAAATTTTTCGGTGTAACAGCTAATGAAGAACAATGTTAATTGGTGTTAATTAGACTTTTTTCAACAAGAAAAGTGAACAGTTATTGAATGAGTAACTAACCAGTCATAGCATGTATAAATCATAATGCGAATCCACTGAATGACATACATGTATGGTTGCTTCAGACTGACTTTTATTGTGAGAAAAGTATGGATAATATATATATTCAAATGGATTGAATGTCAGACCCTCAATTTCAGTTTATCAACAAATGGCAGTGCGTTTTGAACACAGGCAGCAGCTATTAATATGGATAGGAACAACCTTGAAATGAAAGAGAACTTCTAAAATAAAACATAGAAATATGATGCAACAAATAAGTCGATTATGAGTTTGCTGGCTTCAAGTACATATTGTGGACTTGTAAAGGGAAAAAGCACATGTTGCAATAGCCTCATCAGCCCTATACGTTTAGAGTGCCAGTTAGAAGACAATGTTTACTCTTCGTCTGAGAAGAGGCAATTCTGTTTATCCGACGATGAAATCTCAAAGTCGTCATCCGAGTCGTCCTCATGAAGGTCACCTTCCTCTTGCGTTGGCAGGGTCATTAGCTTTGGATGCAAAAGAATAATTGAAATCAACTAATTGGGTAAATAATGGGAATTTAACCTTAGACAATACAATTAAAATGATTGAATACATCCAATAAACATTATTGTTGAAGGAATATTACCGTTTGGATATTACTAAACATACCTTTGGTCCTGCTGACAAATTAATTAAATTTGCTGCAAAACTACAGTAAGTGCCAAGGAACCTAATATAATACCTCCTGCCTTAAATATTGCTCCATCCCTGAATTGTCGAGTTCGGTATATCTAAAACACAGACTCAGTTAAAGAATATGTCCTTACACCTGCAATTTTCAATGTCAATACACAACTTATCACTCGTTACTTACCATAGGTATGCGGAACTCTAGGCAAGTCCTTCTATCCGGGCTCACGACTGATACCGGCTCCCTTTTTACCGTATTACCAATCAATTGTCTATTGCAATCGATCAATAATATATAAATAACCGTGAAGCTTTGGGAATATTGGTAGTCTTACCGAATTATTCAGCTTCTGGTCATCTCTTCGTCACAAGACAAAGGCGAGGTAAGGGCACAAGGACGAGGAACTACGTGTGATCGCTACGGGGTGTAAGTCCGAACTAACTTCAAACAGGCTGGGCCAGGCTCAAGCTGGCTGGTTAACGTATCCACGAGCAACGGCGCTTCTGCGATCAGTATCTTGGCGCCATTACAACTCGTTCGAAGGCCTACACTGACTAACTTACATCCTATATATCATATACACATTACGGTAGTTATACATGCAATTTTAATATACGACATATAATTAATTCTCTGCGATTTTCCCACTTCACGAATCATATGCAAATTAAGGATATTAATCCGTCTTGGCATAATCAATTCCTTCAATAATGATACAAGCGAAAGGCTACGGACGAAACGACGGTTACAGAGGGACGCGTCGGTGTTTTCATAACCTACTGCCTTATACCTCCTCCACCCACATACGGTAAAGCTAACTACACCAGTGGACTATGTATACACCGCTTGGCTCAAAAAAGCCCTATCTCTATGATACGATATTATCATTATAATTAAGCCACGACTCAACGACTGACTCGTGACACCCTGGAAACAAAGAATTTCAATCTTCGTGGCACCTTTACTCAATTAAAATCACAGAAGAAATATAGTAAACATTGCAACAAAAATAATAATTATACAAAAGAATGTTATTACTAACAAAAATACAAGGGAAAGAGTTATCAATGGCAACGTAGCAAAAATTCTACTTCCCATCAATATTGTCATATGCATGATTCAACTTCACATTCCTCAGATGAATGTATGGTACTAAAGAGGACATGCAGAGACGGAAATCAAGGTACGAAGGCAGACCACCACAAAATTCGGGATGGAACCATCCACCCAGAAGATAATACTAGCCATTAGCCCTGTCGTCGCATTCGTCGGTAATGTACTATCAATACCTGTACAATTAGCACATTGTAACACATCCTTAATGATAGACACGAGCGCGGCAGTTTCTTTACTATCTGAAAAGATTGTGCAACTTACGTCCCAAGCGACAATTACAAAGCACAATAGAGCCAATTGACATAGAATTTTCAGCCATAACAGGCAATAAATTGCAGGTACTGGGTGCAATTGCCCTAGCGTGGCTTCTTCCAGATGTTTATACCTGCACTTGCTTCCCTCCCTCTCCAACGGAAACCGCCTTGAAGTGGTTGGGGGCTTGCGTGTCTCTGAGACCTGGCGAGCTAGACTAGAGGGGGCTCCCGTCCCTGCTCTGCCCCGATATCAGGGAGAAAGGGCTTCCCATGCTAGTAAGGTCGCCAGTGAGACACCAGACTAAATGGTTCCCAGGCATTAGGCTGCCAGTACGGGCCAACAGTGCTGCCCTCCAGAGGGACTGCCCTCTAGGGGCCGTCCTATGTTGGATGGTTGGGTGTCTGGGCCGGGAGATGTTGGGGAAGGGGGTCTCAGCACCGTCGTGGGCAAACTTTCGAGCCATTGGTGCTGCTTTTTAAAACGAGTGGCCCCGTGGGGGAAAAGGTACCCCGCCCACGGCGACCAGCGCTTGGTCCCCTCATCTGCCCGGTAGGTAGGAGCACTTGTCTCCTGGGGCCAACAACATTATATCAATGATATATGGATAAAGAAAAGCCCGAATCTCTTCCTCCAGCGGTGGTTCGACCAGGCCATCGAAACGTCACTCTCTGGTCGTGGTAGTATGCAGAAAGCTGCAAATAAGAGTAGACCTAGCAGGTCGGGTGTTGTGTCGAAGAACCCTGTTAGCGATTTTGACACGTTAATGTTAACGAATGTACTTGCATCCCTTTCCTATGGCGCTATCCACTTTATTTTTAAGTGTTTTGGAGTAGTTCTTCGTATCCGAATCACATATGACAGTGATTGTAAGTCTAATCGGTGCTACATTACTTTCAATACAAATGCTGCTGCCAAAGCAGCATTTGAGGCAAAAGATTCTCTGACTGTGGGGGATACTCACTGTAAATTTCAGATGCGGTCCACCAATGTAGTTGACAGTGAAAATGACTACTGCCGTAACATCTTTGATGACTCTGTAGAGCATGTCCCAAAGGAACATCGGGTTCCTACACCCTTTTGGTTTGTGGCTTAGTACAGAGAGGGACGTGATAACCTTATCCATGCTTCCCAGTATCTGGAGAAAGAAATTAGATTATTACCAATGGGCCACATAAAGAAATATGGTAAGGGTGTTTTAATCAGAGCCAAAGATCTTACATAGGCCATGATGCTCCTCAATCTCCTCTGTCCTTCTGATAGCATGTTAGAATCTATTAAACCACATCGAACATTTAATTATAGCAAGGGGCGTATACTTAATGAGGACCTGTATGAATTCTCAGAAGAGGACATTCTCGCTATGTGCCCAAATAGTGTCCAACGAGTAACAAAGATGAAAGGCAGTAAAAATATGATCATCCTCACTTCCTATGGCTCGCATATCCCAGATCGCATTAACATTAACCCCACCTCTTTTGAGGTGAAGCCTTTTGTTGAGCGTCCCCTTCAGTGTCTCTGTTGTCATGAGTTTGGTCATGGGAGGAGGAACTGCAACAACCGTTCCCGGTGTGGTAATTGTTCTGCTCTTGACTCACATCTTACTTCTGAGAGTCGGTCAGAGAGTTACTGCTTTTACTGCAGAGATGCTCACCCCTTGTGTTCTCGCTAATATAAGATGTACCTCCTTGAGCAGGATATCCTCCACTTGGCTAATACTCAATTCATTAGCATTGGTAGTGCCAGACGGCAACTCAACTTCAGGCGACAGAAGGATGGTTGTGTGAAGACATACGCCTCATCCCTTTGCCCTAAATCAACCCTCTCAAGAGGCAGCTGCTTTTTGCTCTAGTGAGAGCGTTTCTAAGGTTACATTACATAATAACTTCTCTGTCTTGTAAACTTTATCAGACACTCATTCTGGTGACCCTTCAACTGATGACAATTCTGAGACTTTAGCTAAAGGTGTCCATGTGGTAGAGGTTCACGCTGCCACACGCTCTCCAAAAAGGAAACTTAAGTTACCTAAACTGCCACAGAGACGCCTTCGTGGCTCCTCAGAGGCACTTGACTCCATAGATGTTCCTCCTTGTAAGGCAACCATCTCTGTGGACTCACGTATAGTTTCCTCTCAATTTCACCAGAAGCGTTCACGTGGCTCTGATGAATCTCTTGATTCAACAGAAGTTCCTCATCGCATGCTTCCTTTGGGATCATCAGAGGGGCGTGAAGTTAATGTGGATGCCACGGATGTTGTGACTTCCGCTTGAGCAGCGGAGTGATTCTGCCACCTGTATTATGGGTGTTGATGTATCTGCCTGTGTCAGTGATACCACTGCTGTACAGGACAATACCAATGTAATTGTTTCAAAGAATATCCCAGCTCATATACCTTCATCTTCTTCTAACATATCAGATGCTTCAGTGACTCATCTACGGGTCCCAATTACTGCCCCAAGTACTACTCCTCGGGTTCGCTTTTCTTCTAGTGGCCCAGGATTAGACAAATCTTATTGTTTAAGTAAACCATCAGGTCGAGGTGGTAGTGGGAAGTACCTCCGTGAGGCTTCCCTAAAATCAGTACTAAAGTAACACTGTTCAAGGTCCTTCAGTGGAATTGCTGTGGCTTGCTTGCTTCTTGGGAGGAGCTGCGCATTCTTTTCTTCTCTAGTATGTGTTTCTCTCCAAGAGACAATGCTTGGGGACTACATTCCTGCCAGTCCTTCAGCATACTCTGCATTTTATTCCAATTCATTTAAAGGGGAGGGTCACCATGGTGGCTCTGCCATCCTAGTTCGCCGAGATATTCCATGCACGAGCCTGGAGCTTAACACTCCGCTCCAGGCTGTTGCAGTTAAGGTCTTTATGGGCCGCCCGTACACTGTGTGCAGTCTATACCTTC
This sequence comes from Petrolisthes cinctipes, assembly GCA_033782935.1. Classification (NCBI taxonomy): domain Eukaryota; kingdom Metazoa; phylum Arthropoda; class Malacostraca; order Decapoda; family Porcellanidae; genus Petrolisthes; species Petrolisthes cinctipes. The sequence continues at coordinate 169,383 of JAWQEG010001816.1, forward strand.
CTCCCAGTGTTACAGTTGAGAGGGGTGATCTCAACCGTCTTGTACGGGACCTTCCCTCTCCCTTTATTTTATTGGTCGTCATCCTCTGTGGGGTGACAGTCCGGGCAACCCCAGGGGTGTTTTATTGGCTTCTTTTATTGAGGATGAGGGATTAGGGGTTTTAAATACGGGAGATGTGACATATTTTAATAGCCCTACTGGGACTTTTACCGCCATTGACATTTCCCTTTGCTCACCCAGTGCTCTGTTGGATTTTACTTGGAGAGTGTTGCCTGATTAATATGGCAGTGATCATTTCCCAATACTTTTAGAAGGTAACAGGTACGAACCACAGTCTCGTCTTCCTAGGTGGAAATTAGAGAAGGCTGACTGGCAGTTTTTTAGAGAGCTAACTTCTTCGGTCTCTTCTGTAGCCGATTTTGGTAGCTCTGACGAGGCTGTAACATATTTCACTGATATGCTCCACTCTGCTGCTCTCAACTCTATCCCAAAAACTTCTGGCTACTTTTGCAAACGTCCTGTCCCTTGGTGGTCACCAGTCTGCACCATTGCTGTGCGGGAGAAGTGCACTGCTTTCTCTCGCCTTCGTCGCAATCGTGGGGAACCTACTCTTTTAGAGGACTTCCGACGGGCAAGGGCTCGGGCTAGACGAGTCTTAAAAGAGGCACGACGAGCATCTTGGAAGGCCTATGTGTCTTCAATTAATACTAAAACTCTACTCATCCAAGTGTTCAGGAGAGTCTGTAAGATGGCGGGGAAGTTTTCTCCTAGTACTCCACCTGTACTTAAGGTCAATGGAATTAAGATCATGGATGGTTTGACAGTGGCCAATACCATGGCAGAGGCTTTTGCAAGAGTCACCAGCCGTGACTCTCGAACTCTGGCTGTCAGGCATGAGCTAAGAGCCAAGGAGCGTACTGTCCTGGAGTTCTCAGGGAACGAGAATGAAAGTTATAACCATATATTCACCCTGAGAGACCTACATTCTGCTCTCTCTCTCTGCGGCGACACTTCTCCTGGGCCAGACAACATCCCATATGCAATGTTGCGACACTTGGGTGAGGAGGCGGTCTCATTTCTTTTAGGTTTATATAACAGAATCTGGCTGGAGGGTCTCTTCCCTTCTGGGTAGAGGGTTGCTACTATCCTTCCTTTCCTCAAGCCGGGAAAGGACTCTGGTGTTACCCTCGATTACCGACCAATTGCCTTGCCATCCTGTCTCTGTAAATTATTTGAAATGATGGTGAATGTCAGACTGGTATACTTCTTGGAACGGGGTGATTTTCTGTCTCCATCCCAGTCTGGCTCTCGTAAACACCGTTCCACTACAGATGCTCTGGCCAAGTTGGAAGCTGCTGCATGTGAGGCCTTTGCACGAAATCAACACCTTGTCTATGTATTCTTTGATTTAGAGAATGTGTTCGACACTACATGGCAATATGCCATCCTGCAGCAACTCCATTTATATGGCCTGCGGGGTTGCCTTCTCCCCCAGGGAAGCGTCCTCAGTATCACATTGTTAGCAGTAGCAATTTATGCCATTGCCTCATCCCTTCCGGACGGTATAGCCAACTCCATGTACGTTGACAACCTAGCAGTCTGGTTTGCTGCCTCCCGTATGTCAGTGGCGGAGCGGCGCATGCAGCTTGCCCTTGACAGGGTGTCACGTTGGACTGGTTCTCATGGGTTTCGATTTTCTCCTTCAAAGACAGCTGCAATGCACTTCTGCCGCATCCGAGGCGTCCACCCCGATCCGGACTTATTCATGTATGGTCAACGGATACGTTGTGTCGAGGAGACTTGCTTTTTGACAAACGTTTGACTTGGGTTCCCCACCTACGTACACTTAAGGTCTCTTTCCTCAAGGCTCTTAACCTGTTGAGGGTCTTGGGCCATACGTCCTGGGGGGCTGATCGAGCCACCCTCCTCCGCCTATACCATGGTCTTATTAGGTCAAACTCGACTATGGGTGTGAGGTGTACTCTTCTGCCACCGATGCCCGTCTCAGAGTTTTATACCCTGTTCATCATGCTGGAGTACGTCTGGCAACCAGAGCCTTCAGGTCGTCCCCAATCCCCAGTCTCCTGGTGGACGCTAATGAGCCACCTCTTGATCTCCGTCGCCAGTCCTTGATGGTTGGTTGTTGGCATCGATTACATCGACTTCCTGACTCCCTTCCCTGCTTGGCGGTGTCATATGATATCATGTCTCAGTACTATCTTTTACATTCTCGTACACCATGTCCCTTTGGCTTCTGGGTCAGGAAGGCTATGGAGGAGATAGGCATTGATGACTTCCAGATTTGTCCTGTGAGGGTCCCCAGGGTGGCTCCATGGTTTCTTCCAGAAGTTTTCCCCTGCACCTGCTTTACAGTCAAGAAGGAACCTTTTTCTCCTCCAGTGGCTCATTCCCTCTGTTTAGAACATGCCTTCACTCACAGGGAGTCCCTCCCTGTGTACACTGATGGGTCAAAGTCTGATGCTGTAGTTGGCTTTGGAGTTGTCTTTCCTGACTTTTGCCGTGGCGGCAGGCTCCCTTCTGTCATGTCAATTTTTACTGCTGAGCGGTATATGTTCGGCGGTATATGACAACTGTTGCGCCGCCAGATGCTTAGTTGCATCAAAAATCAATCAATCAATCAAGCACTTGCTTTTCAGACAAGAAGGAATATTTTCCTCCTCCAGTGGCTCGTTCCCTCTTTTTAGAACATGCCTCCTCTCACAGGGAGTCCCTCCCTGTGTACACTGATGGGTCAAAGTCTAATGCTGGAGTTTGTTTTGGAGTTGTCTTTCCTGACTTTTGCAGAGGCAGCAGGATCTCTTCTGTCATGTCAATTTTTACTGCCAAGCTCTCAACCATTTTATATGCCCTCCAAGTTATTTTTACTATCCCTCAGCCTTCTTTTGCTATTTTTAGTAATTCCTGTAGTGCCTTGCAGGCTTTGTGCAATTTTAACTCTTCCCATCCCCTGATGTTGGCCATTCTCGAGTGGCTTGTCTTCCTGGACCGTCGTGGCTGCAAAGTCACATTTTGTTGGGTCCCGGCCCATGTGGGTGTCGATGAGAATGAGAGGGCTGATGCCCTGGCTGCTGTCTCCAATTCTCGGCCTCTTGCCAGGCGTCATATCGTTCCTGCAGTGGATCTTCGACCCTACATAGATACTGCTGTACATTCCTGCTGGCAGGACAGATGGGATGCCGTCGGGGCTAACAAGCTCTGCGACATCCGCCAACGCCTTGGTTTGTGGAGCTACAGCGGCCTGTCCAGTGGGAGACGACTCTTGTCCGTCTGCACATTGGCCACACATTATGGACTCATGGCTTTTTAATGGAGATGGCTCCCTCTCCCTACTGTGATGATTGTCTGGTCCCTCTGACAGTACGGCATCTTATTGTTGAGTATTCCAGCCTTGGGGACCTTCGTCGTAGGCACTTCTCCGAGTACCGGGTGGGTGACGGTTCTTACAGTCTCTCCCAGGTGCTCGGGGAGGAGGCTTGTAGTGTGGGAGGGAACACCTCCTATGTGGAGGAGGCTTACCTCCTCCAAAAATTGTGATTTTATTATATTTATGGGCTCCTTTAGTAAAAATGTGCTTTTTAGTTAGTGTGTCTTTTTAATCATACTGCCTATCCCATTCGGGGTAATGAAGCCTATTTAATGTATGTTCATGTTTTATTAATTATGTAGATGATCATTTTATGTTTGGCGGTATATGACCCTAGCTGTTGCGCCGCCAGATGCCTAGTTGAATCAAGGAATCAATCAATTACTATGGTTTGGAATGGTGATATTCACCATGTGATTATTATACTCCCATTACGAGGGATGAAAGAATTACGAGCAATAGACGCGAGTGGTTATGAGGACTCTGAATGTGGAGATTGCCTGGGGCAGACTGTTGAGGAATGTGTGTGGGTAGCTTTACTTTAAAAGTCATCACCCCTGTGGTGGGTATTAGGCTTGCAATGGGGTGCTTTCAAGGCTCCAACATAGCCGAGGTCTGGATAATACAAAGCCTGTGAATTTAAAACAAATAATAATTCTTTGGTAAATAACTACATTGTTATGTAATACTGTTAATAACGGTTACGTGACAAACTATAGTATAAGTAATACAACTACGAGATATAGACGGGATTTGCTGATATTTGTTCTGCTTACCAAAGTTGAAGTTGGGTAAGTAATTTGGTAAGCAGAACAAATATCAGCAAATCCCGTCTATATCTCGTATTTGTATTACCTATACTATAGTTTGTTATGTAACCGTTATTCACAGTATTACAATGTAGTTATTTACCAAAGGATTATTTATCTTTTTAAATTCGCGGGCTTTGCATTATCCATGGACCAGAAGGACTAGTTTGGAAAGCACCCCGTTAGCCAGCATCCATGACCTTGCCACCTCAGGATAGCATAAATGTAAGCAAATATGTCACCCTAGTAGTTCGCCCCAGTCATAGATGCTGGCTCATATGAACAATCAAGGAAACAACAGTATGCAGGGATTGTCTCAGGATAAGCATCTTCTCGCATACATTATTTATATTCCTCATTATTACGCTAATTCAATAGAAAAATTTACAATTTAAATCAATCTAATATCATATATATAAATAAATATATATATAAAAGATAAATCTAAATATACATAAATAAATAAATTATATATATATATATATATATATATATATATATATATATATATATATATATATATATATATATATATATATATATATATATATATATATATATATATATATATATATTAAATACATTTAAGGTTAGTTCTGATAATTAAAATCTATTGTACAAATAATATACCCAATACCCATTCCATACATATAATAAAATCTAGGTCACAACTCTCTGAGTAGTTCGGTCTCTTTAAAAAAAAGTCATCAATTTATCAGTCATATCAGGATCCCCATCACCCACCACCGAGTTCAGATTCATGGGGACTTGATTGGCTTAAAATGTAAAATATGCACATTTGTAACGTCACGACTTTGAAACCCTGCCTCTCCAAAATTCTATAATACGTCACTGTTATACATGCGTTTATCATTACACAATGTATATAAACGCCACATTAACGCCACATTAATAGACATGCCAGATACGAAGGATATGCTCCAATCAATAATTTATTATTTTTCGGCAATTACGTATGGAGTGCGGACGAGTTGATCGGTTAGCGACGCCCCAACTACCAAGCTATTTGTACGATAAGCTTGCCTCCTGGTCTCAGATGGACACAGGCGAAATTAATCTATTTTGTGACACGATTATCGACTCGTGACACCTTCACCCTCAGAGTTATCTCACACTTAGTTCCAGTTGGTACTCCCACTCTATAAGGAGTGGCAAAGTCGATCACTTCAGGTTTTTTTTTTTTCGAGAGGGCTGAAACTGAAGTGATTGACTTTGCCACACCTTACAGAGTGGGAGTCCGAACTGGGACTAAGTGTGAGATAACTTTGAGGAGTGAGAGGATGGAGGAAGTGAAGTACGGTAGTTTAAGTAACTGGGTACAGTTTTGTGTAAACATGGAAGTATGGAAGGAGAAATTTGGGGGGGAGCAATGAGGGGTAGACAGGTCACAGGATCACTGGGGAGGATTATGAAGGGTAGAAGTATGAGTATGGAAGTGAAAAGGGGATTAAGAAATAATATTGTACAGGTGCCATACATGGCCACTCTTATATTCCCTCCTTTGTTGCCCCGGCGCCATACATGGCCGCACCTTGTTCCCGCCTTTGTCAACCCCAGAGCGGCGGCTGTACTAATCCGCTCCTAAACTGCATCAGGGATAGTACGATCACGTGATGATGCCGTGCGACCCAACTGAATAAAAGGGCTGCACTGCCAGCGCTTGTCCACTTCAACACTAACTCTGGACCAAGAAGCACAAACTCCTGCCGTTGTACCTGCCGCTACCTGCACCAAGCCTTCCACCGTGTTCCCGCCTTGATCACACGAGTGTGTTCCAGTCCTACACAACATTCCTGCAGCAACCACGGCCCTCTCACGATGCTACATGGCAGGCTGGCCTTTTCCGTATACTTATGTGCATAACCTCTGTACCTACCAATCAACTGTTACGGTGTATTCTGGAGTCTGTTCACCCGGGTAGTAATGCAAAGGCTTCTTTGTCGTTATAGTATAATCCTGCCAACACTGACATATGCTTCAGAGACATGGACATGGAGTTAGGCTCATCAGTCTAGAAAAGGTGCAGTGGAAATGAGTTACTTGGGAGGAGCATGTGGACTTACTAGGTGGGATAGAGAAAGTAATGAGAGTGTGTATGAGGGAAGTGGTATGAGTGAGAAGGCAATTGGTATTGAGTGGTAGAGAGAGAGAAGCGTAATACATTGAGGTGGTTTGGACATGTAGAGAGAATGCAAGGTGAGGAATTTGTAAAGAAGGTGTATGGAAGTGAAAGTTGTAGAACTTGGTGTGAAAGGCAGACCCCCGGTTAGATGGCAGAACAGAGTGGAAGAGTATGTAAGGGAGAGAAACGTGAGGGGCAGAGAATGGAATGACCTTGTAGTGACCCAAGCACTAGGAATGCCATATTTTGCTATGCTTTCTCATATTTACCCACATACCATGAAGCAATTCTACATCTGCGACATAACAACCGAGCCAGCCAAACCTGCCTGCTCCGCAGCAGGGCCTCAAGAGTGACTTACCAGGGAACTCCCACACTAGGTAGACCAGCCTCCCTTACGCTTCGCCAGCCGCCTAGCCTTGCCACCCTACACCAAGCTACTATGCCACAGACACCCAGCATTCTCCAAGCAATGCCACAAGCACTCTCCGAGCAACACCATTCTCCAAGCAACGTCTAGGCTACCCTGGCAAGGGAGGCAACTGAAGTCACTATTACCTGTGCTTGGGTACACTTCATTCTACTCTGTTATACTCTGTGAATACATCCGTGCCTAGTCCTGTAGTCTACTATACACCCTTGGGTAGTAACAACCTCCTGATGTTACAATCTCTACGACGCACCTACGTTTACCACACCACCTACATGCTCAACTCTACGTACCCACGTGCTCCATACTAGCCACGTGTCCATCTCTACGACGCACCTACGTACAGTCGGCAAAAAAAGTTTCGTTACCACCCCTACGTTAATTTTAACATGGGTAGCCGGTGTTGGGTTGGTACTCTGCCTACTTGGCTGCTAAGCCTTATCATCCGAGGCTGATATCGTCTTTGCCGGGCTGGACAGTACGGGCGGCGGAAGCATTGGCGGTCTGCCTTCGGATGTCGTCACTCATCAGTAGCCTAGTAGCTTTCAACGAGATAGGACGGGTGCTCGTTGCTCTTATGCACTGCTATGCCAGCTTAATAAAGTTACATTATACCTGTGAAATTCTTATTCTGATGTTATGTTTTGACCATAAAATAAAACCGCCATTTAGTTCCATCCATGGAAGTGGCAAGTGCCTGGCTGAGTGTGTGTAGACGGTGAGTGACGGCCACACACAGCCTATACCCTACACAGGCCCCAATGGCGATAATATGTGGGCCGCGGCCCGTGGCAGTCACAAACATTGCACTCTGTTTCTTTATATCAAAAGTTTAACTAATTTTAAATTAAATTTTGAATGTTCAAGAACTCTTACTATTTAACTATTCATTATTAAACATAAGGAAATGAGTCTGAGTATTTTAGAACAAGAATAACCGTGAAATACCCAGAAAAAGTAGCACGTCATTCCTACTGCCCTGCCCAATAGACACTGAAGAGCACATGGGTTGACGAAGGTAATATATAATAAGACACTCGCGTCACGCCAGGCCTACCACCATTACATCACAGTGTTAAAAGGATGGTAACGAAACTTTTTTTGCCGACTGTACACCGTACCAACTACGTGCTAACCAATACGCACCATCGTATAAAACATCGTTCATGTACTCACCTCTACGACCCATGTACTCCACACCATCTACGTACTCATCTCTACGAACCTACGTACTCCACATCATCTTCGTGCTCGTCTCTACGCACCCATGTACACCTCACCAACTACGTGCTCACCGGTATGTACCCTCGTATACCACGTCGTTCACGTACTCGTCTCTACGTTCCTATGCACTCCATGCCAGCCACGTGCTCATCTCTACTACCCTACTTACACCACGCCATTTACGTGCTCCTCACTAAACACCTACGACTCAATGCCACTCCACGCAACGTGCTCCACCCTACAGACCAATCTTACGACGTCCCAAGCTCCTCAATGCTACACACCGTAAGTTCATGACCTGTGCCCAAGGTCATGTACATTCGTACTCTACGACACACCATGCCCGAGGCACGCCAAGATATAGTCACGTCCTTAGCGCAGTTATTAAGGTATAAGTACTTATTATTTTTTTCATATTCTTTTTCCCAGTGACCCCTCCTCAGTGCTACTTCCCCCATTTTTTTCCATATATCTTCTGTATTATTTGTGTATGTGTTTCGCCCCCGGGCCCATTATTGTGCTTCTCTACACACATTTATCACCATTTTTGTCTCTCGTGCGTTTCCCTCATGCACTGTTCGCGCCCTGCTGCTCCCTATTTCTTCTGTACCCTTTGTTTCCCAGTGGCCACGTACCCCTGCCTGCCTACCTCACTTACCCTATCCCCGTGAGACCAACTTTCTCTCACCTACCTTTTCAACTTCAACTGTCGGGCTATTTTTAACCGTCGCTCCTCTGCCTTCACACGGTAATTATCCCCTGGGGACTTCAGCGCTTAACGCCGCACCTACCTACCCCGCATCTCCACGCTCTGGCACATGAATGCAGCACCCCCTCTTGCCGCTGCCGTTTTCTTTCTTGTCATTGTTAGTGCGTCACACACGCTCACACCCTCACCACCTGACATACCTACCTACTGTAACACCAGTCTCTGTACTTTCTCCCGACGACACTGTCACATTAGCTACACCTGACCTACACACTCTCTTGCCTTACCTCTCGTACACATACTATAATCACCCATCTCAACATGGCCACCGCCACCCCTGACAACACCAACCTATCTTCTCCAAACATGTCGCTACACTCCCTATCTAACAACCCCTCCGCGGCCTTGAACTGAAGTAGCACCGCACCTACACCCGCATCACAAACACCTTACGTGCCCCCATTTTCTCTGAACGTGCATTCCTGGTTCAGACATATGGAAACACTTTGGTTGTCGACCAACTTCACATCGGAGCAGAAATTCAACGCTGTACTCCGCACTCTCCCAGCTGACGTTTTCGACGCCATACCCCCTGCACTTACGCAACAACCTGACTATACCTCCATCAAAGATGCCATTCTTGCCTCTCATGGAATGTCCAAGCAGGAGTATTTGGTCGCGCTTGAAAATGTACAGCTGGAGGGGCGCCGCCCATCTGAACTCCTGAGGCATATGCAGCAGCTTAATGAGAAGGCTGCCAGCCCTTTCACTGAGTCAGTCCTGAAAAACCGACATCCAAACTACTACCATTACCAATACAACTACACTTACAATCACTACAGCACCTTCCTCTACAATCTTACGTCAAACAGGCAGACTCCCTCGTGTCAACCTACAACACAAACGAGTCAGCGTGGCAACCCCGTCACGTAACTGCCAACATCACTACGCCACCCACACACGCATCGGTGCCACACACGCGTCGGTACTACACACACAACACCAGCTTCCACTCACAGCCTCATATCACTACCACCACCCTGCACAACCACAACTACCTCCTACCACATTACCACACACTGTTAACCAACACACGGCGACACCTAACTACAGGCAACTACAACATAACACACCACCACACATCAACAACATGCCGCCCGCACAACCACAACAACAACCACTCCAGTACCCACAACAGTAGTCCCTGCCTACAGCACATCCTACACGCATGTCACAACAACAACTCGATTCCATCACACAATCTGTTCACACCATTATACACTTGCAACACCAACAATCTTGTTACCCTACATGGCAATACACTGCACCCACAACCACACCCCCTGCATCACACTAACAACAGTACCCTACATCCCTCCAAACAATACAGCAACAACACTATAATCCTACACCACGTATCCTTCCACCGCTCCAACAGCATCCTACCACAACGCCACACATTCAACTCTGCGAATACCACCAACGTTTCGGCACCAAAGCTCGTAAATGCCGACCACCCTGCCAATGGGGGTCCCCTGCCAATGGGTGTCCCCTGCCAAGCGGTGGCAAGAGCACGCCCACCACGCTACCGATCACATCGTGACACACCACTCAATGACTTCCCCCTGTTAACTACAGCCAGAAAACTTAGAGAATTCCTGGGTGTGGTAAATTATTACCACAGGCTCATCCTACACGCCGCTTCTGCCCTAGCACCTCTCCACGACCTTCTCAAAGGACTCAAGAGGACATCGCAGAAGAAATTGGTATGGACACCTACAGATGAGGCAGCGCTTGAGTCCATCAAGACAAAGCTCGCTGACACAACACTGTTGATATACCCTACCCCCCACGTGCTCACGTCTATCTACACAGACGCATCAAATGACGTAATTGGACCGATCCTACAGCAAGAAGTGGACAGGATGCTCAAGCCCATCGCCTTCTACAGCAAACGCTTGGAGCCACCTCAGTGCAAATACGGCGTGTACAACAGAGAACTGGTCGCCATGCACAATGCTGTAAAACATTTCCGCCACTTCCTCGAAAGTAGGACCTTTCATATCTGTACCGACCATAAGCCTCTCACTACAGCCATGCACCAGCTAGGGACCAACTGGTCACCACGTGTCACTTGGCTTTTATCTCCGAATTCACTACAGATATCCGCCACATCCGTGGGGAGGACAATGGCGTAGCAGAAGCCCTCTCCAGAGCACCTACAACACAGCCTGCAATATCCAGCATACAGCACATCCCACAGTTGCTTCCCGGCACTAACAGCGGCTCAAGGCAAGGATACCCACCTACAGCAGCTCATCGAAGGCGAGACAGGGCTACGCCTGGAGTTCCTTACGGCCCCTAATGATAACACGCAGCTCTGATGCAACACCTCGTGCAGAACGCCATGCCCCTACATCCCCGAGCAATTCAGGGAGACAGCAGGGGTAGCAGGGATGCTCCGCCTTATTAGCCGTCGCGCTGTCTGGCCAGGTATAAGGCGCCAGATCAAGGACTGGGTTACTTCATGCCTGCCTTGCCAGTGGGCCAAGGTGGGCTGCCACACACGTCCTCAGCTCCATGAGTTCACCGTTCCGTCCAGCTGATTCCACACAGTCCACGTAGATATCGTGGGACCACTGCCCTCTTCTCGTGGGAACCGTTACCTGCTGACATGTGTGGACAGAACAACTCGTTGGTGTACCGCTGTTCCCATTTCGGACATTACTGCAGAGAGTACAGCCCGACACTTCCTTAGCAACTCGGCGGCAAACTTCGGCCCTCCTGCAGTGATTGTTACTGACCAGGGTACACAGTTCGAGTCGAAAGCGTGGAGTGACATGTTGGCTATCCTCGACACAAGATGCCAGCGAACCACTGCCTACCACCCCTGCAGCAACGGTATGGTAGAAAGATTTCACCACCGCCTCAATGACACGTTCCGCACCCTTCAGCATGACCAATGGATAGATACACTCCCACTTATCCTTCTCACCATCCGGACGACGATGAAGGAGGAGCTTAACCACTCGCCGGCAGAACTTGTTTACAGAGAAGACCTCTGCCTCCCGGGGCCAGATTAACTTCTTCTGACACTTCCAGCATCTCTTTCCTCCCCGCTTTCAAGCGTGCCACCCCACGCCAGCATGCAAGACCGATGTACATGCCTCCCGGTCACCACACTGCACCATACTACTGCTGCAGATGGATTCCCACCATACACCGTTGCAGCAAGTATACTCCAGTCCATACCCTGTGCTCGCCAGGACGGACGCTACAGTCACCTTACGTATCCATGACAAACCATACGTCCTGGTAGAGGGTGAAACTGGCCCACACAACGGCGGAACTCCCCCACACCACACCACTGAACAACCATCCGTCACCTCGCATACCGACACACATCATGTCACACACACCACATCACTTACCACTCCTGCCAACGCCACACATTCCGCCTCTCACCTACGTACATCCTAAACACACGCAACCATCTCACCACACCACACAACACCATACTGCTATGCCTCTCTCATACACCGCTACCATTCCTCACCCACCACCTCGTGCCTCGCACGCTCACCCCATCGCGCCACTACTCGCCACACCCTACTACGCACACACACACACACCACCATAATCTTGCACTGCCTTGCCCCACCCTAACTAACCTTACCCAATTTCCCCTCCCCACCTACAAGCCCTATTCATATCCCCGACATGCCTTTTCCATCACACCTTCCTCTTCCTCTCATCCCTTTGCCACCCCAACCTCTCCCCATCCACATCCCTATACCTGCCCCTCCTACTCCACCCCTACCCCCTACCCTACCTACCCCTTTGCCCCAAGACCCGCCCGAAGCTATTGCCCACACGCAGGCCGACCCTCCACCTCCTCCTGTCACTCCCTCTCCTGACCTTTCACTGTTACCTGAACGCATTCCCGACCCACCGCCCCTCCCTCAGGCCGAGCCAACGCCTACACCTGTCACCCCTTCTCCCGTCCCTTCACCGTTACCTGACCATTCTCCTCCTGCCCACACCCTACCTGAACCGTTACCTCTCTCTGACCACCTTTCACCTGAACATGCCTCGATTGTATTAATCGCTTCCAATATATCTCAGGTTGAGCCTCCTATCATTCATGTAATACCAGCTACGCCTCCTCGTCCCTTTAACCCTCGGCGCACTCACACACCTCTGCCACGCACTGCTATGCCACCTTCTCCACACAGCCTGCTATGGGACGACGACCGGCTTTAGTACCTGAGGGATTCACCTCTCGGTTGGGGCGTACTATCCGCCGCCCGGCCAAATAAACCGCCTCCATAACCAACACAAACACACACGCACTCCACACTCTGCCTCCTACACCTGACATTTACTATTAACGCACTCACTTGTTACACACATATGCCACGTACACATATGTACAACACCGCATTATTTAGCTTAGGCATTATTATTATTGCTATTTCCATTTGCTATGTATGTAAGTCATAATGCTCATTCTTGTATGTTTTTCTGTGTTCGTATATGTATTTTTTGTTTTTCACCCCTACCGATATTATCATGAATATTTACTATTTTTTGCGCTGTATTATACTTATGTGAATATGTTTTATTCCTTTTTTTATATATATTCATGTATATTGTATCCTCTTGTTTGTTGGGGGAGGGGGGTACTGTAGTGACCCAAGCACTAGGTTTGCTATATTTTGCTATGCTTTCTCATACTTACCCACATACCATGAAGCGAGTCTACACCTGCGACATAGCAACCGAGCCAGTCAAACCTGCCCACTCCTCAGTAGGGCCTCCAGAGTGACTTACCAAGGAACTCCCACACTGGGTAGACCAGCCTCCCTTACGCTCCGCTAGCCGCCTAGCCCTGCCATGCTACACCAAGCTACTACCCCACAGACACCCAGCATTCTCCAAGCAACACCACAAGCACTCTCCAAGCAACACCACGAGCCTTCTCCAAACAACACCTCAAGCATTCTCCATGCAACATCTATGCTACCCTGGCAAGCGAGGCAACTGAAGTCACTATTACCTGTGCTTGGGTCCACTCCATTCTACTCTGTTATACTCTGTGAATAAACCCGTGCCTAGTATTGTAGTCTACTATACACCCTTGAGTAGTAACAACCTTCTGACGTTACAACCTTACTGCCTTAATTAATGACTGCCTTAATGACCACCACCATGAATCGATAGGCATAAAGCCCTAAATCATATATCGTGACTAGTCAGACACTTGAGGGAACTTGATAGTGAATGTTGGTGTGTGTGCTGGATGCAGAGAGGAGGCTTAAGATACGTCCCTGTTCTTCTTTACTCTGTATAGTTAAGTATTATTTTGTGATCTCTTTTGCAAGTGTTTTAGTGTGTAAACTCATATAAGTCAAGTTTATCTAAGTGAGTAAAGTTACTTAAGAATTGCTGTCAACATTTAAAGTAAGGTGTTTAATTCTGTCATAACTCAGGACTTATAGTCGTTTAATTAAATGAAATCTCATCATTATTATCATAGTGTAATTAAGTGAATTTTCATCATTATATAGTAGTGTAGTTGATGCTTAATATAGTGTTACTAGTATTAGTATTACAGTATAGCTCCATGAGCTATATTTACTTTTTATGTGCATTTGTCAAGTGTTGAGTCAGTAATTGGTTCTTTGAGGTACAGTACGGGAATTCCTGATTTAATTTCCATTCATTGAATTGTGTTTGTCCTGCTACTTAGTGTTAATAATTTTTGTTAAAGTTTTTACTTCGTGTTTGACTCTACACCTAGTAATATAGAACCTGGTGTGTTGCAAGAGGGGATTATTAGTAATTCTTGCTTTAACTAAGTGTTCATTCGTGTTAATCAGATTGTCATTCTCAATCCCCAAGCTCCAATCTCGTAACAATATTCAGATATATTATTTGACGGGAATCTGTCTAGGGAGATATATTTTATTTTCTGTGAAGTGCAGGTATTTTCCTACCATAATTCGAAAATCCGTGAATGGATATAAAACGTTCTTTTTGGAGTCTATTATGAGTAACCGATACATGAGCTTTGGTCCTCGCAGTTCCAATAACTTAATTTTGACAATGCATCAGTTAACTTACATTCACCTCTTGTGTTTGATCCTGCAGGCGGCTGATGATGAGGAAATTCTCGGACGATTGAGGAAACAGATATTCGTCTACGATGGTAACAAAATAAATGAGGCCATTGCGAAAACATTGGATGGTCTTCAACCTGGTATAGGTATCACCACTGCGCTACTGGACATCATCCAAACAGACTTCTCCAGGGTTAGGAAATTATTATTATTTTGTTAATGTTTGCTTGTTTTCCTTACACAAAATCTCAAGTAAATTTTTTAACTAATCATTATTTATAAATCTCAAAGTCAAGAAGAGTAATATATTATAGTGAAAAGTAATGATGATCCCAAGATTCTAATTGGAGATAGTTACTTAGCAATTTGGAGTACCAAACAGTACCAAACATGAGAATATAGGATCGCTGTAAATAACTTATTTCATATTTATGAAAGAAAGGCTGAGTAAGCTACTATATAGAGGGGAGATTCTGTCTTGCTGCTTTCATGATGATTTCTCGTTTACAATGTTGGAGTTCTTAAACCAGTTCCATATGTTGCTTAACGCCCCGGCTTGGAATGGATATAACACATTTTTCATTAAATTCCATCAAGTAGCCTACAGTTAGTATGGGCTCCTTTTGTGGGCCCACTCCTACAGTGATGTAACATCACCTCACTAGACCAAGTATTACTGACCACAAGTATTATTCCACACCTCAGATTGACTCTGCATTAATTCATCTGGTAACACAGGCTTCATGTCCAGATGTACTGTACGATATCCTATGTTCTCCACCTTATCTTCCCTTCACTTCTAGCTATTTATTTACTTTGGGCCAATATTCATGTTATTAGAGCTTTCATTCATCTAAGTTTTAGTTTCCCGATAATACATTTATGTAATAAATGGAAGTAGGAAAAAAGCTAGCAGTTATAGGCGTATTATTGTCTTCTAAGCTGTAACTTGGGCTGTTGCTCTTTTATTTGGCCAATCATCAGGAATTATTGGATTCGTCAAGAATCAACACCTTGTGT
The DNA here is from genome assembly GCA_033782935.1 of Petrolisthes cinctipes. Lineage (NCBI taxonomy): Eukaryota > Metazoa > Arthropoda > Malacostraca > Decapoda > Porcellanidae > Petrolisthes > Petrolisthes cinctipes. Next base: position 185,225 of record JAWQEG010001816.1, read on the forward strand.
TTTCCGTTTTTGCTCATAAACTAAAACTACACATCATTGTAGCGGTTATTAAAAAGGTAATATCATGTGGTAATGTATTATCTCTAGTCCGTGCAGAGCCATCGTAAAGTTTCCATGAATTATGCCTAATATTTCTGTCTTTATAGTGAAGAACTGGTAATCATCTATTCCTTTAAACATCACAGAACCTGTCAGCAGTTTTGAAAATTTCAGGACACAAAATCGGTGTAAGCGAATTATTGCTTCTTTACATTCCTGTTATTGTGTATAACATTCTGGAATGAATAATTATCACTATGATAAAATGAAATTACAATACATGAAATCTTTATTGGTGTTGAACTGGCTCTAATTAATGTCCACTTGCACCTAAATTTCATATGTACAGCTACGGACTGAATTTCTTGGTACAGTCAGTACTGCCAACGCCTGTTTATATGGGGTTCAGCAGAGTTCGAGTATCTCCACTCCCTTGTCTGAGGCACAGAGAGAGAGGGGGGGGGGGTTGAGGTGAAAAGGGGGGGGGATGAAAAGGTATTGGGGGTAGATATCCCTCTCAGCGGTGATAGCCGTTCATTGTTATTCATATGTGTTTAACTACTGAACAGGGTAGAGGAAGAGAAGAAATAGCTTAAATGAAATATTTGATAGAACATGAAATTGGAAAAATCTTTGGGATAGCAACACTTTGTATAATACTTTAGTCAATAATTATAATAAAAATATAAAGGTCACTGCAGCACGTCAATGAAGTGATACTCATAAGCTTTACTGTCTTATAACTAGTAATGTGGATAACTATTGTATAGTAAGTAAGTTCTCCTCAACCGACTGTGTGTAATCATGTCAGTAGATGTTACAGATCATGCCCCAGGGTTTATGGCTGGTAATAAACGTAGACAATGCATCAAGTAGTTTATTTTCTCAGAACATCAATCTCTTACTTATTATGACCCATTTCAGTGTGTCTGTTTTACTGTAGTTAACGGTAAATTATCATAAAATTATAAGTATCTATTAAATTACTAGATAAGTTCGTATCCATGATTTTTTTTCATTTCATGTTATATTACATAATTATATTCATGTAAAATTTGTTTTCTTCCTCTTCCGTGTGATCATAATAATACAGTGAAATGGAACCCTCCTTAGGCCTAAAAGATTTTATAGAACGAGGGGAATAAGCCTTTTTAGAGTACCACGGAAGGTGTATGGGAAGGTTCTTACTGAGAGATTGTTTGAAGTAACAAGGAATAAAGTTAGTGAGGAGCAGGAAGGGTTCGGAAATGGTAGAGGATGTGTGGACCAGATATTTGCATTAAAATCAATAGTGCAGAAATATATTGGGAAGGGTAGAAAGTTGTATGCTGCCTTCATGGACTTGAAGAAGGTGAGGCAGTGTTTATAATTCTGGTTAGAATTCCTTTTTATCATAATTATTGCGTTTCAGTTTCTGGCCTTGTATTTTCTTAGGTTGATAATGCTGGTCATTTTGTAAAAAAATGTTTCTGTATGGGTCGCGAGAATGATGTCATAGTAAAAACTGGGTCACGACTGAAAAAGTTTAAAGACCCCTGCTTTAAACTATTGGTGATTCGATACCGTTCACAGTGTATGCTTCATTCATTCCTCCTGACACACGTCTCCTCTACCTGATCATTCGTTACCTTCCCACATTACCTCCTATATAGCCCCGCCCACATTTCTCTCCTCCTCTCCTACTAACATCCCCCCTCCCTCCACCTGCAACTGTTGCCAGATCCGATGAGGCCCAAACCAAGTCGCTAGTGGAAGAAATGTGGACGCTTGATCTGTCCGGAGCTATACCTACTCAAATAATAGCTAACTAGACTAATACCTATTCAAACCAATCGCAAAACCTAGATAGACAAATCACTAATCCTATCTTAGACAATCGCTAAACCTAGCTAATACATCATAATTATACATTATATACAACACATATAATATTCATAATTGAAAAAAATACATACAAAATGGTAACAACAATAGTAATAGAAAGTCACATCACTCTGATCAGTTCGGTCTCCCTCAAGAAAGTCATCAATTTATCAGTCACACCACCATCCAACATCACCAAAGAGAGCTGAGAGTGTGAAGGGGACTTTTACTGTATCGCAGCAACTGATGAGGGAGTCGCGTTCCCCCACAAATCGCCGACAATGCAAGATGATATGACTGATAGATAACACCGCATTGCAGGTGTTACAATGCAGTGGAAAACGTTTGTCTATATAAGGTTCTAAATGAGTTATCCTGGTGCAGTTTGTTCTTATTCTTGCAAGGATTCTTTCTTTAAGTCTGTTGGGCCGGTTGGCAGTGGCCCAATTACCCAGTAGAGCCTTGGTGGTGTTGATATTAAGTCTGGTCCACTGAATTTGCTACAGATGATTAATTGATTTCTTTCCGAGGGATAGACACGACTGTAGATCACGAGGAACGTCCAAAGTCCCCTCGAGCTCTACCGCCGATTTCGCAATTAAGTCTGCCCGTTCATTGCCATAGATATGACAATGTCCGGGCACCCAGATCAGAGTTAATTGCCTGAAGGGCTGACTTTGAGTCTGAGAACATGACTATTGAATTATGACGAGAATTTAGAGCATAGTCTATGGCTTTGTCTATTGCATAAAGTTCTGCTGTAAACACAGATGTATGTGTCGGCAATCTGTACCTAATTTCATATTCACTCGACCATACACTCACACCCACACATTCATCCAACTTGCAGCCGTCAGTGTACACGTGGTGAGACCCCAGATGACTGCGGATGATACCACCAAACAGGTGGTGTATCTCCAACTCCGGCGCGTTTTCTTTCGATGATGGAAGCCAGGATGTATTGACGCCGAAGATGGGTGTCTCCCACGGCGGTATCTTGCCGGTGATAAACTTGTCGCAGTCCCCGAGGTCTACATTTAGCTGTTTTGCCAGCTGGTGGAGGCGTACAGCCAGTGGCCTCCGTCTTCCGTGGTGGAGATATTGATGTTGTTGAAGGGAGGCACTGGCCACGTTGCCGATCTCCGACTTCCTAATGGTGGTCATGGCTTTGTCAAGGGCGAGTTGATCCCGTCGAGGTCGGAGAGGAGGTATGTTCGCCTCCACCTCCATCCTAGCTACCCGTGTACACTTCAGAGCTCCCAAACACACACGTAAACATTTATTCTGGTACACATCCAATCTCCCTAGTGTTGTATCTGAAGCCGACCCAAACACCTGTGAGCCATAGTCTAGCTTTGTACGAATAAGGTTCTTATACACCATTAATACAGATTTTCTGTCGGCTCCCTATGTGGTACCTGATAGTTACTTAAGGATTTAAAGGTTTTTCACAACGAACAAGCAAATTATTAATATGATGTGTAAAAATTAATCTTTGGTCAAAATGGATTCCTAAAAATTTAACAGAATTTTGAATTGGTACCGGTCGGCCATCTAACATTACGTTAATTTGAGGTATTCTACGTTTACTAAAAATTACTCTGGTACACTTAGGAACGGAAAACTTAAAGCCCCACTGTAAGGCCCATTGGTCGACAGAATCAAGCGCTGCTTGGATCCGTCCTGCTGAAAACTGTGCATTACGTGACGAGTGCTACATTGCACAATCGTCAGCATACGAGTATATAAGATTCCTGGGGACTAGAGCTGATGACAGAATATCATTGATCATGATGTTAAAAAGTGTAGGACTAAGCACGCTTCCTTGTGGCACCCCGTTCTCTTGGACAAAAATGTCTGATGTTACGTTACAGGGGAGGGTAACAGAAAAAGTTCTGTCACGCAAAAAGTTGTTGATGAAAATGGGCAAATTGCCTCTTAAACCATAACCGTGAAGCTTCATCAGAATACCGTGTCGCCATGTAATGTCATAGGCTTTATGGATGTCCAAAAACACCCCTACCATGAATCCTTTATTGGCAAATGTCTTCGCTTCTAAAACAAAAAGTAGCCTATTATTTATCATTCTTTCCATGACTTTATAGAGGCAAGAAGTCAACGCAATAGGTCGAAATGAACTGGGATTCACAAGACGACCAGACTGTTTAGGTATCAGTACGACCCACGCAAAGTGCCATGAGTTTGGGAAGATGTTAGATACCCAAATCTCAGAGTTTACCGCTAGCAATTTGACCAGGTTATTCTGGCCAAGATGAAGGATCATACCGTACGTAATGGTGTCAGGTCCAGGACTGGTGTCTTTACAGGATCTTAGAGCAAGGAGAAGTTCGTCTATCGTAAACTACCTGTTGTTTGGGTAGTCTACGTCTCTGTGGCAAAGTCTACCTCTTGTAGTTCAGTCATACGTTTGTGATGGAGAAAACGTTAGTCGTAGTTGGCTGAACTACTTACGTTTGAGAAACTCCTGGCAAGTACGTTTGCTACGTCCACGGGATTGTTATAGATGTTGTTGTCCACTTGAAGAGTGGTGATGGGGGTAAAAGGGCGTTTGTTATTTACTATTTTTAATATATTTATAATATATATAATATATTTAATATTTAATATCATTAATGCCTCTTGGCAATCCGTTTACCACCAATGTGTTTCACGCTTATTTCGAATTATAGAGGTTTTGAGAATAGCAACCTCGGCTGCCTGTATAATGTTTTGTGTTAAATTTTGCATCTTTTCATATATGGTCTCCCCGGATATATCTAGGTCGACGATATTCCCGAGAGACCCCCAATCTGCTCTCTTAAAATTGAACTTTTATACCAAAGGGGCCGAAACAGTATGTTATGTATAAGAGAGACAGATGGGAAAGTGGTCACTACCAAGGGAGTCGGAATCAGGATGCCAAAACAAAATCCTGATGTATATCCGGAGAGGCCAGAGACAAATCTATTGATGAAAAATTGCCAGAACGATCGTCAACTCTGGTGGCTTGACCATCGTTCAGGAGGCAGAGGTTGGATTGTAGTATAATGTCATTAAGCTTCCCCACTGACAGTGATGGGCATTAAAGTCACCCAGTACCAATTTTTTACCAAGAAGTCGACCAAATAAATTGTGTAGTAAATCACTGTCAATGGGGCCGCGTGGGGGACAGTAAAGAGAGCAGATGGATATGTAGGTGTTGTGTAATTTTACTCTGCAAGCAACGCCTTTCAGAGTAATGTTTAATGTTATTTGTGTCTGTATATTGCTACTCCGTGTCCATCGTTTCTCCTGTATGCGTTGTAGTGTTTAAATTGTGGTGGGTCAGAGTGATTCTCCAACCCTGTCGTCTGTTTACAGACCTGGCCTGAGTGTGTGTAATAATATTGATATGTTGTTCAATTTATTCCCAAGACTTCTACAATTCCATTGTAGTACAGTGAACATGGCGGTTTAATAGTTACGGGGTCGGCCTGAGCGCTTAGTCTTGTTGTGCCGCCTGGCGAGTGGCTACCGGGGGACCTTTCCCGGTTCTTGCGTCCAGAGACATCCATTGCTTCCTCATCAATGGTGTGTGCAAGGAAGTGACTTGTTTGGTTTAAGGGTGGTGTATTCTACTTTATCATACTTGTCTGACTTCTTCTTTTGCTTCTCTGACTGCAAAGCAGCTACAGCCTGAGAATAGGAGTTGGTAGATTTGGTAATAGTCTTAGAGGGGGTAATGATAGTAGGTATAGAAATAGAGTGATCAGCCTGTTCGCTTGGCTCTGACTTAGTCTGAGTACTAATAGTACACATCATGGGTCGGGTCATCACCGCCGATGAATACGAGACATTGGGTGATGGAGTCGCTTGCGATCCCATCACCACCTTCCTCGCATCATAATAGGAGATACCCCGCACTGCCTTCACCGAGCAGACCTCCTTCTCTAGCTTCCACTTGGGACAATCCCTCGAGGAAGTGGAGTGAGCACCCTTACAATGAAAGCAGGAGAGCTCCACTGATGTGCACTATTCCTCAGGAAGGCCAGGCGTCGCGCACCTGCCACACACTGGAGAAGAAGCCCTACAAGTACGATTTCCATGTCCATAGATTTGACAGTTCAAGCATCTAAGAGGGTTGGAGATAAAGGGTCTTCCTTTAACAATTTCATAACCGATTTTGACTGGTTCAGGAAGTGAAATTTTGCCAAAATTCTAGTAACTGTTGCAGTCTTCTTCCTCTTACCATCCTCTAAACGTGTTATAAATCTAGCATCAATAACATCTTGTATCCTCATTTCCTCAATTATTTCCGTCTCTTCCATCATCAGTAAATCCCTACAGGTGATTACTCCCCTGCAGGAATTCAGGGCTTGAGGAATCCTGGCTTCAACTTCATAATCGTGAAACTGACGACATTTAAGCAAACTTGTGACCTGTTTTGAATTGAATGTTTTTATCAAGATGTCTCCAGAGGCAAGTTTTTTCACAAATTCAACCACACCAGCCCAGCCATCAATAACCTTCTTAATGATAAAAGGATTGAGGCCGACTAGTGGGGCCGAACTAGTAGCATGAAACAGAACAAAAGAATTTTTTTTTACGTCTATGTCAAGGGGAGTTCGAGTCTCGGTTCGTCCGTCGTTTCGTGGTGGTGGTCGGTCATGGCCGCCTCCTCCGCTATACGGAGGAGGGGTTGGGAAGAGGAAAAGAAAATACCAGCAAGGGATAATAACCTGCCCTAATTAACTAATGTTTGAGATCAACCTCTCAACCTACACTAAGGTGTTTAGTCACACCCAGAGCGATCAGTGGGGGAGTCGACCATAGGTAGTAGGGAAAGTTGATCTCAGTGTTAAGATATAGACACCTACTATATCTTCTACCAGCTATGGAGGGAATGAATACTAGATAAGCCTAGTAATCACCAGAAGGGGGAAAAAAAAGTACTGCCGGTGCGGCAGGCCCTGGCAGCTAGAGGAGAGCTCAAAACATATGTCTTCTCTCTCCACGACCCAGTCTCAGAGTCTCCCTGAGCACTACTACTACTACTTGTTGAATTTATTGGCTATCAACCAGTGGCATATAGCCAAAGGTTATTGAGCCAATGGTTCCATTTTATTATATCAATTTATATAATGTCATAAAGTTTTGTCTCCCTCAGAAAACTCATCAGTTTATTTATAATATTCTTATTATCTGATAGAATATTTTCTATTTTTAAAGCCATATTTTTATGTTTGAAGTATTGTTTAATTTGTTTTCTTTGCCCCTCATATTTTTTGCAATACAACAAAATATGTGATATTGACATAATTACTTTGCATGTTGAGCACTCAGGGGGAAAACTTCTGTTTAAGTATGGTTCAAAGTGTGTTAATCTGGTGGAATTGACCCTGATACGGGCCAACACCACCTCGTCCCTACGGCTATGCCATGATGACGTAGCCCAAAGTTCAATTATTTTCTTAACTTTATTGTTGATGTTTAATCTGGTCCACTGCCTTTGCCACAGGAGATGAATTCGAGATTTAATGAGGGAAACAAAACACCTGAGATCCGTATGGACTATGCTAAGGTCCAGATCAACAGTTGACCCGGCTAGTATATCAGCCTGTTCATTACCATAGATACCATGATGTGAAGGTACCCATATTAGCTTGATTGACTTATTGGCACTAAACAGCTTACTAATGATATTACCCTGTATTTCATCGTTAGTTGTATTCAAGGATTTAATAACTTTAAGTGAACTTAATGAATCAGTAAAGATAACTATTCTATCGTGGGTCGTCGATAGGGCAAAATCCAAAGCTTTATTAATAGCAAAAAGTTCAGCAAGAAAAATCGATATATGATTCGGCAGTCTGAATCTCAACTTGCATTCGGTCGACCACACACCTGCACCCACACATTCATCTGTCTTGGAGTCGTCTGTATACAGATGGAAATATGGTAGATGTTTTACAATTATTTCTCGAAACCTCTGGTGTACCTCCACCTTCGGCACCCGGGATTTGACCCCTGGCAACCAGGAATCCACAATAGAGAAAGGGGGTGTTACCCAGGGTGCAATGTTTACTAAGACCATGGTATCGATTGTTGATAATTCTATACCGACACACTCTACGAGGTCGTGGAGTCTGGCTCTGAGGGACTTCACGCCAGTGCCATCCGGGACCAAGCGATGCCCAGACGGATAACTCGGCCCTTCCAGGGGCCTATTGTCATGGCCCCCCGAGTGCAGCTTCCCCACCAAGGCATTCCCGGGAGGATGATTCGGCTCCCCGGATTTATGTTCTTGGGGCCTGGTTCCTCTTGGCCTCACGCCAGTGCCCCATGAGGCCCAGTGGTTCCCGGATGGATGACTCGGTCCCTCTGCCAGAGGCCTATCGCCATGGCCCCCCGGGTGCAGTTGCCGAAGCAAGACATTCCCGGGAAGATGACTCGGCTCCCTGGATTTTTTAGCACAATATAGTAGTAGTTGTTGGTCTCGTCTCAGACGCAGGGGAGGCACTTGTGACACCACTTCTAGACGCTCGATTTAAGTGCAACGTAGGGCTCCAAGAAACACACGCAAACACGCATTTTGCACTACATTTAAACCTTTCAACACAGAATCAGATGCTGAGTCATACACTATTGACCCATAATCTACTCTAGATATAATCAGGGCTTTATATAGCATTAGCAATGACTTCATATCTGCTCCCCATTTAGAACTAGAAATGCACTTTCGCAATTTAAGTGCTTATAGACATTTAGTTTTGAACTGACTGACATGGATTCGCCATGTCAGTCGACTGTCAAAATGCAGTCCAAGGAATGTAGCAGAATCTTGAATAGGCAGGGGGTTGTCACCCATAGTCAGCCGGACGTCTGGCTTCTTCCTATGAGCGAAAATCACCCCAACACTCTTTTTTATCGAAAACTTAAAACCCCACTGGAGGCCCCTATTGTGAATCAGATCTAGCGCCAATTGGATCTGAGTTGCCGAAAACTCTGCACTACGGCTGGAGTGCCATATTGCACAGTCATTGGCGTACAGTGAGTATTTAAGATTTCGAGGAGGAGCTGGTAGAATGTCATTGATCATACATAAAAATAAGGTCAGATCGACCGACTGGCGACCTTTACGGAAGCCACATTGCTCGTCAACCAGGAAACTCCTGGAATTTAAAAAATGCAATAGCCTACGATTAACAATTCATTCCATGACCCTGCATAAGCAACTTGTGAGCGCAATAGGGCGATACGACGTAGTCGATCTGGGGTCCTCCCCTCCTTTCGGTATGGGATTGACATGTGCAAAGTGCCACGAGTTTGGAAAGGTGTGACCCCTCCAAATCTCGATGTACACCTGCAACAACTTGATCATGGACCCATGATCAAGATGCTTTATCGTCTCATACCGAATCTCATCGGGTCGTGGGGATGTCCCACTACAGGCTCCTAGGGCTTGGACAAGCTCTTGCATTGTTAGATCACTGTTGTAATCTAATTCATCCCCTGTGGCAAAGTCAATATGCTGCAGCTCTGATGCTTCCTTGATGGGCAGGAAAGCTGGATGGTAATTTTCAGAGCTGCTAGCAAAAGAGAACTGCCTGGCGTACAACATGGAACTCTATGCTTTGCGCTATCTATCGAAGTCTTAGGAATTGTTGCCATTGCGGCTTTGAGGATATTACTTTCAATACTATTTATTTTATCATCAATGGTTTCTCTAACAATTTTAATATTGACACTCTTTGTAAAGGACACCCAGTCTGCTTTTTTAACGTTAAATTTAAGTGCTGAATGCTCTGTAATAGTGTCGTTTTTAAGTTTAATCAAAATAGGAAAATGGTCGCTTCCCAATGAGTCATCAATGGATAGCCATTGGCACGAGGATGCAATCGATGGGGAGACCAGGGATAGGTCAAGGACGCTAAAATTACCGGTATTATCGTCAACTCTCCTCGGACTACCGTCGTTCAGAAGAATCAAATTGGAATCACTGATTAACCTAGCCACCTGTTCCCCCTTCCTATCATCCTGCAGGGATCCCCATAACGTATGAAGAGCATTAAAATATCTTAAAATTTATTTTCTACAGGGCAGACTATCCTGTAGATCAAAAACATCATCATAAGTTACCGTGTCAGGAGGACAGTAGACAGAACAGATAGTCAGGTAGGTGCCACCGAATCTTACTCTGCAAGCGACACTTTCCAGAGGAAAATTACAGGGCACATCAGTGAAAGGGAGGTTATGGCGGATGTAAATTGCCACTCCACCTCCACCCCTCCCCCCACGGTCCCTCCTAATTAAGCTGTAGTTCCAAAGATGAACAACCTCGTCTTCGACTTGGTCGTTCAGATGAGTTTCCTGAAGCGCAATAATATCTGCAGCGTAAGAAGAGGCCAAAAGTTTGAGTTCATTTAATCTAGCTCTAAGACTTCGACACTTCCATTGGATTATGGTTAGCGCGTAGATTATCGCTGTGTACGGGGTTTTTGGGAGCCTTGTTCATGTGACCGAACCTTTTTGTGCAGGGAGAGAAGACCCTTTTCCTCCTCTGCACTTTCCGGGGACCTCCCTCGGGATGGTTTCGCGTTGGTAGACTCCATCGCTTATTCCTTTTCACGAGATACAGAGCCAGTCCTCGAACGGCTCGTCTCGCGAGGAACTGACGACTCCCGGATGTAGGCTTCATGGGAGTTACCTTTGAGAGAACATGAGACTTAAAAATTGAAACGGTGTCATCAGCCTTGTGGTGCTTGTTTTGCTGGGTTGATACAACAATTTCTTCCCGTTTCTTTGTTAAAAATTCTACTTGAACCATTAATTTGTTAACGTGATCCTTTAATTCTTTTAGTACTTTATCCTTGCCCTTGATAACCACGCTAACGTCAGTTGCATCAGCAGTGGTGCCAGTCATTGCTGCAGCATAGGAAACTGTGGGAGTCTGGTTAACCCCCTCCACCTTCCTCTTTGCCTCACTATAACTGTCATCATGAGCCCTCATGTATGCCATTGCCTCAGTCTCCACTTTAAGGCTTCTGCAGTCACCTGGTGGGGGCCGCCACAATTAGCACACCTGAGAACTGTCTCAGAACACAAAGATGTCTCGTGACTACCTGCACATTTACCATAAGTGAATGAATCTGAATCCTTACCAAAGCACCTCAATGCTGTGTGTCCGAATATCTGGCAACGGAAACAACGCATAGGTTTCTGAACATATGGTCTGACATGAATTATTTCGTATCCAATCTTAACTGTTTCTGGAATCTGAGATGAAGCAGAAGTCATAAAACATAAACCAGATTTCTCTCTCATGTCCTCTCCCTTCTTGGTCATGCTTCAAACATCAACAACGCCTTGGTCCTTCATGCCTTCTAGAATGTCTGCCTCATCCATGGCTGCGAAATCCCTATGGAAAATGACGCCCTTACAGGTATTTGGGCCTACTGGAATTGTGGTTTTCACTCTGAAGTCATGAATTTGCGTCAGTTTAAGGAGATCCTTAACCTGGGATGCATTCAGCACTTTAACCAGGAGACTACCATCACGCAACTTCTTAACATAATCAAGACTGCCACCCACCTGACCATCAAGGACCTTTTTGATGATAAAGGGGTTAACAATCTTGAGAGACTGACCCACGTTCACACATCGAACATTAACATAATCAAATTGTCGTTGTCTGTCTGCCGTTGGGGTTCCATTATCGTCCGCCATTGACCTAGTTTGGTCCTTGGTCGTTAACCACAGTCCTTGAGGAGGAGGGAGGCTATTCGGGGAAACATCCATCCTGGGCATCGGACTACGTCCGATCCCTCTCCCTAGCACACCAACCTAACTCCCTTAACTATTGTATCAACCCCCCAAAATGGACAATAATTTAGGGAAGAGAAAAAGTTTCCTTTAGTCGCCCCTCCCCCCTAGTGGAAGCCTAGCGGCATTCTCCAGTACCAGCTAGGGGATCGGAGTTTGTGCGGAAGGAACTTCCCCACTACCGAACCTGCCTAATGCGAGGGGTGGTGTAGTAGGAACCCACCCCCCAAGCGAATACCGGTGCTCAGCCAAGATACACCCGTAGGCCCAGGAGGTCGCACAGAAAATATGGAAGAAAAAGTAGATTTAGAAAAAGAGGTGCCCAAATGATGCACCAGACTACTGGGCCCCACTTCCACAGGGTATCCCCTGGGGTAGCGAGCGCTGCTAGTCTGGTGTGGGGAACAACTAACTACTTTACTATACTACTGGTTGTCCTCCAGCAAAACCAAACTCTGAAGGTGTACCAAAGCAGTGCAGCAAACCGCTGCAAATTTACTTTACTTAATATTGAACTACAGCAGAGAGACAACAAAGTACTGCTGGTGAGAGGCCCCAGCAAACCAGGGTAACTCCACGGACAGTACGTGGTATCTGTTGTCACTGTGCTAAGAAATGCGAATATGTTTCGATTTGCATCTACTATAGTTTCCCTGACTCATGAAACAATACGAATATGCATAATTGGCAAGTGATCGGCAGGAATACCACTGTCAATAAGGTTTCAAAGCAATGTACAGTTGGCCACACGTGAAGCTGGTATGGCTCGTTACTTGTGAGGTAGCTACAGAAGAAAGGAAAGTGAAAAAAGATGAAGTTTGTCGACAGGCATACAGTAAAATATTATTACTGTCTAATCGGACAGTGGGGCAGGCCAGGCAATAGTGCTCTACAGTGTTAGCACGAGGTGCTCGACACAAGCGACACTCAGTGAAGGGAGGCTCACCCTGCATCTGCTGAACAACAGTAGAGTGTGTGGGCTGAACACTAGAGAGAGAATGAAGGGCAGGTCTGGAGTCACAAAAAATGGCAGCATTCACTCCTCGTTGACAAACAAGACTAACAGCATCCAGAATGGCATACAGTTCACACAATGTTGAGCTAGAGTGGTTACAGAGACGACGACCAACCCAGCCCCCTGGAGGTGACTCCATGTCAGGTGAGAAAACGGCACAACCTGCTGCACCATCCACTTGCAATGAGCCATCAGTGTAGAGGCAGTATGGATCTGTGATGGAGGACGTCACTGTTTCTATGTGTTCCAGAGCCAACTGCCGCTGTAGAGAAGGCAGTTCCGACTTGGAAGTAGGTGTGAAGCTCACATCAGGTGTTGGTAGCATCCACGGAGGGGGTCCTGGGGGGACGTCGGCCACCATTATCTATATTAATATATCTATATTAAGACTACGAAGCATAGAGGAAACAGACCTTATAAGAGTAAGTCCAGCAGGCAGTATGGGAGGGACCGGGTAGTTTGGTCTAAGAGAAATCCTGACTAACTGAGAGTAATGGGGTGAAAGATGTGGGAAATGGAGGCACTTGACAGTGAAGCAAGTAACATTAGAATAAATTCTCTCCACTAACGGGGGAAGACGCAACTCACGCTGCATGTTCACTATCTTGGTCGACATTGGACAACCGAGAATTATTCTCATTGCTCTATTCTGAAATTTTTCTAAAGTTTCAAGAGTAGCCCTGGGAAGTTGAATCAGAGCAGGGGAGAGGTAATCAACAACTGAACGGATAAAAGCAATATAGATAGTCCTGGCTACTGGGATGGAGATGCCCGAGGAGTTGTTAGTGAGCCATTGAAGTGGCGTAAGTCGGCGCTGGAGACGACCCAATAAGTCCTGGACAATGGGATGGTCTTGAGGTCTGGCAGGGACAATTGGCCAAATATTGACTGGCGCGCCCAGGTAGCGATACTGGGAACTCATGAGAATGACACTCCCTCCAATGGTGAACACTGGCCGAGCTTGAGGAAGGCGGCAGGTGAATATTCTGCTCTTATCTGGGGAGACAATAAAGCCACAGTGAGAGGAGGACACAGAGAAGGAGTCAAGAAACCGCTGGAGATCCCTTGGTGAGGTAGAATGAACACAGATATCATCAGCATAGCACGTAATTTTAGTTCCAGGTATATCAGGGAGAGAAGTGAGCAGCCGATGCATCAGAATATTAAATAACAATGGGCTGAGAACACCCCCTTGAGGCGTACCAAGATGAAAACTGCGCAAAGGACTGAGCGCACCACTGAAAAACACACGGGAGGTCCTGTTACTCATGTAGCCCCGAATCCACCGTAATAGATTACCCTTTATCCCAAAGTCAACCAGTTGATCCAAAATGACGTCTCTATTAGCAACATCGAAGGCACTTCGAAGGTCAATGAAGGCCACCACACTGTCCCTGTTAAGGCGAGTGTACAGGTCGACTAGGCAGTGGTGTGTGCTCCGTTGGGGAAGGAAACCAAACAGCCATGGAGAAAGGCGATCTTCCAGTCTGTACATGAGACGATTGAGTAAGATTCTCTCCATAACTTTACAAAAACAGGAAGTCAGGGAAATAGGCCTGAACTTCGCAGTGCCGGGCTTAGGGATGGGTATTATTGTGCTGCTGGTCCAGGCTCGTGGTACACAACCATCACGAAGACAAAGATTGTACAGTAGAAGTAGAGGGTTCCCAGGAACTTGTTGAAGTAAGCGCAGCACAGCATAAGTAATACCATCATCACTAGGGGAAGAAGCTCTACCCCGAGAGAGAGCACGTCGCAACTCCTCCTCAGTTATCACCTCTGCATCATCGTCATCATCTTGCAACAGAGCAGACATTAGACGTAGCCGATGGACAGCAGCACGGGAAGTGAGTCATCTTGTATGTGGATGGGTAGACTGGCTGAGGTAGATTGTTCTGACCAGGCATAGTCGGCGGGAGTGTGATGACGAGCATTGGCCAGTGTCTTTTTAACAACCAGACGGATGAGGTGCCACATAGAAGCCACACTTGTTTGCTGGTTGATGCTGTCCGTGAACCGCTGCCAAGACTCAGTGTGAGCACACTCCTGCAGGGCAACTAAAGCATCCCTAGACATCTGGTAACGATGGAGCAGGTCAGGGGTTGGGTTGGCTTGAAACAATAGGCCATCACGTTCAGCCTCCTCCTTTGCCTCTTGTATACGTGCATCCAGCGTCCAGGAGTGGGCAGTATGGCGATGCTGGAGGTGTGGCCGGGAGACGTATAGCCTATAAAAGTCATGAGTAGCAGATACAAGATCAGAGTACAACTGTTCAGCTGATGATATGTCAAATGTAGGGAATACATGGGCCATGAATAAGATGTAAGTCGGGCAATATTTAGGGGGCACAGCAATACGCAAACGAGTGGCTGAAGCACTTGACCCAGCAGTTAGAGAATAATGAAACCGAAGAGCGATGTGATCAGAGAATAAGTCTGGCACGGAGGAGCACAGGACCCGAGATGCTATCAGGCCAGACGAGAGGATGTAATCCAGAGTACCTCCCCGGCAATGAGTGGCACCGCCAGTGTCCCAGCGTGTCAGATGATGCTTGCGGATGTATGAAAGGAGACGAACACCATTACGATTAATAGAGCCAGAACCATCACCCAAATAAGAATGCCAAGCATTAAAATCTCCCATATATACCATACCACGCACTGTTTGAGAAGGAAGAGCCTCAAGAGTGAGTCTAGCTGGGGCAGAATAGACATTACATAGTTGTAGTACTCCATTTCCAGGTAGAACCTCAAATAGCTGAAAGGTCATGTCAGGATCAGTGGAGGTACGGAGAAGGCGATGTGGCAAGGAGCTATGTATGTAAGTCAGGAGACCATTCCTTACCAGATGAACATATGGCACATAACCTGAGAGAGGAGGAGCTTGCCCAGCAGTGAGCGGCTGTCCTGGAAATGCTTCCTGGAGAAAAATAACACTGGGATGATGACGAAAAACATAGGCCTTGAGTTGAGTGAGATTAGCATAACTGGTGATACCACATACATTCCAGGAGATGACATCCAGCCGGCAATGCCAGTTAATATTCAGACTGCCGAATCATACATCGATTATATACATATATATATATATATATATATATATATATATATATATATATATATATATATATATATATATATATATATATATATATATATATATATATATATATGCAGAGTAACCACAGGAGAAAACAAAGGCAGAACAGTAAGTACTTTCGTATATTACATCTTCAGACAGAATGATACAGAGACATGAGATGGAGTATATATATACAGTGGAAAAATGGGAGGAGCTACACTTGGAAAAAGGGTCTGATACCCACCTCACCTGACCCTTATTCCTAGTCTGGTGGAAACTATTTCATCACCAATTCGGTTAATAATTTACCACATTTGAAATGGCCATAACTCATATTAACATTATCTTTATATGTGCCTGAGATTAGACATGACTCAATTACATTTCTTTCAAGAAGGTTTGACGATTTAGCTGGAACTTTGGCACCTCCCCAGTTAATGTGATAGTCATAAGTGGCCTTGTGTTGGAATAAACCACTACTTGGCTGAGCTGTCCTAATACTATACTTGTGTTGTGTTATCCTTTTATCTAAGTCTTTCCCTGTCTGTCCTATATAGAATTTATTACATATGTTGCATGGAATCTTGTATACAACACCTGAGTTACTCGCAGGGCTGTTCTTGATGAATGTTTTTTTAACTGTGTTGTCGTATTTAAAAACTACTTGAACATCGAGTTTCTTGAGGAGAGGTACAACTTCTAAAAAGTTTTCATGAAATGGTAGGACTATGATTTTCTGGTTGTTTTGATCATCTGTTTTTTTAACTTTACCTTCAAGGAAGCGTTTCCTTGCAATGTTGTGACATAGATTAAGAACATTTGTTGGATATTTTAGATTTTCCCCTATTGTCATAATTTTGCTAAATTCTTCTTCCAGAAATTCTTCCTGAAATAAGTACGAAAGTACTTACTGTTCTGCCTTTGTTTTCTCCTGTGGTTACTCTGCAATTATATCTCACGGTGAAGTGAGCTTTCTGCATATATATATATATATATATATATATATATATATATATATATATATATATATATATATATATATATATATGCAAATAAATCATTTGGTGGCACGTGATCCAGGAATATGCGTAAATCCAAAGTCCCAAGCGCTTTCGTGTATTCACATCTTCAGGGGAAATACAGAATGTAGAAGAATGATTGCCGAGAGACACCTTATATACCGATACACTTAATAACTAACTGGCAACCTGAAGGTGTTGCCACTGCGAGTTCAAAGCAATATACACCCATATGGTGCTACAAGGATTTACCTGATATGACCTCTAAACCTCAGATTATCCTCAGTCATTAAGGAATAGCAGTTGGACTTATCTTATTAACAATCTTGTCTATGATGAAACTATCCAACTTGTACATACCATTGTGTAAATTCATATTAATATTTTCTGTGTGTTTAATCAAACTTGAGTCTATGATGTTTCTATTTACGGATGAATTACAAGACATGATTGATGAAGCATTATCCCAGTCAATACAATGATTATTGTCTCTCATATGAATAAATAAAGCATTAGATTCTTGTCCGGTCCTAACACTATATTTATGCTGTTTGACCCTGGTTGAAAGGTCTTTTCCAGTTTGTCCTATATAGAACATATTACATTCTTTACAAGGTACTTTGTAGATACACCCACATGAGGAATTGGGTGAATTTTTGATCAACATTTTCTTGACTGTGTTATCATTGCAAAAGGCAACATTAACATTCCATAAATATATATATATATATATATATATATATATATATATATATATATATATATATATATATATATATATATATATATATATATATATATATATATATATATATATATATATATATATATATATATATATATATATATATATATATATAAATAAATGATTGAATTAACTTTGTAGTGAATAAAGTGACATGGTGAGCTATATGGTGAAATATGTTGACGTGAGCAATATGGTGTGGATGTGGATGCAATGGTGAGTGTGAAAAGGAACATCTTGTGGTGGTTCGTTCATATGGAGCGTATGGGGATGAGACGTTGAGTATGCAAGTGCACTGGAGTGAGGTGGAGGAACGGAGTGGAAGATTCATATTGGGAATGCGATGAAAGGTTGGATTTGATCAGTATATGAGTGAAAGTGTCATTGGTTGGCAGGAGCGACGCCACTTGGCGGCGGACTGTGGTGCATGGTGGTGATTTATTTGTTTGAGGCAGTTGACAATACATAGATGTATAAATATGTATAAAAACTCCAATACCTATCCCACACATAATTTATAATAAAATCTAAGTCACAACTCTCTGAGTAGTCCGGTCTCTTTCAAGAAAGTCATCAATTTCTCAGTCACACTAGGATCCCCATCACCCAAGACAGAGTTCAGATTCATTGGGACTTGATTTACCCTGCAATAGTCAGCCAGAGGATGACGCTCCCCAACATACCTACTACAGTGCAAAATGATATGACTGATTGATAGCACCACACCACAGGTGTTACATTTTGGTGGGAAACTATGATTAATGTATAGTAACAGATGAGTTAAAAGTGTGCTATTCATTCTTAGTCTTGCAAATACTACTACTTCTCGGTGATTTTGACGATATGCTGAGGGCCAGTCTTCAATGGTGGTCTTGATGGTTGGTATAGCTAGGTCGGTCCACTGACTTTGCCACAGAAGGTTAATTGATTTCTTACCGAAAGAGAGATACGACTGTAGCTCCCGAGGGACTTACCACATCTCCTCAAGGTCTACCGCCGACTTTACAAGTAAGTCAGCCTGTTCATTACCGAAGATTCGACAATGACCAGGCACCCAGATCAGAGAGAAGGACTTAGCAGACACATGTAATTTATTGATAATATTGCCCAGGATTTCACTTTTAGTCATTTTGCAAGATCTAATTGCCTGAAGGGCTGACTGTTAATCCGAAAAGATGACAAAAACTGTCGTAATTTGAATTTTCAGCAAAATTTATAGCACTGGCTATGGCAAATAATTCTGCAGTAAACACAGATGCATATACGGGCACCCGGTATCTAAGACGACACTCCGCTGACCATACACTTGCACCCACACATTCATCCGCCTTAGAGCCATCAGTGTAGAAGTGGATCTTCCGGAACAATTGTTTGACCTCCACTTCCGGTGACTGGGACTTGGCAGTGGGAAGCCAGTCAGTAGTAATTTTGGTGGGACTAGACTCCCAGGGAGCTATAGTTAACATGATGAGTCGATTCCCACTACTAAGGATTTCAGAGACATTGCAAGCTCGTTTTTTTTTCAGAATAACTCTGAAACAAACACTCGTATCAATACGAGCGCTCGCTAGAGTTTAGTACACACAGTGTCCTAATTAATAAGAGTATCATGAATCACTAATTGTAAATTATAAAGACACTTGTGCCTATACCAAGAAGCATAAACTGGATTTGCCAGACATGGAAACGAACACAAATAGTGACGTGTTGTCTGTGACGTATGAAGAGCTCCACCTACACTCTCCCTCCTCCTCCACTTCCACCCCCCTCTTCTCTCCGTCTCCTTAAATTCTTCACCTGCCCTCCCCAAGCCCCCAAACGTCTCTCTCCCCCTCCCTCTCTCTCTCTCTCTTCAATTACGGGCAGTGACGCATGCATCATACCTAAGAAAATAAGAAATAGCCTACCTTAATAATTGATCGTGGCTTTGTTTCATGACTTTGTTGCTGATAGGCACACATTAAATAAAGGCTGGAGTAGGATACTGTGTCAATAATAACCCCCAATACTGTCGGTAACGTAATGGTTTGGTGGTATGGTGGCGCACGTTTTTGTGGCGCTATCTTATGGTATGTGCTGATAGTGGTGATAGGGTTCCTTTATCGGCGAAGTGTAATAAAAGCCATGGTATAGGGTGGTCGTGCTACAAGTATACGACTGACACCCTGAGTCTACATCAGGATGAAGGAGAAAAGTAACCAAACACAAGTATAACAACTGAACAGTCGTTTTCCCATCAATCATGGTGGTTATTCTTCTACTACCCCACCCTACTCTCATGTGTGGATACATTAAGATATGTAACACAATAATAACCAAATGCAGTACTACTAACACAGTATGCATGCCTTTATCGAATATTCATACATTTATCTCGAAAAAATATTGTATTTTACTTGGCGAGAGTCAAGGAGAGGGAGGGCAGACGGGGAAGGTGTCCATTACAAAGATATTTCCAGAATACGAGCTTACACTCACCGTAATACATAACTCACTCATTTATTCAGACGGGAACCAACGGGAACCGCCTTGACGTGGTGGGGGGGCTTGCGTGTCTCTGAGACCTGGCGAGCTAGACTAGAGGGGGCTCCGGCCCCTGCTCTGCCCCGATTTCGGGGAGAGAGGGCTTCCCATGCTAGTAAGGTCGCCAGTGAGAGACCAGACTAAATGGTTCCCATGCATTAGGCTGCCAGTACGGGCCAACAGCGCTGCCCTCCGGAGGGACTGCCCTCTAGGGGCCGTCCTATGTTGGATGGTTGGGTGTCTGGGCGGGGAGATGTTGGGGAAGGGGGTCTCAGCACCGTCGTGGGCAAACTTTCGAGCCATCGGGGCTGCTTTTTAAAACGAGTGGCCCCGTGGGGGAAGAGGTACTCCGCCGCGGCGACCAGCGCTCGGTCCCCTCATCTGCCCAGTAGGTAGTAGCTCTTGGCTCCTGGGGCCAAAAACAACAAATCAATGATATATGGTTTCAGAAAAGCCCCAATCTCTTCTTCGAGCGGTGGTCGACCAGGCCCTCGAGACGTCACTCTCTGGTCGTGGTAATATGCAGAAAGCTGCAAATAAGAGTAGACCTAGCAGGTCGGGTCTTGTGTCGAAGAACCCTGTTAGCGATCTGGACACGTTAATGTTAACGAATATACTTGCATCCTTTTCCTATGGCGCTATCCACTCCATTTTTAAGTGCTTTGGAGTAGTCCTTCGAATCCGAATCACATATGACAGTGATTGTAGGTCTAATCGGTGCTATATGACTTTTAATACAAATGCTGCTGCCAAAGCAGCATTTGAGGCAAAAGATTCTCTGACGGTGGGGGATACTCATTGTAAACCTCAGATGATGCGGTCCATCAATGTAGTTGACAGTGACAATGACTACTGCCCTAATATATTTGATGACACTGTGGAGCATGTCCCAAAGGAACGTCGGGTTCCTACACCCTTTTGGTTTGTGGCTTACTACAGGGAGGGACGTGGTAACCTTATCCATGCTTCCCGGTATCTGGAGAAAGAAGTTGGATTATTACCAATGGGCCACATAAAGAAATATGGTAAGGGTGTTTTAATCAGAGCCAAAGATCTTACACAGGCCATGATGCTCCTCAATCTCCCCTGTCCTTCTGATAGCATGTTTGAATCTATTAAACCACATCGAACATTTAATTATAACAAGGGGCGTATATATAATGAGGACCTGTATGAATTCTCAGAAGAGGACATTCTCGCTATGTGCCCAGACAGTGTCCAACGAGTAACGAAGATGAAAGGCAGTAAAAATATGATCATCCTCACTTTCTATGGCTCGCATATCCCAGATCGCATTAACATTGACCCCACCTCATTTGAGGTGAAGCCTTCTGTTGAGCGTCCCCTACAGTGTTTCTGTTGTTATGAGTTTGGTCATGGGAAGAGGAACTGCAACAACCGTTCCCGGTGTGGTAATTGTTCTGCTCTCGACTCACATCTTACTTCTGAGTGTCGGTCAGAGAGTTACTGCTTTTACTGCAGAGATGCTCACCCCTTGCTTTCTCGCCAATGTAAGATGTACCTACTTGAGCAGGATATCCTCCACTTGGCTAATACTTAATTCATTAGCATAGGTAGTGCCAGACGGCAACTCAACTTCAGGCGACAGAAGGATGGTGGTGTGAAGACATACGCCTCCTCCCTTCGCCCTAAATTGGTTGCAGCACCCTCTCAAGAGGCAGCTGCTTTTTGCTCTAGTGAGAACGTTTCTAAGGTTACTCTACATAATAGTTTCTCTGTCTTGGAAACTTTATCAGACACTCATTCTGGTGACCCTTCAACTGATGACAATTCTCAGACTTTAGCTAAAGGTGTCCATGTAGTAGAGGTTCACGCTGCCACACGCTCTCCCAAAAGGAAACTTAAGTCACCTAAACTGCCACAGAGACGCCTTCGTGGTTCCTCTGAGGCACTTGACTCTATAGATGTTCCACCTTGTGAGGCAATCATCTCTGTGGACTCATCCATAGGTTCCTCTCAATTTTACCAGAAGCGTTCTTGTGGCTCTGATGAATCTCTTGATTCAACAGAAGTTCCTCCTCGCAAGCTTCCTTCTGGATCATCAGTTAATGTGGATGCCACGGATGTTGTGACTTCAAAAGATTCACTTTCTCTTCCGCTTGAGCAGCGGAGTGATTCTACCACCTGTATTATGGATGTTGATGTATCTGCCTGTGTCAGTGATACCACTGTTGTACAGGACAGAACCAATGTAATTGTTTCAAAGAATATCCCATCTCATATACCTTCATCTTCTTCTAACATATCAGATGTTTCACGGACTCGTCTATGGGTCCCAATTACTGCCCCAAGTACTACTCCTCGGGTTTGCTCTTCTTCTAGTGGCCCAGGATTAGACAAAACTTATTGTTTGAGTAAACCCTCAGGTCGAGGTGGTAGTGGGAAGTACCTCCGTGAGGCTTCCCAAAAATCAGTACTAAAGTAACAGCGTTCAAGGTCCTTCAGTGGAATTGCCGTGGCTTGCGTGCTTCTTGGGAGGAACTGCGTGTTCTTCTCTCTAGCTTCTCTCCTGCATGTGTTTCTCTCCAAGAGACAATGCTTGGGGACTACATTCCTGCCAGTCCTCCAGCATACTCAGCATTTTATTCCAATTCATTTGAAGGGCAGGTTCATCATGGTGGCTCTGCCATCCTAGTTCGCCGAGATATTCCATGCACGAGCCTGGAGCTTAACACTCCGCTCCAGGCTGTTGCAGTTAAGGTTTTTATGGACCGCCCTTACACTGTGTGCAGTCTTAACGTCTCTTGCCTCAAGGCTCTTAACCTGTTGAGGGTCTTGAGCCATACATCCTGGGGGGCTGATCGGGCCACCCTCCTCCGCCTATACCATGTTCTTATTAGGTCAAAACTCGACTATGGGTGTGAGGTGTACTCTTCTGCCACCGATGCCCGTCTCAGAGTTTTAGACCCTGTTCATCATGGCGACCGGAGCCTTCAGGTCGTCCCTAATCCCCAGTCTCCTGGTGGACGCTAATGAGCTGCCTCTTGATCTCCGTCGCCAGTCCTTGATGGTTCGTTGTTGGCATCGACTACATCGACTTCCTGACTCCCTACCTTGCTTGGCGGTGTCATCTGATATCATGTCTCAGTACTACCTTTTACATTCTCGTGCACCATGGCCCTTTGGCTTCCGGGTCAGGACTTCCAGATTTGTCCTGTGAGGGTCCCCAGGGTGGCTCCATGGCTTCTTCCAGAAGTTTTCCCCTGCACCTGCTTTACAGACAAGAAGGAATCTCTTCCTCCTCCAGTGGCTCGTTCCCTCCTTTTAGAACATGCCTTCACTCACAGGGAGTCCCTCCCTGTGTACACTGATGGGTCAAAGTCTGATGCTGGAGTTGGCTTTGGAGTTGTTTTTCCTGACTTTTGCCGTGGCAGCTGGCTCCCTTCTGTCATGTCCATTTTTACTGCTGAGCTCTCGGCCATTTTATATGCCCTCCAAGTAATTTTTACTCTCCCTCAGCCTTCGTTTACTATTTTTAGCGATTCCTGTAGTGCCTTTCAGGCCTTGTGCAATTTTAACTCTACCCATCCCCTGGTGTTGGCCATTCTTGAGTGGCTTGTCCTCCTGGGTCGTCGTGGCCGCAAAGTCACTTTTTGTTGGGTCCCGGCCCATGTGGGTGTTGATGGGAATGAGTGGGCTGACACCCTGGCTAAAGGTGTGGTCTCCAATTCCCGGCCTCCTGCCAGGCGTCATCCTGTTCCTGCAGTGGACCTTCGACCTTACATAGATGCTACCGTTCGTTCCTGCTGGCAGGACAGATGGGACGCTGTCGGGGCTAACAAGCTCCGCGACATCCGCCAGCACCTTGGTTTGTGGAACTACAGTGGCCTGTCCCGCAGGTGGGAGACAGCTCTTGTCCGTCTCCGCATTGGCCACACATTATTGACTCATGGCTTTTTAATGGAGAGGGCTCACCCTCCCTACTGTGATGATTGTCTGGTCCCTTTGACAGTACGGCATCTTATTGTCGAGTGTCCCAGCCTTGGTGACCTTCGTCGTAGGCACCTCTCCGAGTACCGGAAGGATGACGGTTCTTACAGTCTCTCCCAGGTGCTCGGGGAGGAGGCTTGTAGTGTGGGAGGGAACACCCTCTCCTATGTGGAGGAGGCTGGCCTTCTCCACAAATTGTGAATTTTATTGTATTTATGGCTATTAATTTTTAGGTAGTTAAAGTTTAATGTTTCTTTCGTTAATTTTTCAATTCTTTTATATATCTAACTTAAGTAGGTTATTTCATTAATATATGATTTTTTGGAAGACGTGGGTTTTATTCATGCTGCTTCTCCCTTTCGAGGTAGTGAAAATTATTTAATCTTTGTACATATTTTATTAATGATGTAGATGACCTTTTTATGTTGGGCGTTATATGACCATTGTTGTTGCGCCGCCAGATGCCTAATGACATCAATAAATCAAGTCAAGCTTTGAACGTATGAGGGACTTATACACCATCAATAAAGATGTTCTGTCAGCTCCCCATGATTTATCGGATAAATATTTAAGGACATTTAATTTCTTTCTACAACAAACAAGAAATAATTGATATGACTTTTCCAATTAAGCCTAGGAATCTTACAGAATTTTGAAAAGGTATCGGCTGACTATCTAAAGTAGTATGCAAATCAGGTACTCTATGTTTACATGTGAAAACAATGCCGACACACTTAGGAACAGAAAACTTAAAACCCCACTGCAAGAAGCACTGATGGACAGAGTCAAGTGCTAATTGAATCTGCCTTGCTGAAAATTGAACATTGGGGGATGAGTGCCACAATGCACAATCGTCAGCATACAGTGAGTATTTAAGGTTTCGGGGAACAGAAGCTGATGACAGAATATCATTAATAGCAATACTGAAAATAGTCGGGCTAAGTACACTTCCTTGGGGCACCCCATTTTCTTGGACAAATATGTGGGATGTTACGTTATAGGACAACTGATAAATATAGGCAAATTACCCTTTAAGCCATAGGCATAAAGTTTCTGTAGTAGTCCGTTACGCCATGTCATGTCGTATGCTTTTTGAAAATCCAAAAATATATCTATCATGAAATGTTTCTGAGCAAATGTCTCGGCAATGCAATGCTCCAAATGCATTAAATGGTCTAGAGTGGACCGATGTTGACGAAATCCACTCTGTTGAACATTTAACACATTCTTCGATTCTAAAACAAAAACCAGTCTTTTATTTACCATACGTTCCATGACCTTACATAGACAGTAAGTCAGCGCAATAGGACGAAACGAACTGGGATTCGTAAGGTGACCGTCTCGTTTAGGTATCGGTATGACATGTGTGTAGTGCCATGAGTTTGGAAACGTTCGAGACGTCCAAATCTCATTAAACACCGCTAACAGCTTACTCAGGTTGTCCTGAGTAAGATGCTGAATCATACCTTACGTAATGGTTGAGGGGCCGGGACTGGAGCCATTACAGGATTTCAGGGCGAGGAGAAGTTCGTTAATCGTAAACTCTTTGTTGTAGCTAGAATTTACGTCTTCTGTGGCAAAGTCTATCTCTCGCGGCTCAGCCTCCGATTTGTGGTCTAAAAACGGGGGTCGTAGTTAGCTGAGCTGCTTACGTCAGCAAATCGTCTAGCAATGGTGATAGCTATGTCCGCGGGATCGTCAATGATGTTACCGCCCACCTCAAGGGTGTTGATGGGCGTGCGGGTGTACTTGTTGTTGAAAATATTTATTGTGGACCAGACCTGACTTAGTCGCGTTGTACGATTCACCATGGACACGAAACTCCTCCAGGAGTCTCGTATTGCTGACTTCATTGTTCTCCTCGCCTCAGTCCTTGCTGCCTTATAAGTAATGCAGTGAGCTTGTGTTGGCTCTCTGTCGAAAATTCTGTATCGCCTATTACGCTTAGTGAGTGCTTGTCGGCATTCTGGTGTCCACCAAGGAACTCTTCGAGTATCGTGGGTTGTAGGAGTTTTAGTAATAGCAGCCTCGGCTGCGTGTAAAATGGATATCTGTTTGTGTTCGACTTTTTCATCTATATTTTCTCCCGAGATGTCTAGGTTTTCGATCCCTGAGAAGTATCCCCAATCTACTTTCTTATATTTAAATTTTGGTAGTGGTGGTGGTGGCCGAAAGTTGCTGCATGAATAAGTAAGACAAATGGGTAAGTGATCGCTTCCCAGGGAGTCGTCATATGTTGCCCAAGTGACGTCTATTAGTATTTCGGGGAAATATAAAGATAAGTCAATGCATGTGGTTTTGCCGGTATGATTATCTACACGAGTCGCACTACCATCATTCAGTAAACATAAGTTGGAAAGTAATAAAAGGTCAGCAATCTGATTCCCACGTTCATCCGACCTGAAGCTGCCCCATTGATGGTGATGGGCGTTAAAATTGCCAAGAATTAATTTTCAACCGGGCAATGAATCAAAAAGTTAAGTAAAAGCATCATAATCAATGCGATCAAGTGGTGGACAGTACAGAGAGCAAATTGTCAGGTACGTGTTGCCGAATTTCACTCTGCATGCGACGGCTTCCATAGGAGAATTCAGCCCCACTGCTGAATGGGGTATTGACTTATGGACGTAAATAGCTACCCCATGACCGTCATGTTTCCTGTACGAATGGTAGTGTTTAAAAAGTTGAGGATCAGGCTGATCTCTCATTAACGTCTTCTGTAGACAAACTACCTGAGGCACGTGTTGATCTAGCACGGGTGCAAGTTGTGGTGCTTTATTCCTAATACCTCTACAATTCCATTGGAGAATATTATACATGATGGAGGTTTAAAGGGTTTAATGTGCCTAAGAGTACTTAGCCTTCTTCTTATTCTTTGGAGGAGTACCTCCACCACCGGGCCTCAATCGGCGGTTGTCGATGGACACCTCCATGTTCCCTTCCGCGGAGCGAGACCTGTTTGCCCCTCTCACGTAAGAGTTGGGTTGCTTCGTGAGGGGGGTCATATTGAATTCGTTCTTACGGTTCTTCTTGCCATTCTGTTTCGAAGAAGTAGTGATAGCATCAGCGTACAGCAGTTAAGATACATCAGAGGTTGAAGAAATAGATTGAGAGTTGCATGAAACATGTTCAGTAGAAGAAGAAGATGAAGTAGAGGGGGTTGGGTCGGAAATCTTGGAGAAAATCTCGGAAAATGGTGGTAGTCCAGGAACAGGTTCAGTCTGCATTCAGATAGTCTTCATCACCGGTCGGGCCTTCGCAACCGAAGCATAGGAAGTGTTAGGGGTCGGTGTTGCACTTGACGCCATAACGGTCTTCCTTGCCTCGAAATACGAGACACTAGAAGTAGCCTTCACTGCGCAGATCTTCTCCACCTCCCACACGGGACATACTACTACTACTACTACTACTACTACCAGTGGCATATAGCCAAAGGTCATTAAGTCAATGGTTCCAGTTTATTATGTCAATCTATATAAGGTCATAAAGTTTTGTCTCCCGCAGAAAACTCATCAGTTTGTTTATAATATTTTTATCATCTGATAGAATATTTTCTAAGGTGAAAGCCATATTTTTATGTTGGAAATATTGTTTAATTTTACTTCTTTGATTTTTATATTTATTACAAAATATTAGTAAATGATTTACGGACAAAATTGTGTTGCATGATGTGCACTCAGGGGTAATTTTTCTATTTATATAAGGTTCAAGGTGGGTTACTATTGTGGAATATGCTAAGATCCAGCTAGTATATCAGCCTGTTCATTGCCATAGATACCATAATGTGAAGGTACCCATATTAGCTTGATTGATTTATTGGCACTAAACAGCTTACTAATGATATTACCCTGTATTTCATTGTTAGTAGTATTCAAGGATTTAATAGCTTTAATTAAGTGAACTTAATGAATCAGTAAAGATAACTATCCTATCGTGGGTCGTCGATAGGGCATAATCCAAAGCTTTATCCATAGCAAAAAGTTCAGCAAGAAAAATCTATATATGATTCGGCAGTCTGAATCTTAACTGGCATTCGGTCGACCACACACCTGCACCCACACATTCATCCATCTTGGAGCCGTCGGTATACAGATGGAAATATGGTGGATGTTTAACAATTATCTCACGAAACCTCTGGTGTACCTCCACCTCTGGCACCCGGGATTTAACCCCTGGCAACCAGGAATCCGCAATAGTGAAAGGGGGTGTTACCCAGGGTGCAATATTTACTAAGACCATGGTATCGATTGTTGATAATTCTATACCGACACACTCTACGAGGTTGTGGAGTCTGGCCCTGAGGGACCTCACGCCAGTGCCCTCCGGGACCAACTGACGCCCAGGCGGATAACTCGGCCCACACGGGATATGATTGTTTGTTTGTGTTTTTGCCTATCACCTCCTGCGGGGTATTAAGGCATCACTATATGTTTTTCTAATTGTATATTGAAATAGTGGTTGCAGTAGGAATTATAGTAGCAGTAGCTATAGTAGTAGTGGTGGTGGCAGTGGTGGTGATGGCGGTGGTAGTGGTGGTAGTAATGGTGTTAAGTGGGTGGTGGTGGTGTTATTCTGTTGTTGATGATGTTGACGTTTGGTATTGGGAAAATGGCGTCGGTCTTATTGGTGGATTGCACCGCATCCACCTTTCCCTGAACAGGAAGGCGTCGGGGTCTTGATGTTTCTTGATGTTTTGCCGGAAGAGGTCGAGGCGGGGTGAGGCAGACAGATACCACTGCATAGTAACAAACTGTGGCGGGACTGGCGGCTCAGCTGTCCTACTGTCCTTACTCCCCCTCCTCTTCCTCCAGTGTTCCCCTTCATCCTCCAGTTCACTCTCACTTCCGGTGGTGGTGGTGGAGGCCCTTGTTTCCTTGTTGTCTTCCTCCTCCGTCTCCATATCCTGTGGTGGTGGTGACAGTGGTGGTTGGGACGGTGGTGGTGGTGGAGGAGGCGGTGGCGACGACGACGGTGGTGATGGTGGTGGCGCCTTCCGCTGTTCGCCCAGTTGAGTGGGCGAGGCAGCATTAACCGGCGACGAGGGTAGCGGAGGCAGGAATGGTGCCGCGTCTACTTTGCTCCTCCCCCGAGCTTTCTTGCTGCTTCGTTTCTTGGTGGTGGTGTTGGTGGTGGTAGTGGTTGATTGATTGATTTATTGATGCCATTAGGCATCTGGCAGCGCAACAACAATGGTCATATACCGCCCAACATATAAAGGTCATCTACATCATTAATAAAATATGTACAAAAATTAAATAATTTTCACTACCTCAAAAGGGAGAAGCAGCATGAATAAAACCCACGTCTTCCAAAATATCATATATTAATTAAATAACCTATTTAAGTTAGATATATACAAGAATTGAAAAATTAACGAAAGAAACATTAAACTCTAACTACCTAAAAATTAATAGCCATAAATACAATAAAATTCACAATTTGTGGAGAAGGCCAGCCTCCTCCACATAGGAGAGGGTGTTCCCTCCCACACAACAAGCCTCCTGCCCGAGCACCTGGAAGAGACTGTAAGAACCGTCACCCTTCCGGTACTCGGAGAGGTGCCTATGACGAAGGTCCCCAAGGCTGGGACACTCGACAATAAGATGCCGTACTGTCAAAGGGACCAGACAATCATGACAGTAGGGAGGGTGAGCCCTCTCCATTAAAAAGCCATGAGTCAATAATGTGTGGCCAATGCGGAGACGGACAAGAGCCGTCTCCCACCGGCGGGACAGGCCACTGTAGCTCCACAATCCAAGACGCCGGCGGATGTCACGGAGCTTGTTAGCCCCGATGGCGTCCCATCTGTCCTGCCAGCAGGAACGAACGGTAGCATCTATGTAGGGTCGAAGGTCCACTGCAGGAACAGGATGATGCCTGGCAGGAGGCCGGGAATTGGAGACCACAGCCTTAGCCAGGGCGTCAGCCCGCTCATTCCCATCAACACCCACATGGGCCGGGACCCAACAAAAAGTGACTTTGCGGCCACGACGACCCAGGAGGACAAGCCACTCAAGAATGGCCAACACCAGGGGATGGGTAGAGTTAAAATTGCACAAGGCCTGCAAGGCACTACAGGAATTGCTAAAAATAGTAAACAAAGGCTGAGGGAGAGTAAAAATCACTTGGAGGGCATATAAAATGGCCGAGAGCTCAGCAGTAAAAATGGACATGACAGAAGGGAGCCTGCCTCCACGGCAAAAGTCAGGAAAGACAACTCCAAAGCCAACTCCAGCATCAGACTTTGACCCATCAGTGTACACAGGGAGGGATTCCCTGTGAGTGAAGGCATGTTCTAAAAAGAGGGAACGAGCCACTGGAGGAGGAAGAAATTCCTTCTTGTCTGTAAAGCAGGTGCAGGGGAAAACTTCTGGAAGAAGCCATGGAGCCACCCTGGGGACCCTCACAGGACAAATCTGAAAGTCATCTATGCCCATCTCCTCCATAGCCTTTCTGACCCGGAAGCCAAAGGGCCATGGTGCACGAGAATGTAAAAGGTAGTACTGACACATGATATCAGATGACACCGCCAAGCAAGGTAGGGTGTCAGGAAGTCGATGTAATCGATGCCAACAACGAACCATCAAGGACTGGCGACGGAGATCAAGATGTGGCTCATTAGCGTCCACCAGGAGACTGGGGATTGGGGACGACCTGAAGGCTCCTGTCGCCAGACGTACTCCAGCATGATGAACAGGGTCTAAAACTCTGTGACGGGCATCGGTGGCAGAAGAGTACACCTCACACCCATAGTCGAGTTTTGACCTAATAAGAACATGGTATAGGCGGAGGAGGGTGGCCCGATCAGCCCCCCAGGATGTATGGCTCAGGACCCTCAACAGGTTAAGAGCCTTGAGGCAAGAGACCTTAAGTGTCCGTAAGTGGGGAACCCAAGTCAAACGTTTGTCAAAAAGGAGACCCAAAAAGCGAGTCTCCTCAACACATCGTATCCGATGACAATACATGAATAAGTCCGGATCCGGGTGGATGCCTCGGATGCGGCAGAAGTGCATAGCAACTGTCTTGGAAGGAGAAAATCGAAACCCATGAGAATCAGTCCAACGTGACACTCTGTCAAGGGCAAGCGGCATGCGCCGCTCCGCCACTGACATACGGGAAGCAGCAAACCAGACTGCTAGGTCGTCAACGTACATCGAGTTAGCTTTACCGTCTGGAAAGGATGAGGCAATGGCATTAATTGCTACTGCAAACAATGTGACACTGAGGACGCTTCCCTGGGGGACGCTCTCCTCCTGTGCAACAGATGCTGAGTGGGTTGTACCAACCCTCACAGAAAAACTGCGACCACTGAGAAACTCCTTAAGAAAGCGTGGAAGGCGACCTCGCAGGCCATATAAATGGAGTTGCTTCAGGATGCCATATTGCCATGTAGTGTCATAGGCTTTCTCTAAATCAAAGAATACACAGACAAGGTGTTGATGTCGTGCAAAAGCCTCACATGCAGCAGCTTCCAACCTGACCAGAGCATCTGTAGTGGAACGGTATTTACGAAAGCCAGACTGGGACGGAGACAGAAAATCACCCCGTTCCAAGAAGTATACCAGTCTGACATTCACCATCTTTTCAAATAGTTTACAGAGACAGGAGGTCAAGGCAATTGGTCGATAATTGAGGGCAACACCAGAGTCCTTGCCCGGCTTGAGAAAAGGAAGGATGGTAGCAACCCTCCACCCAGAAGGGAAGACACCCTCCAGCCAGATTCTGTTATATACAGCTAAAAGAAATGAGATCGCTTCCTCACCCAAGTGTCGTAACATTGCATATGGGATGTTGTCTGGCCCAGAAGTGTCGCCGCAGAGAGAGAGAGCAGAATGCAGGTCTCTCAGGGTGAATATATGGTTATAACTTTCATTCTCGTTCCCTGTGAAATCCAGGACTGTACGCTCCTTGGCTCTTAAATCATGCCTGACAGCCAGAGGTCGAGAGTCACGGCTGGAGACCTTTGCAAACGCCTCCGCCATGGTATTGGCCACTGTCAAACCATCCATGATCTTAATTCCATTGACCTTAAGTACAGGTGGAGAACTAGGAGAAAACTTCCCCGCCATCTTACGGACTCTCCTGAACACTTGGGTGAGTGGAGTTTTAGTATTAATTGAAGACACATAGGCCTTCCAAGATGCACGTCGGGCCTCTTTTAAAACTCGTCTAGCCCGAGCACTTGCCCGTCGGAAGTCCTCTAAAAGAGTTGGGTCCCCACGATTGCGACGAAGGCGAGAGAAAGCAGCGCGCTTCTCCCGCACAGCAGTGGTGCAGACTGGTGACCACCAAGGGACAGGACGTTTGGGAAAGTAGCCAGAAGTTCTAGGGATAGAGATAGAGTGGAGCATATCAGTGAAATATGTTACAGCCTCTTCAGAGCTACCGAAATCGGCTACAGAAGAGACCGAAGAAGTTAGCTCTCTAAAAAACTGCCAGTCAGCCTTCTCTAATTTCCACCTAGGAAGACGAGACTGTGGTTCGTACCTGTTACCTTCTAAAAGTATAGGGAAATGGTCACTGCCATATAAGTCAGGCAACACTCTCCAAGTAAAATCCAACAGAGCACTGGGTGAGCAAAGGGAAATGTCAATGGCGGTAAAAGTCCCAGTAGGGCTATTAAAATGTGTCACATCTCCCGTATTTAAAACCCCTAATCCCTCATCCTCAATAAAAGAAGCCAATAAAACACCCCTGGGGTTGACCGAACTGTCACCCCACAGAGGATGACGACCATTAAAATCACCCAATAAAATAAAGGGAGATGGAAGGTCCCATACACGATGGTTGAGATCACCCCTCTCAACTGTAACACTGGGAGGAAGGTATAGACTGCATACAGTGTACGGGCGGTCCATAAAAACCTTAACTGCAACAGCCTGGAGCGGAGTGTTAAGCTCCAGGCTCGTGCATGGAATATCTCGGCGAACTAGGATGGCAGAGCCACCATGATGACCCTGCCCTTCAAATGAATTGGAATAAAATGCTGAGTATGCTGGAGGACTGGCAGGAATGTAGTCCCCAAGCATTGTCTCTTGGAGAGAAACACATGCAGTAGAGAAGCTAGAGAGAAGAACACGCAGTTCCTCCCAAGAAGCATGCAAGCCACGGCAATTCCACTGAAGGACCTTGAACGATGTTACTTTAGTACTGATTTTTGGGAAGCCTCACGGAGGTACTTCCCACTACCACCTCGACCTGAGGGTTTATTCAAACAATAAGATTTGTCTAATCCTGGGCCACTAGAAGAAGAGCGAACCCGAGGAGTAGTACTTGGGGCAGTAATTGGGACCCGTAGACGAGTCCCTGAAGCATCTGATATGTTAGAAGAAGATGAAGGTATATGAGATGGGATATTCTTTGAAACAATTACATTGGTTCTGTCCTGTACAGCAGTGGTATCACTGACACAGGCAGATACATCAACATCCATAATACAGGTGGTAGAATCACTCCGCTGCTCAGGCGGAAGAGAGTGTGAATCTTTTGAAGTCACAACATCCGTGGCATCCACATTAACTTTACGCCCCTCTGATGATCCCGAAGGAAGCTTGCGAGGAGGAACTTCTGTTGAATCAAGAGATTCATCAGAGGCACGAGAACGCTTCTGGTGAAAGTGAAATTGAGAGGAAACTATGGATGAGTCCACAGAGATAGTTGCCTCACAAGGTGGAACATCTATAGAGTCAAGTGCCTCAGAGGAACCACGAAGGCGTCTCTGTGGCAGTTTAGGTGACTTAAGTTTCCTTTTGGGAGAGCGTGTGGCAGCGTGAACCTCTACCACATGGACACCTTTAGCTAAAGTCTGAGAATTGTCATCAGTTGAAGGGTCACCAGAATGAGTGTCTGATAAAGTTTCCAAGACAGAGAAACTATTATGTAGAGTAACCTTAGAAACGTTCTCACTAGAGCAAGAAGCAGCTGCCTCTTGAGAGGGTTGAGAGGGTGCTGCAACCAATTTAGGGCGAAGGGAGGAGGCGTATGTCTTCACACCACCATCCTTCTGTCGCGTGAAATTGAGTTGCCGTCTGGCACTACCTATGCTAATGAATTGAGTATTAGCCAAGTGGAGGATATCCTGCTCAAGTAGGTACATCTTACATTGGCGAGAACGCAAGGGGTGAGAATCTCTGCAGTAAAAGCAGTAACTCTCTGACCGACACTCAGAAGCAAGATGTGAGTCAAGAGCAGAACAATTACCACACCGGGAACGGTTGTTGCAGTTCCTTTTCCCATGACCAAACTCATAACAACAGAAACACTGTAGGGGACGCTCAACAAAAGGCTTCACCTCAAATGAGGTGGGGTTAATGTTAATGCGATCTGGGATATGCGAGCCATAGAAAGTGAGGATGATCATATTTTTACTGCCTTTCATCTTCGTTACTCGTTGGACACTGTCTGGGCACATAGCGAGAATGTCCTCTTCTGAGAATTCATACAGGTCCTCATTATATATACGCCCCTTGTTATAATTAAATGTTCGATGTGGTTTAATAGATTCAAACATGCTATCAGAAGGACAGGGGAGATTGAGGAGCATCATGGCCTGTGTAAGATCTTTGGCTCTGATTAAAACTCCCTTACCATATTTCTTTATGTGGCCCATTGGTAATAATCCAATTTCTTTCTCAAGATACCGGGAAGCATGGATAATGTTACCACGTCCCTCCCTGTAGTAAGCCACAAACCAAAAGGGTGTAGGAACCCGACGTTCCTTTGGGACATGCTCTGCAGAATCATCAAATATATTAGGGCAGTAATCATTGTCACTGTCAACTACATTGATGGACCGTATCATCTGAACTTTACAATGAGTATCCCCCACCGTCAGAGAATCTTTTGACTCAAATGCTGCTTTGGCAGCAGCATTTGTATTGAAAGTAATATAGCACCGAATGCTGCTTTGGCAGCAACATTTGTATTGAAAGTAATATAGCACCGATTAGACCTACAATCACTGTCATATGTGATTCGGATTCGGAGGACTACTCCAAAGCACTTAAAAATGGAGTGGATAGCGCCATAGGTAAAGGATGCGAGTACATTCGTTAACATTAACGTGTCCAAATCGTTAACAGGGTTCTTCGACACAAGACCCGACCTGCTAGGTCTACTCTTATTTGCAGCTTTCTGCATCTTACCACGACCAGAAAGTGACGTCTCGAGGGCCTGGTCGACCACCGCTCAAGGAAGAGATTGGGGCTTTTCTGTATCCATATATCATTGGTTTAGTGTTTTTGGCCCCAGGAGCCAAGAGCTACTACCTACCGGGCAGATGAGGGGATCGTTTAAAAAAGCAGCCCCAATGGCTCGAAAGTTTGCCCACGACTGTGCTGAGACCCCCTTCCCCAACATCTCCCGGCCCAGACACCCAACCATCCAACATAGGACGGCCCCTAGAGGGCAGTCCCTCCGGAGGGCAGCGCTGTTGGCCCGTACTGGCAGCCTAATGCATGGGAACCATTTAGTCTGGTCTCTCACTGGCGACCTTACTAGCATGGGAAGCCCTCTCTCCCCGAAATCGGGGCAGAGCAGGGGCCGGAGCCCCCTCTAGTCTAGCTCGCCAGGTCTTAGAGACACGCAAGCCCCCCCACCACGTCAAGGCGGTTCCCGTTGGGGGTGTGGTGGTAGTGGTGGTGCGTGGTTGTAGCTCAGGAGAAATGGCGATCGGTGGCAAGCCATTTCTCCTGAAGACGTCTTGGAGGATGTCGGATAGACGACCTAGTCCTTCGGCAGCTAAGGCAACAGCAGTCTTAGTGCAGACGGTGACGAGGTCTGCCTGCTGCTGCCGTTGCTGCAGATGTGGTTGGACGTCGGCCGTCCTCCTCCCACGAGAGTGGAGTGAGCCCCGAACCTGCCCACAATCAGGTCCGGCTACCTTGGTAGCCTCCACGCCCTTCTTCCTTTCCTCCACAGTGAAGGGCACCTCCTCTCCGTCCTTCAAGGATGGTGGTGAGGTGGTGGCGCCAGAGAGAAGGATGCCCTCCCTGTGGACGAAGTAGTCCTGATTGTTGGCAGTAACTAAGCAATAGCCCTGTAGATGGTTAAACCACTTCACCCTGCCAACAAGACGGTCGGCAGGGGAAGTGGTGTTGGCAGGTAGAGGTGTTGACTGGGCCATGGCTGTGTGTGGATTGGAATGAATGCGCGGGACATTGTTCTTGTTCATTTAAATTTTTGCCTATCACCCCTTATGGGGTATTATAGCATCAAACACTTTACAAGACGAAAGTAGTAGTAGTAGTAGTAGTAGTAGTTGTATTAGTAGTTGTAGTAGTAGTAGTTGTTGTATTAGTAGTTGTAGTAGTAGTAGTAGTAGTAGTAGTTGTATTAGTAGTTGTTGTAGTAGTAGTTGTAGTAGTAGTAGTAGTTGTAGTTGTAGTAGTAGTTGTAGTAGTAGTAGCTGTTGTATTAGTAGTTGTTGTAGTAGTAGTTGTAGTAGTATTAGTAGTTGTTGTTGTGGAAATAGTTGAATTATTGGTAGTATTGAACCACCTTCATTGTTGATGATGCTGTTGTTGTTTTGGAGGTGGCGAATGATGTTTCCCTTATAGGAGGCTCAAACCGCCTCCATTCCTTTCGGAACTGGAAGACATCGGGGTCCCGGTGAAACGTGATGTTTCTTTGGAAGAGGTCGAGGCGGGGCGAGATGGACAGCCACCACCATACTTCAACAACTTGCGGCGGCTCCGATATCTGACTTACCCTACTCCCCCTCCTCTTCCTTGCCCCCCTCCAGCGTTCCCCCTGGTCCTCCAGTTCCGTCTCACTTCCGTCGTCGTCTTCCTCCTCCTCAGTCTCCATCTCCTGTGGTGGCGCAGGCAGTGGTGACGGTGATGGTGGTGGCAGTGACTGCGGTGGTGGCAACGATGGCGGTGGCGATGGTGGTGGCGCCCTCCCGTTGTTTGCCCGGTTGAGTGGGCGAGGCAGCATTAACCGGCGACGAGGGTGGGCCGGAGGCAGGGATGGTGGTGGTGGTAGTGGTGGTGGGTGGTTGTAAATCGGGAGAAATGGCGATTGATGGCAAGCCATTTCTCCCGAAAATATCCTGGAGGAGGTCGAAAAGACAACCTAGCCCTTCTGCAGCTAAGGCAACAGCAGTCTTGGTGCAGACGGTGACGATGTCTGCCTGCTGCTGCCGTTGCTGCGGTGGTAGGGCGTCAGCCGTCTTCCTCCCACGGGCATGGAGTGAGCCGAGGACTTTACCTCCATCAAGTCCAGCTACGTTGGTAGCCTCCACGCCCTTCCTCCACAGTGAAGATACCTCCTCTCCGTCCCTCAGTGATGGTGGTGAGGTGGTGGCAGCAGAGAGAAGGATGCCCCCAATGTGGACGAAGTAGTCAATTCTGTCGGCGGTCACAAAGCCATAGCCCTTCAGGAAGTTGAACCACTTCACCTTGCCAGCTAGACAGGTGGCAGAGGAAGTGGTGTTGGTAGTGTTGTCAGGTAGAGGTGTTGACTGGGCCATGGCTGTGTGTGGACTCTCGGGACATTCCTTCCTTGTTGGATTTCTTGGCTATCAACCAGAGGCATATAGCCAAAGGTCATTAAGCAATGGATCCATTTTATTATATCAATCTATATAAGGTCATAAAGTTTTGTCTCCCTCAGAAAACTCAGCAGTTTGTTTATAATATTCTTATCATCTGATAGAATATTTTCGATGGTTAGAGCAATATTTTTAATTTAAAAATATTTTTAAATTTTAATTCTTTGATTTTCAAATTCTTTACAAAAAATTAATAAGTGACTTATAGATAATATTGTGTTGCATGATTGACAATTAGGAGGAAAAGTTCTATTTATGTATGGTTCAAGGTGGGTGAACTATGTGGCATTGAGCCTGAGGCGGGCAAATACCACTTCGTCCCTGCGGCTACGACATGATGACATAGCCCAGGGTTCAATTACTGTTCTTACTTTATTTCTGATATTTAATCTGGTCCACTGCCTTTGCCACAGGAGATGAATTCGAGACTTAATGAGGGAAACAAAACACCTGAGATCCGTACGGACTATGCTAAGGTCC
The DNA here is from genome assembly GCA_033782935.1 of Petrolisthes cinctipes. Classification (NCBI taxonomy): domain Eukaryota; kingdom Metazoa; phylum Arthropoda; class Malacostraca; order Decapoda; family Porcellanidae; genus Petrolisthes; species Petrolisthes cinctipes. Next base: position 223,294 of record JAWQEG010001816.1, read on the forward strand.
AGATCAACAGTTGACCCGGCTAGTATATCTGCCTATTCATTGCCATAGATACCATAATGTGAAGGTACCCATATTAGCTTGATTGATTTATTGGCACAAAACAGCTTACTAATGATATTTCCCTGTATTTCGTTGTTAGTTGTATTTAAGGATTTAATAGCTTGAAGTGAACTTAATGAATCTGTAAAAATAACTATCCTATCGTGGGTCGTCGATAGGGCAAAATCCAAAGCTTTATTAATAGCAAAAAGTTCAGATGAGTTTCCTGAAGGGCAATAATATCGGCAGCGTAAGAATAAGCCAAAAGTTTAAGTTCATTTAATCTAGCTCTAAGACTTCGACAGTTCCATTGGAGTATGGTTAGCGCGAAGATTATCGCTGATTATGGGGTTTCTTGGAGCCTTGTTCGTGTGGCCGAACCTTTTTGTGTTGGGAAGGAAGACCCTCTTCCTCCCCTGCACTTCCCTGGGACCTACCGCGGGCAGGTTTCGCGACGGTAGCCTCCATCGCCTGTTCCTCTCCATCAGGTACAGAGCCTGTCCTCGAACTGCTCGTCTCGCGACGAGCCGGACGACTCCCGGATGTAGGCTTCATGGGAGTCACCTGAGCAAGAACATGAGATTTAGAAGCTGATACTGTATCATCAGCCTTGGGTTGTTTCTTTTGTTGGGTTGATTCAACAATTTCTGCTATTGTCTTAGTCAAACTTTGTACTTGAAGCGTTAATTTGCTTACAATATCCTTTAATTCTTTAATTTCTTTATCCTTAGCCTGAATCGTCACGTTAACATCTGTTGTAGTTACAGGAGCAGTGGTGCCAGTCATAGCTGCAGCATAGGAAACTGTGGGAGTTTGGTTAAACCCCTCCACATTCCTCTTTGCCTCACCATAACTGACATCATGAGCCCTCATGTATGCCATTGCCTCAGTCTCCACTTTAAGGCTCCTGCAGTTACCTGCACTTGCCTGGTGGGGGCCGCCACAATTAGCACACCTGAAGACTGTCTCTGAACACAATTCTGTCTCGTGACTACCTGCACATTTACCACAAGTGAATGAATCTTTATTGAAGCACCTCAATGCTGTGTGTCCGAATTTCTGGCAACGGAAACAACGCATCGGTTTCTGAATGTATGGTCTAACGTGAACTATTTCGTATCCAATCTTTACAGTTTCCGGAATCTGTGCGGAAGCAAAAGTCAGGAAACACAAGCCAAATTTCTCTCTCTTGTTCTCTCTCATCCTGGTCATACTTTGTAGTACATCAACAACGCCTTGGTCCTTCATTCCTTCCAAAATGTCTGCCTCATTCAGAGCGGCCAAATCCCTATAGAAAATGACGCCCTTACAGGTATTTGGCCCCACTGGAATATTGGCTTTCACCTTCCAGTTATGAATTTGCGTCAGTTTAAGGAGATCCTTAAATTAACCTGGGATGCCTTCAGTACTTTCACCAGGAGACTACCATCACGTAACTTGTTAGCAGCAGCAAGACTGCCACCCACTTGACCATCAAGGACCTTTTTGACGATAAAGGGGTTAAAGTTTTTGAGAGGCTGACCCTCATCAACACATCTAATTTTTACATAACGAGCATTCATAGGAGGAATTTTAACATCAGGTTGTCTTTGTCTGTCTGCCGTAGGGGTTCCATTATTGTCAGCCATTGTCCTAGTTTGGTCCTTGGTCGTTAACCTCCCTCCTAGAGGAGGAGGGAGGCTAGTCGGGGGTTCATCCATCCGGGGCATCGGACTACGTCCGACCCCTCTCCTCGCACACTCACCTACCTCCCTTAACTATTGTATCAACCCCCAAAAATGGACAATAATTTAGGGAATAAAAGTTACCTTTACTCGCCCCCCTCTAGTGGTAGCCTGGCGGCGTTCTCCAGTACCAGCTAGGGGATCGGAGTTTGTGCGGAAGGAACTTCCCCACCACCGAACCTGCCTAATGCGAGGGGTGGTGTAGTAGGAACCCACCTCCCAAGCGAATACCGTTGCTCAGCCAAGAGACAACCGTAGGCCCAGGAGGTCGCACGGAAAATATAGAAGAAAAAGTAGTTTAAGAAAAAGAGGTGCCCAAATGACGCACCAGACTACTGGGCCCCCCTACCACAGGGTTTCCCCTGAGGCAGTGAGTGCTGCGGGTCTGGTGTGGGGAACAACTAACTACTAGCTACCATAAACTACTGGTTGTCCTCCAGCAAAAATCAAATCACTGAAGGTGTACACAGTAGTGCAGCAAAACGCTGCAAATTTACTTTACTCAATTACTTTACACAAGGCAGAGAAACAACAGAGTACTGCCGGTAAGAGGCCTCGGTACACCAAGGTAACTCCACGAACAATACTGGTGTCTGTTGTTGCTGTGCACAGAGAGGACGAGGTCTTGACTGAACAAAGTCTGGACGCATAATGGTCGGTATATATTTTTTTTTTTTTTTTTTTTTTTTTTAACTGGCCTATCGACCTTGGTGTTGGTCATTAAGGCCTTTTTTTTTTTATTTTTTTTTTTTATTTATTATTAATTTAATTTTAACTTTCTGCATATTATTTTATGCATTTATTATTATTATTATTATTATTATTATTATTATTATTATTATTATTATTATTATTATTATTATTATCATTATTATTATTATTATTATTATTATTATTATTATTACATTCAAACTTAAAATTAAACTTCTATACTAGTTGTTTTGTTTTGTAACTTTATACAAATAAAAATATACCTTAATTTAACATCCTAGCTAATAAACTAATCTATGTACCTGCTCAACCAATAGCTAACTAGACTAATACCTATTCCAGCCAATCGCTAAACCTAGACAGACAAATCGCTAAACCTATTTTAGACAATCGCTAAACCTAGCTAATACATCATATATATAAACACAATACACAACACAACACATATAATAATCATAATTGCAAAAAATATATACAAAATGGTAAGAACAATAATAATAAAAAGTCACATCACTCTGATCAGTTCGGTCTCCCTCAAGAAAGTCATCAATTTATCAGTCACACCACCATCCCCATCACCTCAGAGAGCTGAGAGTGTGAAGGGGACTTTTACTGCATCACAGTAACTTATGAGGGAAGCACGTTCCCCCACAAATCGCCGACAATGCAGGATGATATGACTGATAGATAACACCGCATTGCAGGTGTTACAATGCGGTGGAAAACGTTTGTCTATATATGGTTCTAGATGAGTTATTCTGGTGCAGTTTGTTCTTATTCTTGCCAGGATTCGTTCTTCTAAACGGTTGGGCCGGTTGGCAGTGGCCCAATTACCCAGTTGAGGCTTGATGGTGTTGATGTTAAGTCTGGTCCACTGACCTTGCCACAGAAGATTAATTGATTTCTTTCCGAGGGATAGACACGACTGTAAATCACGAGGGACGTCCCAAGTAACCTCGAGCTCTACAGCCGATTTTGCAAGTAAGTCTGCCCGTTCATTGCCATAAATACGACAATGCCCGGGCACCCAGATCAGAGTGAAGGACTTGTTGCATAAGTGCAACTTATTAATGATGCGACCCTGGATTTCATTAGAAATAGTTTGACATGAGTTAATTGCCTGAAGGGCTGACTTGGAGTCTGAGAAAATGACTATTGAATTATAACGAGAATTTAGTGCATAGTCTATAGCTTTGTCAATTGCAAAAAGTTCTGCTGTAAACACAGATGTATGTATCGGCAATCTGTACCTAAGTTCACATTCACTCGACCATACACTCGAACCCACACTTTCATCCGATTTGGAGCCGTCAGTGTACACGTGGTGAGACCCCAGGTGACTGCGAATGATACCACCAAACAGGTGGTGTATCTCCAACTCCGGCGCCTTTTCTTTCGATGATGGTAACCACGATGTGTTGACGCCGAAGTTGGGTGTCTCCCAATTTAATCTCTGGTCAAAATGAATTCCTAAAAATTTAACAGAATTATGAAATGGTACCGGTTGGCCATCTAACGTTACGTTAATTTGAGGTACTCTACGTTTACTGAAAATTACTCCGGTACACTTAGGAACGGAAAACTTAAAGCCCCACTGTAAGGCCCATTGGTGGACAGAATCAAGCGCTGCTTGAATCCGTCCTACTGAAAACTGTGCATTACGTGACGAGTGCCACATTGCACAATCATCAGCATACAACGAGTATTTAAGATTCCTGGGAACTAGAGCTGATGACGGAATATCATTGATCATGATGTTAAAAAGTGTAGGACTAAGCACGCTTCCCTGTGGCACCCCGTTCTCTTGGACAAAAATGTCCGATGTTACATTACAGGGAAGGGTGACAGAAAAGGTTCTGTCACGCAAAAAGTTGTTGATGAAAATGGGCAAATTACCTCTTAAACCATAACCGTGAAGCTTCATCAGAATACCGTGTCGCCATGTCATGTCATAGGCTTTATGGATGTCCAAGAACACCCCTACCATGAATTCTTTATTGGCAAATGCCTTTGAAATGCAATGTTCCAGGTTCATCAAGTGATCAACTGTGCTCCGGTGTCTCCGGAAGCCACATTGTCGATCACTCAATAAACCCTTCGCTTCTAAAACAAAAAGTAGCCTATTATTTATCATTCTTTCCATGACTTTACAGAGGCAAGAAGTCAACGCAATAGGTCGAAATGAACTGGGATTCACAAGACGACCAGACTGTTTAGGTATCGGTATGACCCACGCAAAGTGCCATGAGTTTGGGAAGGTGTTAGACACCCAAATCTCGTTAAACACCGCTAGCAACTTGACCAGGTTATCCTGGCCAAGATGCCGGATCATACCGTACGTTATGGTGTCAGGTCCAGGACTGGTGTCTTTACAGGATCTTAGGGCAAGGAGAAGTTCGTCTATCGTAAACTCCCGGTTGTATGGGTAGTCTACGTCTTCTGTGGCAAAGTCTATCTCTTGTAGTTCAGCCATACGTTTGTGATGGAGAAAACGTTGGTCGTAATTGGCTGAACTACTTACTTTTGAGAAACTCCTGGCAAGTACGTTTGCTACGTCCACGGGATCGTCGTAGATGTTGTTGTCCACTTGAAGAGTGGTGATGGGAGTATACGGGCGTTTGTTATTTAATATCTTTATAGTGGACCAGACTTTTGTAAGTGGTGTAAAACGATTCACCGTGGACACAAACGACCGCCAAGAGTCCCTTTTAGCTCTATTAATTACTCTCCTTGCCTCAGCCCTCGCCCGTTTGTAAGCTATAAAGTTGTTCTGAGTGGGCTGTTTGTCAAAAATCCTGTATCTCCTATTACGCTTCCTTAATGCCTCTCGGCAATCCGTTGACCACCAATGTGCTTCACGCTTATTTCGAACTAGCTGCTCCGCCGCCCTTCGGGCGGCTAGGAGCCGCTAGCTCCTGCGGAGGGCTGGCGGCCTGCGGCCGCCCTTCCACCGCCCTTCGGGCGGTTTGGAGCAGATCGGGCGGTGGGTGGATAGAAGGAAGGGAAGGAGGGAAGGAAGGGGGAGAGGGAGGGATGGTTTAGTGGTTAGATAAAATAAATGGATGGATGGATGAATAGTAATAGAGGTGGGTGGGTGAATAATTGGAGGTATTAGTCGTGTTTAAATGTTTATTATATCAATCTTTCTCCCTCATTCAATAACTCCATCATTCTAATATTAGCATAATTAATAATATTTCCTTCTTTTTCTATTAATAGCGTCACTAAGCATTTTACTGAAGTGCCTCCTGGTAAACGACATTTTTCACGACTCCGGTTGACGACATCACTTAGAGATTCTTCTCATCGGCGACTCGACTGCAGCCCACATAGAGTTGACCGTGGGAGAAGACCTGGTCCTTAAGGTTGAGGCCAACTACTTTCAGGGACTGTCCTTGGCTTTTGTTGATTGTCATGGCATAGCTTAGACGAATAGGGAATTGGAGACGTTGGAACTGAATTGGACAATCTGAGGGCCTCAGAGGGATTTTTGGAATGAAGACATGTTCGCCTTTACCTTTGCCAGTCAGGATTGTGGCCTCCACCAGACGTGGCATCATTGTTTTAACTCTTAATCTTGTGCCATTGCAAAGTTTTGGTGGGTTCAGGTTTCTAAGAAGCATTATCGGACATCCCAACTTCAGTTCCAAATTGTGAGGTGGCATCCCTGGTGGATCTAGACTGTTCAGGAATTCTGCTGGGTAGTTGACCACTTGATCATCGTCGGGCACTGTATCAACTGATTTGTACTTCATTGACCTGCCAGGCTGAGCATCCAGAAGTTTTTGGTTGATGTTGTTGACAGCTTCATTCTTTGGAGCTAGGATAGCTTCCACGTTTCGTTATTTGTGGTTTCGTTGTATGTGAAAATAAATATGGCAATAATGAAAATAAATGTGACAAAAGTAAAATAAATCGTGAAAATAAATATGGCAATAATGAAAATCAATTTGACCAAAGTGAAATTCTATATGACAATACTGAGAATCGATATGACAATGGAATCAATCATAAAAATGCATAAAATTTAATAATAGGTTTAATAATAGGTAAAATAAATCGTGAACGACAATATACTTACTGAGATAACGCATAAACAAATCGAATAATATCCGTGCTAAAATATGTTCATGAGCTGTTGATTAAAATAAATATGGGAATAATGAAAATCAATTTGACAAAAGTAAAATAAATCGTGAACGACAATATACTTAGTGAGAAAACGCATAAACAAATCGAATAATATCCGTGCTGTAGCCTGTAGAGGGGAATGGTTAACTCGTCATATTTACGCTCTAATTTTTAGGGGGGTTTTAGGGGTAACAACTTTATTACTCATGGCGCTGCACTACGCAAGCCAGTGAACCTAGGAAACTTTAGTTTACAGATTCTGGTGTGTAAAATCAAGCTCTACAAATCTGTAAGAAAAAATTTACCTAAATGAAAGTTTAAAATTGACCGTGTTTTTGCGGAAGGCTGAACAGTGGTATGGTGATTCCGTAGATTTTTTCCCCTGTATTTTATTATTATTTCGCTAGCACGTTTCGTTATATGTGGTTTCGTTGTATGACCCCCCCTAAACCTGAAGGGGATCAAGACTCACCTACATGCAAATTTTGAGGACACAAAGTTGGACGGTTTAGGCGTGCATCGCGGACACACACACACACACACACACACACACACACACACACACACACGCAGACAGAAGCTTGGCTTTATGTATATAGATTATAGAGGTTTTGGGAATAGCAACCTCAGCTGCGTGTAAAATGTTTTGTGTTACATTTCGCATCTTTTCATCTATGGTCTCCCCAGATATATCTAGGTCGACGATCCTCCCGAAAGACCCCCAATCTGCTCTCTTAAAACTAAACTTTGGTACCAAAGGGGCCGAAATAGTATGACTTGAATAAGAGAGACAGATGGGAAAGTGGTCACTACCAAGGGAGTCGGACTCAGGATGCCAAGAAAAATCCTGGTGTATATCCGGGGAGGCCAGAGACAAATCGATGGCCGAAAAGTTGCCAGAACGATCGTCAACCCTGGTGGCTTGACCATCGTTCAGGAGGCAGAGGTTGGATTGTTGTATAATGTCTGCCATCTGCCCTCCGCGAGCATCAGTTCTTAAGCTTCCCCACTGACAGTGATGGGCATTAAAGTCGCCCAGTATTAATTTTTTTCCGTGAAGTTGAGTGAATAAATTATGAAATAAATCACTGTCAATGGGGCCGCGTGGCGGACAGTAAAGAGAGCAGATGGATATGTAGGTGTTGTGTAATTTCACTCTGCAAGCAACGGCTTCCAGAGTAGTGTTTAATGTTATTTGTGTCTGTGGATATGATTTGTGTGTGTATATTGCTACTCCGTGTCCATCGTTTCTCCTGTATGCGTTGTAGTGTTTAAATTGTGTTGGGTCAGAGTGATTCTCCAACCCTGTCTCCTGTAAACAGACGACGTCTGGCCTGTGTGTGTGTAATAATATTGATATGTTGTTCAATTTATTCCCAAGACTTCTACAATTCCACTGTAGTACAGTGAACATGGCGATTTAAGAGTTACGGGGTCGGCCTGAGCGCTTAGTCTTCTTGTGCCGCCCGCCACGTGGCGAGTAGCTACCGGGGGACCTTTCCCGGTTCTTGCGTCCGGAGACATCCATTGCTTCCTCATCAATGGTGAGTCTCCCAGACTCCACCGAGGAAGAGCTATCCCTTCTCTCCCCCGATGAAGTGGGAGTAGGGTGTGTGCAAGGAAGTGACTTGTTTGGTTTTAGGGTGGTGTAGTTAATTTTGTCATACTTGTCTGACTTCCTCTTTTGTTTCTCTGACTGCAAAGCAGCTGCAGCCTGAGAATAGGAGTTAGTAGATTTGGTAATAGTCTTAGAGGGGGTAATAATAGTAGGTGTAGAAGTAGATTGTTCAGCCTGTTCGCTCGGCTCTGACTCAGTCTGAGTACTAATAGTACACATCACGGGTCGAGATATCACCGCCGATGCATACGAGACATTGGGTGATGGGGTCGCTTGCGATCCCATCACCGCCTTCCTCGCATCATGATAGGAGATACCTCGCACTGCCTTCACTGAGCAGACCTCCTTCTCCAGCTTCCACTTGGGACAATCCCTCGAGGAAGTGGAGTGAGTACCCTTACAATGAAAGCAGGAGAGCTCCACTGATGTGCACTTTTCCTCAGCATGGCCAGGCGTCGCGCACCTGCCACACACTGGAGAAGAAGCCTTACAAGTTCGATTTCCGTGTCCATAAATCTGACAGTTCAAGCATCTAAGAGGGTTGGGGATAAAGGGTCTTACTTTAACAATTTCATAACCTATTTTGACAGTTTCAGGAAGTGAAACTTTGCCAAAAGTCAAAATTAGGGTTGCAGTCTTCTTCCTTATACCATCCTCTAAACGTGTAATGAATCTAGCGTCAATGATATCTTGATTCTTCATTTCCTCAATTATTTCAGTTTCTTCCATCATCATTAAATCCCTACAGGTGATTACTCCCCTGCAGGAATTCATGGCTTGAGGAATCTTGGCTTCTACTTCATAATTGTGGATCTGACGTAATTTTAGCAAAGTGGCTACTTGTTTTGAATTAAATGTTTTGACTAGGAGGTCTCCAGATGCAAGTTTTTTTACTGATTCAACCACACCAGCCCAGCCATCAATTACCTTTTGAACAATGAAAGGATTGAGGCCGGCTAGTGGGGCCGAACCAGTGGCATGAAGCATTACAAATGATGCATTTTTCACGTCAATGTCAAGGGGTGTTCGAGTCTCGTATCGTCCGTCGGTTCGTGGTGGTGGTGGTCGGTCATGGCCGCCTCCTCCGCTATACGGAGGAGGGGTTGGGAGGGAAGGCAACATAGTAACCACTTCCCCCAAGATGGGGGGAAGTGGGAAGAGGAAAAGAAAACACCAGATAAGGATAATACCAGCCCTAATTAACTAATGTTTGAGATCAACCTCTCAACCCACACTAAGGTGGTCCGACTGTGTTCAACCACACCCAGAGCTATCAGTGGGGGAGTCCACCATAGGCAGGAGGCAAAGTTGATCTCAATATAAAGATGTAGACACCTACTATATCGTCTACCAGCTATGGAGGGAATGAATACTAGCTAAGCCTAGTGGTCACCAGAAGGGCGAAAAAAAAAGAAACTACTGCCGGTGCGGCAGGCCCTGGCAGCTAGAGGAGAGAGCACAAATCATACGTCTACTCTCTCCACGACCCAGTCTCAAAGTCCTCTCTCGGTATATTTTTTTTTTTTTTTTTTTTTTTTTCCTGGCCTATCGACCTTGGTGTTGGTCATTAAGGCCTTTATTTTATTTTATTTTATTTATTTTTGAAATTTATTTGTTATTTTATTTATTTATTATTATTTTAAATTGAACATCTTGCATATTATTTTATGCATTTATTTTTATAATAATTATTATTATTATTATCATAATTATTTCTATTACATTTAAACTTAAAATTATACTTATATACTAATTGTTTTTTGTTTTCTTTTGTAACTTTATATACGAAATTGTACATCCTATCTAATAAACTAATCTATGTGCCTACTCAACCAATAGCTAACTAGACTAATACCTATTCCAGCCAATCGCTAAACCTAGACAGACAAATCGCTAAACCTATTTTAGACAATCGCTAAACCTAGCTAATACATCATATATATACACAATACACAACACAAAACATATAATATTCATAATTGCAAAAAATATACACAAAATGGTAAGAACAATAGTAATAAAAAGTCACATCACTCTGATCAGTTCGGTCTCCCTCAAGAAAGTCATCAATTTATCAGTCACACCACCATCCCCATCACCTAAGAGAGCTGAGAGTGTGAAGGGGACTTTTACTGCATCGCAGTAACTTATGAGGGAAGCACGTTCCCCCACAAATCGCCGACAATGCAGGATGATATGACTGATAGATAACACCGCATTGCAGGTGTTACAATGCGGTGGAAAACGTTTGTCTATATATGGTTCAAGATGAGTTATTCTGGTGCTGTTGGTTCTCAATCTTGCCAGTATTCTTTCTTCGAGTCTGTTGGGCCGGTTGGCAGTGGCCCAATTACCCAGTTGAGGCTTGATGGTGTTGATATTAAGTCTGGTCCACTGACCTTGCCACAGAAGATTAATTGATTTCTTTCCGAGGGATAGACACGACTGTAAATCACGAGGGACGTCCCAAGTAACCTCGAGCTCTACAGCCGATTTTGCAAGTAAGTCTGCCCGTTCATTGCCATAAATACGACAATGCCCGGGCACCCAGATCAGAGTGAAGGACTTGTTGCATAAGTGCAACTTATTAATGATGCGACCCTGGATTTCATTAGAAATAGTTTGACATGAATTAATTGCCTGAAGGGCTGACATGGAGTCTGAGAAAATTACTATTGAATCATAACGAGAATTCAGTGCATAGTCTATGGCTTTGTCTATAGCGAAAAGTTCAGCTGTAAACACAGATGTATGTATCGGCAATCTGTACCTAAGTTCACATTCACTCGACCATACACTCGCACCCACACTTTCATCTGACTTGGAGCCGTCAGTGTACACGTGAAGAGACCCCAGGTGACTGCGGACTATACCACCAAACAGGTGGTGTATCTCCAACTCCGGCGCCTTTTCTTTCGATGATGGTAACCACGATGTGTTGACGCCGAAGTTGGGTGTCTCCCACGGTGGTATCTTGCTGATGGTAAATTTGTCGCAGTCCCCGAGGTCTATTTGAAGTTGTTGTTCTAGCTGGTGGAGGCGCACAGCCAGTGGCCTCCGTCTTCCGTGGTGAAGGTAGTGATGTTGTTGAAGGGAGGCACTGGCTACGTTACCGATCTCCGACTTCCGGATGGTGGACATGGCGGTGTTGATGGCGAGTTGATCCCGTCGAAGTCGGAGAGGAGGTATGTTCGCCTCCACCTCCATCCTAGCTACACGTGTACACTTCAGAGCTCCCAAACACACACGTAAACATTTATTCTGGTACACATCCAATCTTCCTAATGTCGTATCTGATGCCGACCCATACACCTGTGAGCCATAGTCTAGCTTTGTACGAATAAGGGTCTTATACACCATTAATAAAGATTTCCTGTCGGCTCCCCATGTGGTACCTGATAGGTACTTAAGGACATTTAAAGGTTTTTCACAACGGACAAGCAAATTATTAACATGATGTGTAAAATTTAATCTCTGGTCAAAATGAATTCCTAAAAATTTAACAGAATTATGAAATGGTACCGGTTGGCCATCTAACGTTACGTTAAATTGAGGTACTCTACGTTTACTGAAAATTACTCCGGTACACTTAGGAACGGAAAACTTAAAGCCCCACTGTAAGGCCCATTGGTGGACAGATTCAAGCGCTGCTTGAATCCGTCCTACTGAAAACTGTGCATTAGGTGACGAGTGCCACATTGCACAATCATCAGCATACAACGAGTATTTAAGATTCCTGGGAACTAGAGCTGATGACAGAATATCATTGATCATGATGTTAAAAAGTGTAGGACTAAGCACGCTTCCCTGTGGCACCCCGTTCTCTTGGACAAAAATGTCCGATGTTACGTTACAGGGAAGGGTGACAGAAAAGGTTCTGTCACGCAAAAAGTTGTTAATGAAACTGGGCAAATTACCTCTTAAACCAAAACCGTGAAGCTTCATCAGAATACCGTGTCGCCATGTCATGTCATAGGCTTTATGGATGTCCAAGAACACCCCTACCATGAATTCTTTATTGGCAAAAGCCTTTGAAATGCAATGCTCCAGGTTCATCAAGTGATCAACTGTGCTCCGGTGTTTCCGGAAGCCACATTGTCGATCACTCAATAAACCCTTCGCTTCTAAAACAAAAAGTAGCCTATTATTTATCATTCTTTCCATGACTTTACAGAGGCAAGAAGTCAACGCAATAGGTCGAAATGAACTGGGATTCATAAGACGACCAGACTGTTTAGGTATCGGTATGATCCACGCAAAGTGCCATGAGTTTGGGAAGATGTTAGACACCCAAATCTCATTGTACACCGCTAGCAACTTGACCAGGTTATCCTGGCCAAGATGCCGGATCATACCGTACGTAATGGTGTCAGGTCCAGGACTGGTGTCTTTACAGGATCTTAGGGCAAGGAGAAGTTCGTCTATCGTAAACTCCCGGTTGTATGGGTAGTCTACGTCTTCTGTGGCAAAGTCTATTTCTTGTAGTTCAGCCATACGTTTGTGATGGAGAAAACGTTGGTCGTAATTGGCTGAACTACTTACTTTTGAGAAACTCCTGGCAAGTACGTTTGCTACGTCCACGGGATCGTCGTAGATGTTATTATCCACTTGAAGAGTGGTGATGGGAGTATACGGGCGTTTGTTATTTAATATTTTTATAGTGGACCAGACTTTAGTTAGTGGTGTAAAACGATTCACCGTGGACACAAACGACCGCCAAGAGTCCCTTTTAGCTCTATTAATTACTCTCCTTGCCTCAGCCCTCGCCCGTTTGTAAGCTATAAAGTTGTTCTGAGTGGGCTGTTTGTCAAAAATCCTGTATCTCCCATTACGTTTCCTTAATGCCTCTCGGCAATCCGTTGACCACCAATGTGCTTCACGCTTATTTCGAATTATAGAGGTTTTGGGAATAGCAACCTCGGCTGCGTGTAAGATGTTTTGTGTTAAATTTCGCATCTTTTCATCTATGGTCTCCCCAGATATATCTAGGTCGACGATCCTCCCGAAAGACCCCCAATCTGCTCTCTTAAAATTGAATTTTGGAACCAAAGGGGCCGAAACTGTATGACTTGAATAAGAGAGACAGATGGGAAAGTGGTCACTACCAAGGGAGTCGGACTCAGGATGCCAAGAAAAATCCTGGTGTATATCCGGGGAGGCCAGAGACAAATCGATAGACGAAAAGTTGCCAGAACGATCGTCAACCCTGGTGGCTTGGCCATCGTTCAGGAGGCAGAGGTTGGATTGTAGTATAATGTCTGCCATCTGCCCTCCGCGAGCATCAGTTCTTAAGCTTCCCCACTGACAGTGATGGGCATTAAAGTCGCCCAGTATTAATTTTTTACCAATAAGTTGACCAAATAAATTATGAAATAAATCACTGTCAATGGGTCCGCGTGGCGGACAGTAAAGAGAGCAGATGGATATGTAGGTGTTGTGTAATTTCACTCTGCAAGCAACGGCTTCCAGAGTAGTGTTTAATGTTATTTGTGTCTGTGGATGTGATTTGTGTGTGTATATTGCTACACCGTGTCCATCGTTTCTCCTGTATGCGTTGTAATGTTTAAATTGTGTTGGGTCAGAGTGATTCTCCAACCCTGTCTCCTGTAAACAGACGACGTCTGGCCTGTGTGTGTGTAATAATATTGATATGTTGTTCAATTTATTCCCAAGACTTCTACAATTCCACTGTAGTACAGTGAACATGGCGATTTAAGAGTTACGGGGTCGGCCTGCGTGCTTAGTCTTCTTGTGCCGCCCGCCGCGTGGCGAGTAGCTACCGGGGGACCTTTCCCGGTTCTTGCGTCCGGAGACATCCATTGCTTCCTCATCAATGGTGAGTCTCCCAGACTCCACCGAGGAAGAGCTATCCCTTCTCTCCCCCGATGAAGTGGGAGTAGGGTGTGTGCAAGGAAGTGACTTTGGTTTTAGGGTGGTGTAGTTTACTTTATCTTTCTTGTCTGACTTCTTTTGTTGTTTCTCTGACTGCAAAGAAGCTGCAGCCTGAGAATAGGAGTTAGTAGATTTGGTAATAGTCTTAGAGGGGGTAATAATAGTAGGTGTAGTAGTAGAGTGATCAGCCTGTTCGCTCGGCTCTGACTCAGTCTGAGTACTAATGGTACACATCACGGGTCGAGATATCACCGCCGATGCATACGAGACATTGGGTGATGGGGTCGCTTGCGATCCCATCACCGCCTTCCTCGCATCATGATAGGAGATACCTCGCACTGCCTTCACTGAGCAGACCTCCTTCTCCAGCTTCCACTTGGGACAATCCCTCGAGGAAGTGGAGTGAGTACCCTTACAATGAAAGCAGGAGAGCTCCACTGATGTGCACTTTTCCTCAGCATGGCCAGACGTCGCGCACCTGCCACACACTGGAGAAGAAGCCTTACAAGTACGATTTCCGTGTCCATAAATCTGACAATTCAAGCATCTAAGAGGGTTGGGGATAAAGGGTCTTACTTTAACAATTTCATAACCTATTTTGACAGTTTCAGGAAGTGAAACTTTGCCAAAAGTCAAAATTAGTGTTGCAGTCTTCTTCCTTATACCATCCTCTAATCGTGTAATAAATCTAGCGTCAATTATATCTTGGTTCCTCATTTCCTCAATTATTTCCGTTTCTTCCATCATCATTAAATCCCTACAGGTGATTACTCCCCTGCAGGAATTCATGGCTTGAGGAATCTTGGCTTCAACTTCATAATTGTGAATCTGACGTAATTTCAGCAAAGTGGCTACTTGTTTTGAATTAAATGTTTTTACTAGGAGGTCTCCAGATGCAAGTTTTTTAACAGATTCAACCACACCAGCCCAGCCATCAATTACCTTTTGAACAATGAAAGGATTGAGGCCGGCTAGTGGGGCCGAACCAGTGGCATGGAACATAACAAATGAAGCATTTTTTACGTCTATGTCGAGGGGTGTTCGAGTCTCGGTTCGTCCGTCATTCCGTGGTTCGTTAGTTCGTGGTGGTGGTCGGTCATGGCCGCCTCCGCTATACGGAGGAGGGGTTGGGAGGGAAGGCAACATAGTAACCACTTCCCCCAAGATGGGGGGAAGTGGGAAGAGGAAAAGAAAACACCAGATAAGGATAATACCAGCCCTAATTAACTAATGATTGAGATCAACCTCTCAACCCACACTAAGGTGGTCCGACTGTGTTCAACCACACCCAGAGCTATCAGTGGGGGAGTCCACCATAGGTAGGAGGCAAAGTTGATCTCAATATAAAGATATAGACACCTACTATATCTACTACCAGCTATGGAGGGAATGAATACTAGCTAATCCTAGTGGTCACCAGAAGGGCGAAAAAAAAAAAAAAAAAAAAAAAAAACTACTGCCGGTGCGGCAGGCCCTGGCAGCTAGAGGAGAGAGCATAAAAACATACAACCTCTCTCTCCACGACCCAGTCTCAAAGTCCGGTATATTCCTTCCTTGTTGGATTTCTTGGCTATCGACCAGAGGCATATAGCCAAAGATCATTAAGCCATTGGATCCATTTTATTATATCAATTTATATAAGGTCATAAAGTTTTGTCTCCCTCAGAAAACTCATTAATTTGTTTATAATATTCTTGTCATCTGCTAGTAAATTGTTGATGGTGAAAGCTATTTTTTTAAGTTGGAAATATTTTTTAATTTTATTACGTTGATTTTCAAATTCATTGCAGAAAATTAATACATGATTTATTGACATAATTGTATTGCAATATTGACAATTAGGGGGAAAATTTCGATTTACATATGGTTCAAGGTGGGTGAACCATGTGGCATTGACCCTAAGACGGGCCAACACCACCTCGTCCCTGCGACTACGCCATGATGACGTAGCCCAGGGTTCGATAAGTGTTTTTACTTTATTTCTGATGTCTAATCTGGTCCACTGCCTTTGCCACAGGAGATGAATTCGAGACTTAATGAGGGAAACAAAACACCTGAGATCCGTACGGACTATGCTAATGTCCAGATCAACAGTTGACCCGGCTAGTATATCAGCCTGTTCATTGCCATAGATACCATAATGTGAAGGTACCCATATTAGCTTGATTGATTTATTGGCACAAAACAGCTTACTAATGATATTACCCTGTATTTCGTTGTTAGTTTTATTTAAGGATTTAATAGCTTGAAGTGAACTTAATGAATCTGTAAAAATAACTATCCTATCGTGGGTCGTCGACAGGGCAAAATCCAAAGCTTTATTAATAGCAAAAAGTTCAGCAATAAAAATAGATGTATGAATCGGCAGTCTGAATCTTAACTGACATTCAGTCGACCATACACCTGCACCCACACATTCATCCGTCTTGGAACCGTCGGTATACAGATGGAAATATGAAAGATGTTGAACAATTATCTCTCGAAACCTCTGGTGTACCTCCACCTCCGGCACCCGGGATTTAACCCCTGGTAGCCAGGAATCCACAATAGTGAAGGGGGGTGTTACCCAGGGTGCAATATTTACTAAAACCAGGGAATCGATTGTTGATAATTCTATACCGACACACTCTACGAGGTCGTGGAGTCTTGCTCTGAGGCCGGTATATTGCTCATTCTCTAGATATATATACACTTTGGGAAAGATACGTCAGAGCCAAAACACTCCAGGATTCGTTATCTCGTGAACTTGGTCCTGGATCCTTGATTGGTGCAGACGGCCGAATATGCAAATGAGGGAGTCTGGAGTTTCATAAAACACCGTAGATTCAAGAACCGACCAGGTCCTTTTTGTGGTCGATCCAGGCAACAAGTAGGTGTGGTGCGAATTTGCCGAGTAGGTCTTCCAGTCCCGTAACACCTCCCCACCTAAAAGAAAATTTACCAAGGTAGAAATTTTCCATTCTAGCATGAAAGATATTAGAACATGATTCAAATCCTAGGCAAACATTCTGCTATAACATTATGTTTGCCTTTAATATAGTTTACTTTCAAGTTATACTCTTGTAGATACAAGCTCCACCTAGTTAACCTGCTGTTCTTAACTCTAAACTTGTTCAAGTACTTGAGTGGATGATGGGCCGTAAACACCTCAACAGTACTCCCCGAAGGACCAATATAAACAGCAATTTGCTGTAGAGCTAAAATAAAGGAAAGTAGCTCCTGCTCTATAGTTGAATAATTCCTCTGAGCAGAAGTAAACTTCCTACTGAAATAATACACAAGATGGTTAAAACCACTTTCATCCTCCTGCACCAAACTGCTCCAGCTCCCACCTTACTCGCATCACAAAGAAGTTTAAAGGGATTATTGAAATCGGGAGCCCGTAAGACAGGTGCATGACACAAAACAGCCTTCAACTGATTAAATTCTCCATTACATTTGTCACTCCACGCGAACTTCACTCCCTTCTTCAGTAAGCCTGTAAGGGGGCTAACACTGAAGCAAAGTTGAATATGAACCTTCGGTAATATCCAATCATGCTAATGAAGCACCTTAATTCCTTCCGTGATCGAAGGACAGGTATATTACAAATAGATTCTATGGTTGCTTGAGGAGGAGCAACTACGCCTTGATTACTGACATACCCGAGGTACTGTACGCTTGCCTTAACAAAGGTTAACTTTGACAAATTTATCCGTAAGAGGATATCAACTCTCTCAATGTGTTCCTCCCATGTATCACTAAATATAACCACATCATCTATGTAAGTAATACAACCTAGAAGGTCAGCAGTTATGGTATTCATCATTCGTTGAAAGGTTGCTGGGGAATTTTTTATGCCATACGGCATCATGGTACAGTCGCGAGCTGATGGGTTGGAGACACGAGTACACTAATCATGGGGTCGCTTCTACCTGATGAGTTATGGGGGAGTGAGAGAGGAAGAAGGGAGGGTACATTACTTATATAATTAAATAACTATAATAATATAAAAATCTTAATTCACCGTGACAGAGTGGAAGATTGCATAGACAGAGTAGGAAACTCCAGCTTCATCAGTAAATTTGATTTGTTGAAAGGTTACTGGCAAGTGCCGTTAACCGAAAGAGCACAAGAAATATTTTGTTTTGTTAGTCGCGAGCTGGTGGGATGGAGACACGAGCCCACTCATCATGAGGTCGTTTCTACCTGACGAGTTATGGAGGGGGGAAGTAAGAGAGAGGAAGAGATGGGGGAGGTTGTGTAGGGACTGGTGGAGTGTTGACACTTCTGACTGATATAGAACTATCGCACCATCCACTGAAAGTTTCATTCGAAGCATTCACTGGTGAGAGGGAGTGATGGGAAGGAGGAATAATTGTGGTTGGGTATGACTGTATGAGCGATATGAGTGATGATATGGCAGGATGAATTTAATTTGTAGTTTATACGAGTTAGACAGACATAGGGATATGTAATAACTTATTAATGTTTTCGAGTTGGATATATAACTGACATCATTTCGCCACACTAAACTCACCAGTGTGAGATAGTTAGCCTTAAATTTTCAAGTAATAAAACATTATGATATCCATCGCAACATAACATTCATCAATAATTACATAACCAAGTGATTTAGTCAAAGGTGACAAACATATTCTTTGTCGGGAGAATTAATTACTGTTCTACAGATGGGCAGCAGTTTTCTTCTTCCTCCGGTGGACATAGAGACACAGTACACACAGACACACTGGGCCCCTCTCGCTGGAAATAAGACTTTAAAATATTTACATGGCATAAGCTCTGAGACTTCCTTCTGTCTGGAGTGGCGATCACATAGTTAACTTCGTTTATCCTCTTCACAACCTCATATGGATCGCAGAATTTGGCCTGCAATGGCACAAGCCCCTTTTCTCCCCTTTTAAACTATCTTTTCCTGGCCTTCCGATCATACCAAGTTTTAATTTTCCCCCGAGTAACATTTAAATTTTCCCGTGTCATGTTCCAACACTCCCTTAATCGTTCTTTTAGGTCCAACACTGTAGTTAATAAACCAGGTTCTTCTTTTTACTTAACCATCGTTCTTTTAAAACTTTTAAAGGTCCCCTAACCTCATGAGTGAACATTAACTCGAAAGGCGAAAATCCCAAGGACTCAACTGGGCATTCTCTTGAGGCAAAAAGCAAATATGGTTAGTCCTTATCCCAGTCCTTGTCATTTTCGTAACAATATTTCTTTAACATTGACTTCAAAGTTTGGTGATATCTTTCTATGGCCCCTTGGCTATGGGAATGATAAGCGGTCGAGGTAACCTGATTTATAGCCAGATCTGTGAGAGATTGTTTCATAACATTTGACATATAATTTGATCCTGTACTGTACCTCTTCTGGTATGCCAAATCTAGTAAAGAAAGTAACCACTTCTTTAACTACTGTTTTTGCATGAATTTTTCTTAGAGGTATAGCCTCCGGGTACTTCGTTTCCATATCCAATAGGGTTAATAGGTAATTATGAGCCCCTGATGTTTTAGGTAACGGTCCAACAATATCAACTATGACTCTGCAAAAAGGCTCCTCAAAAACAGGTATGGGAATGAGTGGAGCAACTTTGATAGGCTGGTTTGGCTTGCCCATCATCAGACAGCTATGACAGGACTTACAGTATTTAGACACATCACGACGAATCCCTGGCCAATAAAAACACCTCCAAATGCTATCTAGGGTCTTCCTTAAGCCCAGTTTACACATGCGCGAATAAGCTCCAGACGCCATCCCGATTAACGGAAAAAAAAAAAAAAAAAAAAAACTTATTCGGATCCTTATTCAGGTATCTCGGGTGATTCGGGTGGTTCGCTGGCAGTGCGGGTCGTGCCACGAAAAGTTGGCGCCCCCCCAACTTTTTGTGGCACAACCCGATTAAAAATAAGTCGCAGGTGCACCGTAGGTACACCTGCAGCTTGCCCCCGACATTCTTGTACACTACCGTTGCAAACCCCCCCCCTCACCCGACCTTTCCGTTACCTTGGGAAACACTGCTGATGCAATGCCAGTGAATCGCCGGTGTGTCCGGGATATACCGGCGATATAAACATTCATATACAATGTAAAAAATGTGCATACTTTTATCTCCGGGGTGGAATGGGGATAAGTTGCTTGTAAGTCGTAGAGGTGCCGCCGGTTTACCTGCGGCAAAGTCGTGGAGCATCCTTGGGAATTTTATGACTGATGGGGACCTTCCTATGGTCTACCAGGGGGGCAGCGGTGGCACACCCCCAACTAATCTGACAGGTTGACTCGATGAGTCATATACTGCAGGTGCTATGTCGGTGTACCCCAGGGACACTAGGGACCTTCCTACGGCCTGGGCTTCCCCCAATCATTCGTATTATATCACAGATTAACCACAGATGAACCAGCGATGCACCCACAGTATGTCGCAGCAATAGATAAAAATCTAAAATACGGCTGCCAGTTCCCTACTTTTGACATTTAGCTTATTCGTGACGGCATCGGGAGCTTATTTGCGCATGTGTAAACTGGGCTTTACTGCTATGTGACCAGCAAAACTAGAATCGTGAGCTAGTTTAATTAAAATCGACTGCCTACATTTCTTTGGAATCACCACTTGCTTGACAGTACTCCACACAGCATTACCAACTGAACAAGGAGATCTCCTCCGCTACTTCAAATAATTCTCGTAACTCAAGGTCATTCTGTTGGGACTCCCTCAAGTCCTCCAGATCGGACATTATCAAAACCTAAGTCTTCAGAGGACTTCTCCTCTGTCACTGTACCACCTGCAGCTCTGGCTCTGGCAATCGCACATACAGGGAATAACTCTGGCATTTGTCTCTCTAACTGCTCTTTTTCACAAGAATCCACTGGAGTCTCCGATACCACTGGCGCCACACTCACCTTCCCACAAGCAATATCATTGCCCATTTAGAAATCTACCCCAGGGACTGGCAATTCCTCAACAACCCTCACCATAGCTTGGCCGTTAGACAGTTGAGACTGCAAGTCAATAGATACTAAGGGCACGCACTCCAAACCACATAGCGTTTTTACCAAGACCCTTTTCCCAGTTTTCTCACAAGGGACCAAGTCTTTCACCATTAAAGACTGTAATGCACCAGAGTCCCTTAAAATTTTGACCTACCTTTGTTCCCCACAACTGGAAACTAATCATTGCGACAGAAATGCATTATAGGTTCCCATATTAGGATCCACATAGTCCACACAGTTAGAATATTGAGGATCAAACTCCACACAGTCCTTTGAAACCTCAACACCTTTAACCACTAAGTTAGATACATATAAACTATCATCTACATCAGGATTCCTCAGAGTCGACATTAAATCAACTGTCTTCACATTCCCATCTCCCCTGGGACTAACAGATCTCTGGTCCAAGACTGAGGGTATTTCCCTATCAGTTAAACAGACTGACTTCCTCTGATTCGAATCCCTCGTCTTCTTCCAACATTCCTTTACTTGGTGGCCCAGTTTCTTACAATATTAGCAAACTCTCTGAGTATCCACACCCTGGGTAACTGGACTTCTAGGGCTACCATTAACATTTTGCTTACTCAGTTTTCTGGGGTTCTTATTCCACCCTAACACCTTTAAACATAGAGGGTTTCTTTAAGGAAAAATTACGAAAAATTACTTCTCAACATCTTTCTCAAGGATATAAGCTGCAATTTCCTCAGAGATACTCTCCCCCAAACTCCTCGAGCAGAATTAATTCAGACAACTGTTCAAAGTCTGTAATGCGTTTAGAGCGCAACCACTGCTCAAAGAAGTCTTTCTTTTCTCTGGCAAATTCAACATAAGTTTGGTTTGGTGTCTTACGAGCTTTATGGAACTTACATCTATAGACCTCAGGCACAAGTTCTTTTTTAACCACTTCATAATCCGAACACTGAACCTCGGACAGAGCAATATAAGCACTCTTGGTTTTACCTTGTAACACACTCTGTAATAAGATGGGCCAAAGCTCCTTCGGCCATGACATTCTTACTGCAACCCTCTCAAAAATACGAAAATATATATCTACATCTTCAAAGAAAGGGGGTACCAACTTTGTCATACTACTCACATCAAACTTAGGGGTTAGGGACCTCAACCGAACCTCAGCGTCGATTCTAGCTTGTTCCACTTATGCCTGAATATAGTTTGTTCCAACTGTATCTTAGCTAGCTCTATTCGCATTTGCCAATCATTAAGAAAAACACCACTACGGGGCATATCCCTAGTGTGACGGGGAATTAAGATTATTATATTAATTAATTAAGTAAGTGATGTAACTTACTTTACCGGGACTTATTCGTGGACTTTCGTTGTGTTGGCTCAACGATCGTCACCAGAGGTTAATTATCCCCTTTTATCTCAATTCCATCAACATAAATTTATTTACTTGGGTTCTTTTCGATGTATATGCACTTATACAGTATCAGCAGAATTGTAAGGTGAACAAAACTACCAATTTACAATTACTTTACCATATTTATAAATTTCAGTCGTGCACCAACAAGAAATTTATTTAAACAATTAATAAATTATTAACACACGCATACACTTCCACACTAGAATAGCTAGCTAGCTAATATCGTAATAATCAATAAATACGGCACTCGTAAATGTTCTCGAGTGTTCTCGTACTGTTTCCCTCGAATAATTTTCTTTCGATTGTTATCCAGTCGATTTTTCTTACGATAAGCTAACTTACGTTACTCACTGTCATTAATTAAATCTAACACTGTGTTAATTATTTGTTAGGTGCTATTTCAAGACCTTCCTACTCAATTTACTTTAAATGATATTTAAATTGCAATCTAACAGTCGAGTTCGGTATATCTAAAACCAAGATCGCTACACAACTTATCACTCGTTACTTACCATAGGTATGCGGAACTCTAGGCAAGTCCTTCTACCCAGGCTCACGACTGAGACCGGTTCCGTTCTTACCTTATTACCAATCAATTGTCTGTTGCAATCGATCAATTATATATATATAACCGTGAAGCTTTGGGAATATTGGTAGTCTTACCGAATTATTCAGCTTCTGGTCATCTCTTCGTCACGAGAGACAAAGGGCGAGGTAAGGGCACAAGGACGAGAAACTATGTGTGATCGCTACGGGGTGTAAGTCCGAACTAAATTCAAACAGGCTGGCTCGCAGGCAGGCAGTAACGCGTGTCTGCGATCGATATCCTGATCGATATCCTTACATCCTATACATCGTATACACATTAGTTATACATGTAATTTTACCATACAACGAATAAATAGCTTCCTATGAATTCCCCACTTCATGATCATATGCAATTTAAGGAAATTAATCCGTCTTGGCATGATCAGTTCCTTCAATAATGATACGAGCGAAAGGCTACGGACGAAACGACGGTTACAGAGGGGCGCGTCTGTGCTTTCATAACCTACTGACTTATACACTCCTCCACCCGCATACGGTACAGCTAACTAACTTACCGTGGACTATGTGTACTCCGTCTGCTCAAATAAGCCCTATCTCTATGCTACGATATCATCATTATAATTATGCCACGAGTCAATGATCGACTCGTGACAAATATACTCTGCAACTGTATCTTCAGGCATTTCTAAATCAACTAAATTCACTCTAGCCACACCATTCATTCCTTGTTGACCCCTTCGTTCATTCGCCTGCTCACTATCACAAACATGTAATGCAATCAATTTCACCAACTCCTCTTAGGTCAGTAACACATATTCAAGTCGCAAAAAGGAAGCTACTAGCTTAAGTTGATGACCATCGAGTGAATTAATATCCTCATAACGGGGTATAGAATTACAAAAGAATTGCACATCATCTTCATTAATTATATGCATACTAAACCACAGGCAATACACCGAGCTGTCTTCAGATAAGGGTATATATCCTGGCGAGTTCGCCAAATTATTTTATAAACCTGGTAACTCCAGAGGTCGCCAAATTAATTAAAATGCAAAAATCTTAAAAACAATACAAGTTTATTTAACATTAAACATTTTTATCCCAAGAACAGCACAAACACCATGAATTTATGTAACCTAAACCATCCAACAACTCAGCAGATTACCCAGTAATAATAC
Organism: Petrolisthes cinctipes; assembly: GCA_033782935.1. Classification (NCBI taxonomy): domain Eukaryota; kingdom Metazoa; phylum Arthropoda; class Malacostraca; order Decapoda; family Porcellanidae; genus Petrolisthes; species Petrolisthes cinctipes. Next base: position 247,504 of record JAWQEG010001816.1, read on the forward strand.
ACCACACTCAAGTTGCAAAGAACACAAAAACACTTGCAATAACTTGACATAACCGTAAACTAACATGAACAATAACAATAATAACTAATTATAATCCTAATTCTCGTATTACACTCGTACGACACCAAATTTAATAATAATACGTAACCGAATAATGCCAGTCTGATACAAGTAGTCCAGTTATAGAAGGGGGAGATATGGGCCTCACACAGAACACTTAAGTCGAGGAATGCTGGAAGAAGACACTGAGCACCCTGAACACCGGCTTTTCTCGGTATATATACACTTTGGCAAAGATACGTCAGAGCCACAACACTCCAGGACTGGTTTTCTCGTGAACTTGGTCCTGGATCCTTGGTTGGTACAGATGGCCGAATATGCAAATGAGGGAGTCTGGAGCAACATAAAACACCGTAGACTCAAAAACCGACCACATCTTGGTCTCGCCTCGCATCCTTTTTGTGGTCGAACCAGGCAACGAGCAGTTGTGGTGCGAATTTGCCAAGTAGGTCTTCCAGTCCCGTAACAGTATGTAAAGGAAAGAAGCGTGAAGGGTAGAGTAGGGCTTGATCAAGTGTGGAGGGAGTGTTGGAAAAGGGAAAACTGGAGACACTTCTGCCGTGGCCGCCCCCTTGGGAGGAGTTCCCAGAGGGAACAAGGCATCAGAGCTATAGATAGATAGATAGGTTGATAGATAGAAGGGACAGCAAGCATGGAGAATACAGATGAGAACAAAAGGGACAGTTGGAGAGACGAAACAGATCAAACAATCTGAAGAGGACCGGATCGGAATGGTATTGTATTTGGTGCTGGGCAGGAGTAGGAATTGGGATAAGAAAAGAAGAATAAAAAACAATTATACGTGTGATAGAGAACAAGGTAGACTCATTGAGGAGGTTAACAGGGAGGCGACAAGACCGTGAGAGAAGTACGAAGGGAACGAAAGCCGCCTAGCACCCCACCAACAGGAACCGCCTTGACGTGGTGGGGGAGCTTGCGTGTCTCTGATACCTGGCGAGCTAGACTAGAGGGGGCTTCGGCCCCTGCTCTGCCACGATTTCAGTGAGAGAGGGCTTCCCATGCTGGTAAGGTCGCCAGTGAGAGACCAGACTAAATGGTTCCCATGCAAAAGGCTGCCAGTACGAGCCAACAGTTCTGCCCTCCAGAGGGACCGCCCACTAGGGGCCGTCCTGTGTTGGATCGTTGGGTGTCTGGGCTGGGAGATGTTGGGGAAGAGGGTTTCAGCATCATCGTGGGCAAATTTTCGACCCATTGGGGCTGCTTTTTAAAACGAGTGGCCCCATGGAGGATGAGGTACCCCGCCCCCGGCGACCAGCGCTCGGTCCCCTCTTCTGCCCGGTAGGTAGTAGCTCTTGGCTCCTATGGCCATTACAATAATAACAATGTCATATGGATAACGAAAAAACTTTTTTTTCCTCGAGCGGTGGTCGACCAGGCCCTCGAGACGTCACTCTCTGGTTTCACAGTCTCGCTCCAGCACTGGTAGAGTGTGGACGTACTTGTGGCGCTCTGCCTGCCTCCATTCTTGTTTGTGTTGTTGTTTGGGTTGGTTTTTGCACTCTCGTTTGTGTATTTTTTGTATTGTTTGTGAGTTCTTGTTTGTGTGTTGTTATTTCTGTGGTGTTGCTGGTGTTGTTTGTCTGTTGTGGTTCTGTGTATAGTTTTGTTGTGATTGTCTGTGTGTGTGTGGGTGTGTGTGTGTGTCCCTGGCTGATTGAATGTTTAGTTGTTCGTGTTGTTGTTTGCTTCCCATCTAGGCCTTGCCTGGCCTGATGGAGAGCGCGGATTCCTGCTTGGAGGCCAACTTGGCAATGTCGGAGGAAGACAAGACTCCAATTGAGGATCACTGGCCTGAGCTGCCCTCTTGCAACCCTCCCCCCCTCTCCTCGGTCACTCTGCAGCTCAGGTTGCAGCCGTCTACCTCCTCAACCTCTACCAAGCGACCCGTTGACGCTTCGTCTGACTCCTCGCAGGATTCTGATGGTGTGGACTGTTTGCCTCCAGCTGCCAAGATGGCGAAGGGTGCTTCAGCTGTGCACGATGTACCTTCTCTGCCTCACCCTGGTGTTTCTTCCTTGTATACCAACTCCTTGCCCTCGTCCAACCTTTTTGCTTTTGCCCCAAAAGATGCCTATGTCAAGCTCTCCTTCTCAGGGAACCCATCTACGGACACAAAGCTGCGTTGGTTGTTTAATGTCAACAGGGCCTTCCAGCTGCAGCATGAACTAGCTGAAGTCAAGATGGCTGCTGTCACCTCCCGGTTTGTCTACATCTCTAGGAAGCGTGAGGTCATCATTGATAGAGTCAAGGCAAGGCTGGTGAATATTTGTCTCTGCCTCTCATTCTTGAAGACTCTCCCAACAGGCCTCGTAAGTTCCCCAGCTACATCCTCACCCGTTTTTCTATTGATGTTGACCCGAAACGTGCCAAGGGATACCCTGGTGTGTACTCTGCCTATCATCTTTTCCAAGTTGGTTCCCCCATTATTGTTGTTGTCTGGACGGAGTCTACCTGATCCACCTCCAAATGAGATTTCCTTTGATTTCCTCCCTTGTCTTCCACCGTGTGAGGTGAGGAAACTTCATAATGATCAGCCTTGGTGCTACAGGTGCTGGGGAGTTGGGCATATCTCCCGGTGTGCATGGTATGCCGCCGACCATGATTCCAAGACGTGTCCTGTCAGGGGTGAACCATCACGTCCTGCTGCCTCCACCTCTGAGCCTTCACCTCCTGAGGATACGCCTTGATGGAAGTGTCCACGATGCCTTCAGCTAGTGGTCAACGTGTGGCATGGATGTACTCGACGTCAGGTCCAGGCTCGTGTCTCTACTATTGCTCTGCCTCCACCACCGCCACCACCACCTCCCCAGACTGCTCCTCCTACCAGTCTTGCCTTACCTCCAGACCTGGCCCTCTGCAAGTCTGTTGCTACCCTCATGGCACGATGTAAGGCCCCCGAGAACCACTTTTCTGCCCTTGAAACCAGGATTGGTGGGCTGGTTGCCGCTCAGTCTGCCAATGACTCCAAACTCTCCACCTTGGTCGAGGCTCAGCTGGCCATCATCTCAACTGTCACTACCCTTACCGAAAAGATGGATACTGTTGCATCTCGCCTTGAAAAACTTTTCGAGTCATTCCCTTCTCCTGGTCTATCATCTTCTCCAGGTCGGTCATCTGCCCCCACTCACCGGACTTCTACCTCCAAATACAGAGTTCGATAGTGATTACCGGCTGGATGTCATCTCCTGGAATGTATGTGGTATCACCAGCTATGCTAAGCTCACTCAATTCAAGGCCTATGATTTTCGTCATCATCCCAGTGTTATTTTTCTCCAGGAAGCATTTCCAGGACGACTGCTCACTGCTGGGCAAGCTCCTCCTCTCTCAAGTTATGTGCCATATGTTCATCTGGTAAGGAATGGTCTCCAGACTTACATACATAGCTCCTTGCCACATCGCCTTCTCCATACCTCCACTGATCCTGACATGACCTTTCAGCTATTTGAGGTTCTACCTGGGAATGGAGTACTCCAACTAAGTAATGTCTATTCTGCCCCAGCTAGACTCACTCTTGAAGCTCTTCCGTCTCCAACAGTGCATGATATGGTGTATATGGGAGATTTTAATGCTCGGTATTCTGATTTGGGTGATGGTTCTGGCTCTATTAATCGTAATGGTGTTCGTCTCCTTTCATACATCTGCGAGCATAATCTGACACGCTGGGACACTGGTGGTGCCACTCATTGCCGGGCAGGTACTCTGGGTTACATCCTCTCGCCTGGCCTGATAGCATCTCGGGTCCAGTGCTCCTCCGTGCCAGACTTATTCTCTGATCACATCGCTCTTCGGTTTCATTATTCTTTACCTGATCGGTCAAGTGCTTCAGCCACTCGTTTGCGTATTGCTGTGCCAACTAAATATTGCCCAACTTACATCTTATTTATGACCCATGTATTCCCCACATTTGACATATCATCAGCTGAAAAGTTGTACTCAGATCTTGTATCTGCTACACATGACTTTTATAGGCTATACGGCTCCCGATCACACCTCCAACATCGTCATACTGCCCACTCCTGGACGCTGGATGCACGTATACAGGAGGCATAGAAGGAGGCTGAACGTAATGGCCTATTGTTTCAAGCCAACCCAACCCTTGACCTGCTCCAATGTTACCAGATGTCTATGGACGCTTTAGTTGCCCTGCAGGAGTGTGCTCACACTGAGTCTTGGCAGCGGTTCATGGACAGCATCAACCAGCAAACAAGTGTGGCTTCTATGTGGCACCTCATCCGTCGAGTTGTTAAAAAGACACCGGCCACTGCTCGTCATCACACTCCTGCCGACTATGCCCAACAACTTATCGATGCTTGGTCAGAACAATCTACCCCAGCCAGTCTACCCATCCACATACAAGATGCACTCGCTTCCCGTGCTGCTATCCATCGGCTATGTCTAATATCTGCTCTGTTACAAGATGATGACGATGATTCAGAGGAGATAACTGAGGAGTTGCGCCATGCTCTCTCTCGGGGTAGATCTTCTTCCCCTGGTGATGATGGTATTACTAATGCTGTGATGCGCCTATTTCAACAAGTTCCTGGAAACCCTCTACTTCGACTGTACGATCTTTGTCTTCGTGACGAGCCTGGACGAGCAGCACAATAATACCCATCCCTAAGCCCGGCACTGTGAAGTTCAGGCCTATTTCCCTTACTTCCTGATTTTGTAAGTTTATGGAGAGAATTTTACTCAATCGCCTCATGTTCAGACTGCAGGATCGCCTTTCTCAATGGCTGTTTGGTTTCCTTCCCCAGCGGAGCACACACCACTGTCTAGTCGACCTGTACTCATGCCTCTCCAGGGACAGTGTGGTGGCCTTCATTGGCCGATTGTCCCTGCCAGACCTCAAGACCATCCCATTGTCCACGATTTATTGGGTCGTCTTCAGCGCCAACTTACACCACTTCAATGGTTCTCTAACAACTCCTCAGGCATCTCCATCCCAGTAGCCAGAAACATCTATATTCCTTTTATCCGTTCAGTTGTTGATTACCTCTCCCATGCTTTGATTCAACTTCCTAGGCCTTTTCTGGAAACTTTAGAAAAATTTCAGAATAGAGCAATGAGAATAATTCTCGGCTGTCCAATGTCGACCAGGATGGTGAACATGCAGCGTGTGTTGCGTCTTCCCCCATTAATCGAGAGAATTTATTGTAATGTTACTTGCTTCACTGTCAAGTGCCTCCATTTCCCACATCTTTCACCCCATTACTCTCAGTTAGTCAGGTCTTCTCTTAGACCAAACTCATCTGTTCCTCCCATACTGCCTGCTGGACGTACTCTTATAAGATCTGTTTCATCTATGCTCCGTAGTCTTAATATAGACATAATGGTTGTAGACGTCCACCAGGGCCCCCTCCATGGATGCTACCAACACCTGATGTGAGCTTCACACCTACTTCCAAGTCAGAACTGCCTTCTCTACACCAGCAGTTGGCTTTAGGACACAGAAACAGTGACGTCCTCCATCACAGATCCATACTGCATCTACACTGATGGCTCATTGCAGGTGGATGGTACAGCAGGTTGTGCCGTTTTCTCACCTGCCAAGGAGTCACCTCCAGGGGGCTGTGTTGGCCATCGTCTCTGTAACCACTCTAGTTAAACATTGTGTGAACTGTATGCCATTCTGGATGCCGTTAGTCTTGTTTGTCAACGTGGAGTGAATGCTGCCATTTTATGTGACTCCAAACTTGCCCTTCATTCCCTCTCTATTGTTCAGCCCACACACTGTACTGTTATTCAGCAGATGTTATCATTTTTGGCCTTATTGTATCATCGTAACTTGACTGTCAAATTTTTATGGGTGCCATCCCATGTAAGTTTACGTCACAATGGTACAGTTGACAGACTCGCATACGAAGCCTGCCATCTGCCTCCTCGTGGTGTTGGACGTCCTTTCTCCCTGACATGTTACCTTTCTAGAGTTTGCCCTTCAGCATCTCCATCACCCATTACGAGTCTGTCTGCCGTCAAATATTCCTACCGTCGTCGAGGTCTCATTGTTCGGAGGCACAATGTAGTCTCTGCTCATTTGAGGCTTGGCTACCGGCTACTGTGGCAGGTTGCTGCGATGCAGGGTGAGCCTCCCTTCACTGAGTGTCGCTTGTGTCGAGCGCCTCATGCTGACACTATAGAGCACTATTGCCTGGCCTGCCCCATTGTCCGACACTTGCTGCCCCGGGGCCTGCCACTTGATGTGGTTTGTCGACCTGCTGAACCATCAAGTTTTGGAGGAACTTCTGGTACGCCACCCTCGTTTTGGTGGATTTAAGTAGGTCATAATGTAAATATTTGTCTGTGTGCTTGTGCTTCATTCTGTTATGTGTTCGTGATGTGTGTGTGTGTGCGTGTGTGTGTGTGTGTGTGTGGTTGTAGTCATTGGATTCTCATGAGCCCCGCCTACCCATGTATATTGTTGTCTGCCTGTTGACTGACGCTACGGCGCAATGAATAAAATAAAAAAAAACTCTGTTTTTGGTGGTATGCAGAAGCCTGCAAATAAGAGAAGACCCAGCAGGTCGGGTGTTGTGTCGACGAACCCTGTTAGCGGTTTGGACTCGTTAATGTTAACGAATGTATTTGCATTCCTTTCCTATGGCGCTATCCACTCCATTTTTAAGTGTTTTGGAGTAGTTCTTCGTATCCGAATCCCTTATGACAGTGACTGCAGATCTAAAAGGTGCTATAATAATTTCAATACAAATGCTGCTGCCAAAGCAGCTTTTAAGGCAAAAGATTCTCTAACTGAGGGGGATACTCACTGTAAGGTTCAAATGATGCGGTCCACAAATGTAGTTGACAGTGACAAAGACTACTGCCCAAACATCTTCGATGAATCTGTAGACCATGTTCCTAAGGAGTGTCGTGTTTCTACACCTTTTCGGTTTGTGGCTTACTACAGGCAGGTGCGAGGTAACCTCATCCATGCTTATAAGTATCTGGAAAAGGAAATTACTACCTATAGGCCACATAAAAATGTACGGTAAGCGTGTTTTAATCAGAGCCAAAGATCTTACACAGGCCATGATGCTCCTCAATCTCCCCTGTCCTTCTGATGGCATGTTTGAATCCATCAAATCACATCGAACATTTAATTATAGCAAGGGGCGCATATACAATGAGGACCTGTATGAATTCTCAGAATAGGTCATTCTTGCTAAGTGCCCAGACAGTGTCCAACGAATAACGAAGATGAAAGCAGTAAAAATATGATCATCCTCACTTTCTATGGCTCGCATATCCCAGATCGCATTATTATGTACTCGTGGGGTCGTCCAAACTCAGCTTCAGCTTCTTTCGGAAACACCTGCTGGAAACTCTCACTTACTCTCGGGCTAGTGATACCCTGCTGTAGACCTCTGGTGTCAGCCAACTTACCACCGTTGCTCTGAGCTACCAATTTAGTCTTCCTGGGGAATAAGTAGTTACTCAAGGGTTAGAGTAAACTCGTGGACTTGTCTCAATACTGAAGTATATTAGGTATAGGTTACAGGTTATTCAGACAACTCGTGTCTCTCTAATATAAGGTAGGAGGTGAACCTGTTGTAGCCAAGGCAGGGCGTGTAATGCACCTTCTCTCTCTGGTAGTCCTCGCTCGTGGTATACACTGCCACACCCTTTCTAAGATGACAGGTTGCGATGATGCTATTTACAATGCTAAGCTTACATATGAAATATGGATAAGTTAGATATGAGTTTATATAAGAATAAAGTGAGTAAATATATATTGTCCCTTTCTCTACATACGAGATGACAATATGGAGTTGATTATAGTAGAGAGATTAACATATAGATAATTACAGAGTGAATCTAGCAATCAGTAGCTCAGCATGGAAGATTCCCTCACGCTGCTACTCAGCACTTTTCAGAGGATGTTGTGTCTAATGAAACTAGCTTGAACTGCTTTCGGCCTAACGGTATGTTCCACCACCATAGGTGTACCATGTATCGCGAACGTGATCAGCCGCGGATACAAACATCAACCCCACCTCTTTGGAAAAAAAGCCTTTTGTTGAGCGTCCTTTACAGTGCTCTTAATGTTATGAGTTTGGCCATGGGAGGAGGAACTGCATAAACTGTTCCCGGTGTGGTAATTGTTCTGGTCTTGACTCACATCCTACTTCTGAATGTCAGTCAGAGAGTTACTGATTTTACTGCAGGGACACTCACCCCCTACGTTCTCGCCAATGTAAGATGTACCTCCTCGAGTAGGATATCCTCCACTTGGCAAACTCCCAATTCATCAGCATTGGTAGTGCCAGACGGCAACTCATCTTCAGGCGACAGAAGAATGGTGTTAGGACATACGCCTCCTCCCTTCGCCCTCATCATTCTCACTCTATAGTGAAAAGGTTTAGATGATTTCACTACATAAAAAAATGTCTCTGGTGACCCTTCAACTGATGACAGTTCTCAGGTTTTAATTATAGGTGTCCATGTGGTACAGGTTCACACTGCCATACGCTCTCCAAAAAGGAAACTCAAGTCAACAATATTGCAACAGAGACGTCCTCGTGGTTCCTCTGAGATACTTGACTCCATGGACGTTCATCCTTGCAAGGCAACTGTCTTTGTAGACTAATCCATATTTTCCTCTCAATTTTACCAGAAGCGTTCTCGTCGCTATGATGAATCTCTTGATTCAACAGATGTTCCCCTCGCAAGATTCCTTTGGGAACATCGAAATGGCGTGATGTGAATGTGATTGCCTCGGATATTGTGACTTCAAAAGATACAGTTTCTTTTCCGCTTGAGCAGCGGAGTGATTCTTCCACCTCTATTATGGATGTTGATATATCAGCCCGTGTCAGTGATACCACTGCTGTACAGGACAATACCAATGTGGTTGTTACAAAGAATATCCCTGCACATCTACCTTCACCTTCTTCTGACATATCAGATGTTTTATGGACTCGTGTACGGGTCCCAATTACTGCCCCAAGTACTACTCCACGGGTTAGCTCTTCTAGTGGCCCAGGATTAGACAAAACTTATCGTTTGAGTAAAACCTCAGGTTAAGGTGGTAGTGGGAAGTCCCTCAATGAGGCTTACCAATATTCAGTACTAAATTAACACTGTTCAAGGTCATTCAGTGGAATTGCTGTGGCTAGCATGCTTCTTGGGAGGAACTGCACGTTCTTCTCTTTCGTTTCTCTCCTGCATCAGTTTCTCTCCAAGAGACAATGCTTAGGGACTACATTCCTTCCAGTCCTCCAGTATACTCTGCATATTATTCCAATTCATTTGAAAGGCAGGGTCACCATGGTGGCTCTGCCATCCTGGTTCGGCGCGATGTTCCGTGCACGAGCCTGGAATTTGACACTCCTCTCTAGGCTGTTGCAGTTAAGGTTTTTATGGACTGCCTCTACACCTTCCTCCCAGTGTTACAATTGAGAGGAGTGATCTCAACCGTCTTGTACGGAACCTTCCCTCTCCCTTTATTTTATTGGGTGATTTTAATGGTCGTCATCCTCTGTGGGGTGACATTTCAGTCAATCCCAGGGGTGTTTTATTGGCTTCTTTTATTGAGAATGAGGGATTTAAATACGGAAGATGTGACACATTTTAATAGCCCTACTGTGACTTTTACAACCATTGACATTTCCCTGTGCTCACCCAGTGCTCTGTTGGATTTTACTTGTAGTGTGTTGCTTATTTATATGGTAGTGACCAATTCCCTATACTCTTAGTAAATAACAAGTACTAATCGCAGTCTCATCTTCCTCTGTAGAGATTTGAGAAGGCTGACTGGCAGTTTTTTTTTAGAGAACTAACTTCTTCGGTCTCTTCTTAAGCAGATTTTGGTAGCTCTGACGAGGCTGTAACATATTTCACTGATATGTTCTACTCTGCTGCTCTCAACTCTATCCCTAAAACTTTTTGCTACTTTCCCAAACGTCCTCTCCATTGGTGGTCACCAGTCTGCACCACTGGTGTGAGGGAGAAGCTTTCTCTTGCCTTCGTCGCAATCGTGGGGACCCAACTCTTTTAGAGGACTTCCGATGGGCAAGGGCTCGGGCTAGACGAGTATTAAAAGAGACACGACGACCATCTTGGAAGGCCTATGTGTCTTCAATTACCGGTGAAACAAAAATCCCACTCACCCAAGTGTTCAGGAGAATCCGTAAGATGGCGGGGAAGTTTTCTCCTAGTCCTCCACCTGTTCTTAAGGTCAATGGAATTAAGATCATGGATGGTTTAACAGTAGCCAACACCATGGCAGAGGCATTTGCAAAAGTCTCCAGCCGTGACTCTCGACCTCTGGCTGTCAGGCATGCATTGCGAGCCCAGGAGTTCACTGTCCTGGTTTACTCGGGGAAAGAGAATAAAAGTTATAACAATATATTCACCCTGAAAGACCTGCACTCTGTTCTCTCTCTGCGGCGACACTTCTCCTTGGCCAGACAACATCCCATATGCAATGTTGCGACACTTGGGTGAGGAGGTGATCTCATTTCTTATTGCTTTATATAACAGAATCTGGCTGGAGGGTGTCTTCCCTTCTGGGTGGAGGGTTGCTACCATCCTTCCTTTCCCCAACCTGGGCAAGGACTCTAGTGTTGCCCTCAATTACCGACCTATTGCTTTGACCTCCTGTCTCTGTAAACTATTTGAGAAGATAGTGAATGTCATACTGATATACTTCTTGGAACAGAGAGGTTTTCTGTCTCCGTCCCAGTCTGGCTTTCGTAAACACCATTCCACTCTGACCTGGCGGTCTGGTTTGCTGCTTCCCGTATGTCAGTGGCGGAGAGGCAAATGCAGCTTGCCTTCGACAGCGTGTCGCGTTGGGCTGGTACTAATGAGTTTCGTTGTGGCCGCAGAGTTACATTTTGTTGGGTTCCGTCTCATGTGGGTGTCGATGGGAATGAGTGGGCTGATGCCCTGGCTAATGCTGCTGCCTCCAGTTCTTAGCCTCCTGCCAAGCGTCATCCTGTACCTGCAGTGGACCTTCGACCCTACATAGATGCTGCCGTGCGTGCCTGCTGGCAGGACAGATGGGACAATGTCGGGTCTAACAAGCTCCGCAACATCCGCCAGCGTCTGAATTTGTGGAGTTACAGCAGCCTGTCCCACCGGTGGGAGACGGCTCTTGCCCGTCTCCGCATTGGCCACACTCTATTGACTTATGGGTTTTTAATGGAGAGGGCACCCCATCCCTGCTGTGATGATTGTCTGGTCCCTCTGACAGTGCGTAATCTTCTGGCCGAGTGTCCCAGCCCTGGGAACCTTCGTTGTAGGCACCTCTCCGAGTACTGGGTGGGTGACGGTTCTTACAGTCTCTCCCAGGTTCTCGGGGAGGAGGCTTGTAGTGTGGGAGGGAACACCCTCTCCTAAGTGGAGTAGGCTGGCCTCCTCCACAAATTGTAAATATTATGATATTTATGGCTCTTTAGATAGTTCAATGTTTATAATTTTGATTCTTTTATATATTTTACTTACGTTAACAGGGTCTTATATTAAAAAGGTGCTCTTTAGTTTATATGTTCTTTTAATCATGCTATCTATTCCTTTCGGGGTAGTGAAGCCTATTTAATGTGTGTACATATTTTATTAATGATGAAGATGACCAGTTTATGTTGGGCGGTATATGACCCTAGCTGTTGCGCCGCCAGATGCCTAATGGCATCTATAAATCAATTGCCGCCGAGCAGCATTCTACTGGAGACACTCATTGAGAAAATGTTGGACTGTAACTCGAGTCTGACAATTCTGGATGAGTAGAGGGTGCCTCGTCTTTTGCGATGGTTCAGAGAAAGTTAGGTGACGACTGACTGTAACTACGTGATCTGACTAAGATTCAAATGACATTCTCTTTCTCCACACACACACACATACCAGCTGCAGTCTTGACTTGACCAGTCTCTCCTTACAAAACTGTTTGTGAAATAACACACCAGACCCATTAACCCTTCCTTTCTCACAAGAAGGAAAGGGAGAGAGGGGAAAGAGAGCATAAAGGAATTAGAATAGGAAGAGAGACAGAGGGTCAAAACTTGACCACTCAGATAGCAATACTGAGTCTAGACATTCTGACAACTCTGAGTTGGAAGTGACTATATCCAGAGGAGTTAGACATGCATTCGGAATAATCTACTGAGACTCCAGAGGGCTATAGACTTTGATCACCACACAGAGACAATACACGACAAGGCACAATCCTTGTTC
>JAWQEG010001817.1:0-12500 GCA_033782935.1 Petrolisthes cinctipes
CAGAGGGACATGACATGATTCGGAATTAACTTACCTATAATAATAATAACAATAATAATAATAATAATAATAATAATAAATGTAATGATGATGATGATAATAATAATAGTAATAATTAATAATAGCATCACCAACACTGCCCCTCCTCTCCCTTCCCTTCCCTCACCTCCCCTCCCCTTCACCTCAACCTCCACCACTCCCCTAACCTCCCCTTCCCCTCCTTTCTTTCCCACCCCTTCCCTTTCTCTTCCCCACCTCCCCTTCCCTTCCCTTCACCTCAACTTCCCTTCCCTTCCTTTCTTTCCCACCCCTTCCCTTCCCCTCCTTTCTTTCCTTCTCCTCTCAACTTCCCCACCTCACCTCCCTTCCCCACCTTTCTTTTCCTCCCCTTCCCCTCCTTTTTTTCCCCACCCCTACCTCAACTTCCTTCCCTTCCCTTCTCTACCTCTCCTCCACCTTCACCTTCCCTTCCCACACCTTCCCCTTCCTTCCCCCGCGGCCCCTATTGGTAATACTGTTACTGTCAGCCTCCTCTCCAGTTTTTTGTCCCGAGTCTGTCTGGGGCCACGGGCATTTCCACACACCATAAACACACTCAATATTTGATTACGTTTTTCCCTGCCCTTAATAATTGTCCGGGAGAGAGAGAGAGAGAGAGAGAGATGAGAGAGAGAGAGAGAGAGAGAGAGAGTGCCATGGTGTAGGTAGGGTGAGGGGGAGATGATGGGGTGAGGGGATATGATGGGGTGAGGGGAGGGGTGGGTGAGGGGGAGAAGATGGGGTGAGGGAGGGGTGGGGTGAGGGGAGGGGTGAGGGGAGGGGTGGGTGAGAGGTAAAGAAGATGGTGAGGGGAGGGGAAGATGGTGTAAGGAAAAGAAAAAAAGGAGTTTGGTTGAGGAGGGATGGGAGAGGAAAAAGATAATTGGGGGGAGAGGAGGGATGGAGAGAGAAGATGGTGTGTGTGAGGGAGGTGAGAGAAAGATGGTGTAGGAAAAAGAAAGAGAAAGGGGGGAAGGAGTAGGAGGAGGATAATGAGTAGGGGAGGGGGAGTGGATGGGAGAGGAGTAAGAAGAGAAAGAAAGGGATAAGGACAAGTGGTAAGAGAAGACTATAGGATATGATGAGTAAGAAGAGAAGTAAAATGGTGCCAAATGAGAGTAGGATATAAAAAAAAGGAGTAGGAGAAAGAAGAAAAGAAATCATCATCAGAAGTAGTAGTAGAAGAAGAGTAGAAATGGTAGTAGTAACAGTAGAAGTAGTAGTAGGTAGTATGGTGGTGGTGGTGGTGGTGGTGGTAGTAGTAGTAGGTAGTAGTAGTAGTAGTAGTAGTAGTAGTAGTAGTAGTAGTAGTAGTAGTATAGTAGTAGTAGTAGTAGTAGTAAGTAGTAGTAGTAGTAAAAGTAGTAGTAGTAGTAGTAGTAGTAGTGTAGTAGTAAAAGGTAGTGTAGTAAGTAGTAAAAGTAGTAGTAGTAGTAGTAAAAGTAGTAGTAGTAGTAAAAGTAGTAGTAAAAGTAGTAGTAGTAGTAACAAGTAGTAGTAGTAGTAGTAGTAGTAAAAGTAGTAGTAGTAGTCGTAGTAGTAGTATTGCACAACCATGCCCTACAGTCCTGAATTAGATACTCACAAACTCGTCACTTTGAATCTGAACACGTGTCATGGATTTTTCTGCTGACTGAATCGACCGACCAACCAACTAACATACAATAAAAGTCCAAACGAAAGCAAACACGAAGAAGTTACACGAGACTAAATCCACACTTACTGAGTCTTATTACAGGCCCTTACGTTGTTTTAATTAACCCTCCCACACCACTTGCATTTATTTCTTGTCCCATTCCTTTCCTCTTACCCCATAATATATAAAAAAACTTAACCTCATTTTGTGGTCTGAATTCACCCTACTTTCCCTCTGCCTAATTTCCTTCGACCACATCCCACCTTGCTTGTCTCTGTGCCAAAATTTCCACTGTTTTTTTTTTTTTTGTGTGTGTTTGTTCCCATTGTAGTATGTATAAATTTAATACTAGGTCATGCATCTTTCACACTGGGTCATGCATCTTTCACACACTGCTTTCACACTGGGTCATGCATCTTTCACACACTGCTTTCACACTGCCACATCCTCCAAGTGTCACTCTACACTCACTTATACTCTCCTTAATTGGTGTCACCCTTCACAGTGCCACTTGTAAATAATCTCCTTCACTCACCTTCCCCTTGTTTCCTTTCCCCTATTTTTCCCCCCTTCCCGACCCTCACATCTGTCCCACATTTCCATCTATTTCCATCTTCGTGTTTGTTGTCCCATCCCTCTATCTATCACCTTCTCCCTCATTCTTAAGACGGTTTTTCTCTCGCCCCTTTTCTACTCCCTTTCTCCTTAACAAGTCTTATTTCTCCCCCTCATTGTATTATCTATACTTTGAGCGCTTTCAATCCCGCCTCTTCTAATAATTATTTTCTTTCTTTTCCTATCTCTATAATAATCACCTTCACTTTCATCTCCGTCTCTATCGCTTTCACTTTCATTCACTTTCCCTTAAACTCCGTCTCTCTCTTTGCCGCTTCTAAAATCATCCTTCTTAGTGTCAAGTGTCAGTGCCAATTCTAACCACATCCTCCTTAGTGTCAAGTCACAGTGCCACATCTAACCACTTCCTCGTACGTGTCAAGTCACAGTGCCACATCTAACCACATCCTCCTCCTTAGTGTCAAATCACAGTGCCACATCTAACCACATCCTCCTCCTTAGTGTCAAATCACGGTGCCACATCTAACCACATCCTTCTCCTTAGTGTCAAATCACAGTGCCACATCAAACCACTTCCTCGTACGTGTCAAGTGTCAGTGCCAACTCGTGTGTGTCGCCTTGAGTGCCAGTGCCAGCAATTAGTATCCCATCTTTAATGACCCCACGCACCAAGCTGGCACCACTCCCAGGATACGTCACGCCCGAGGAAGGTTGTAGAATGGAGGGTGAAAAACATTGTGCTTGCCCCGGCGCCACTAATTACACCAATTTACTCCATTAAACGATTATCATGACAATAATCAGACTCCCCATCCCTCCCTCTCTCCCTCCCTCTTTCCCTTGACTGTGCCTCCCTTCCTCCCTCTTCAACCTTCTATTCTTCCTCCCTTCTTTCTTCCCTCCCCTCCCCTCCTTCCCTCCCCCTCCCCTCCTTCCTCCATTTCCATTTCCCTTCCCTCCCCTCCCTCCCTTCATTTCTCTTCCCCTCCCTCCCCCCTCCCCTCTCCTCCCTCTCCTCTCTCTCCTCTCTCTCTCTCTCTCTCTCTCTCTCTCTCTCTCTCTCTCTCTCTCTCTCTCTCTCTCTCTCTCTCTCTCTCTCTCTTTTCAACCTCCTTTTATTTTCCCTTTCCCTCTCTTCCCACTTTTCCCCGCCACTACATATCCCTCTCCCTTCCTCCACTACTTATCCCTCTCCCTTCCCTCTTTCTATCCTCCATTCCCTCCTCTTACTTCATCCCCTCCACCGACTCTCTTCTCTTTCTTCCTCCTCACCCACTTCTACCCACCTCCCATCCACCCGTCGTCACATACAGACACTTCAACCCACTTCCCTCCCTTCATACTCACACCCTACCTCTTCCTTCCCCCCCCCCACCACGTCCACCCCCCTCCCCCATTTCCCCTCCCAACTCCTCCCACTTCCTCCTTACCCCACACACAATCCCCTCCTCCTTCCCTCCTCCACAACCAACTCCTTCCCCACCCCACCCCCACCCCAACCCCACACTCAACCCTTCCCCCCTCCACTTCTCCCCCCCTCCCCCACTCCCACACTCAACCTTTCCACCCACATCCTCCCAGCCCCCCCCCCACCCCCACACTAAACCCTTCCCCCCCTCCACTTCTACCCATCCCCCCCTCCACTTCTCCCCACCCCTCGTCCACACTCAACCCTTCCCCCCTCCATTTCTACCCCTTCCCACCTCCACTTCTCCCCACCCCTCGTCCACACTCAACCTTCCCCCCTCCACTTCTCCCCCCCTCCCACCCCCCACCCCACACTCAACCCTTCCCTCCCCCCCCCCAACCCACATCTTCCCAACCATCCCTGCCTTTCCTATTTGTGTCAGTCACTGTACACATTATCTTCATTAGAAAATTCGCACTTGTCTCTACTCGGATGAAGGCCTTTGTTTACAGTCTTATCCGGCTCACCATCACGTCCGCTAAGTGAACTGGGGAGTACTGGGGTGAGGGGGATGGAGGGGGAGAGAGAGTGAGTGAAGGAGAGTGGAGTGACTTGGAGGGGAGGGGAGTGAGTGGAGAAGAGGTGGAGGTAGGGAGGTGTGTGTGAGTGAGGGAGATTGGAGTGATTTGAGAGGAGAGAGAGAGAGAGAGAGAGAGAGAGAGAGAGAGAGAGAGGAGAGAGAGAGAGAGAGAGAGAGAGAGAGAGAGAGAGAGAGAGAGAGAGAGAGAGAGTGTGAGAGAGAGAGAGAATGTGTGTGTGTGTGTGTGTGTGTGTGAGTGTCAGTGTGAGTGAGTGAGTGTCAGTGTGAGTGTGAGTGAGTGTGAGTGTGAGTGAGTGAGTTAATAAAAAAGGGGGACTGTAAAAAATAGTTAGCCTAATACCCAATTATTGAATCACAAATTAAACTCTAAAAAAAATTGATGTATTAAAAGCATAGTATAATAATAATGCAAAGGTTATTATAATTTTTGACTGGTCAGTAACGCTATTTCATTAAGTTTTTTTCCACATTATATTCTCTCTCTCTCTCTCTCTCTCTCTCTCTCTCTCTCTCTCTCTCTCTCTCTCTCTCTCTCTCTCTCTCTCTCTCTCTCTATCTATTTATATATTTAAATGTCTATATTCTGAATCTGAATCTCTCTCTCTCTCTCTCTCTCTCTCTCTCTCTCTCTCTCCTCTCTCTCTCTCTCTCTCCCTTATCTATCTATCTATCTATTTAAATATCTATATCTCTCTATCTATTTAAATATCTATCTACTATCTATCTAAATATCTATATCTATCTACTATCTATCTATCTACAATCTATCTATCTACAATCTATCTATCTAAATATCTATCTATCTATTTCAAACACACACACACACACACACACACACACACACACAAAATTCATTATTGTTCCATATTTTTCAAACTTCTTCTTTTCATTATTTATTAGTTTTACTGATAAAATTTTTGCACTCGTAATTATTTATTTTTATCGTAAAATGTTATATTCTTAAGTCGCTATAGTCGTGTTAGTTAATATGGGACCCTGTGATGTAGTCAGAAAATTGAAGATAAATGAGTCCTTCAAATACTTCCACGAAACACACACACACACACACACACACACACACACACCTATATAAAGGAAGGAGCTTGTTTGTTTCGTGGCAATGATAGTTGGAATCAGAAACCTCCCATATATATTTTTTTTATATATATATATATACACGATCACAGGGTCCTTGTACAGCGTTGGAAAATCTGGATAAACTTACTTGGTCCCCCCACCCCCCCCAAAAAAAAAAAAAAAAAAAAAAAAAAAAAAAAAAAAACAGGGCACCATTATTTTTGCAATTTATAGTGCTGTTTCCTGGCATACTTTGGAGGAATCAAGTCGCCCTAATGTGGTGTGCCAAAAATATACTATCCTCTTCTTTTCTTCTTAACGAATTCGAGATGACACATCCTGATACTGCTTGTGTGTGTGTGTGAGAGAGAGAGAGAGAGAGAGAGAGAAGAGAAGAGAGAGAGAGAGAGAGAGAGAGAGAGAGACCACGACCACACATTACTATCTGTGTGAGAGAGAGAGAGAGAGAGAGAGAGAGAGAGAGAGAGAGAGAGAGAGAGAGAGAGGAGAGAGAGAGAGACCACACGTTACTAATATAGACCACACATTACTATCTGTTGGAGAGAGAGAGAGAGAGAGGAGAGAGAGAGAGAGAGAGAGAGAGAGAAGACAGCAGGTAAGGAGGACGATAAGGCAGGGGAAGTGAGTCAATTAGTGCCACCGCCAGATGCCACTTAAAGAGGACTATCGCCCTTATCGCCTACCTGTGTAATTATCTTGCCTGAACAGCCTCTAATCCCTTCCCTCCCTCCCTCCAACCAAAACCCGCCTAACTCCCCCCCAACTCCCAACTCCCTCCCCCAACTCCCAACTCCCCCCCTACCACACCTCTCCTCCCTCCCTCCCCTCCCCCCTACCACACCCCTCCTACCACAACCCGCCTAACTCCCCCCCAACTCCCACCTCCCTCCCCCCCCTACCACACCCCTCCTCCCTCCCTCCCTCCCCCCCTACCACACCCCCTCCTCCCTCCCTCCCCCTACCACACCCCCTCCTCCCTTCCTCCTCCCTCCCTCCCTGTTTGGAATTTATATTAGGTTTCCATGTGGACGAATTAAGGAATGTTTAAGGTTTTAGTGAAGCTTAGCAAAGTGGTGCTGATTCCTCCAAACTATGACACGAAACAAATCCCTATTTAATCATATAGTGGTCGTCTGTTTCCTGGCATAGTTTGGAGGAATCAATAGCACTTCACTTCACTTATTCCCCCCCCCCCTCCCAACTGTTAAGGAAACCACGTGATGTAGTCAGAATATTGGAGGTTAGCTAGTCCTCCAAATATTGCCACGAAACACACACACACCTACAATATTGAAGGGGCTTGTTTCGTGGCCTAGTCAGGAGGAATCAGAAGCCACCAGGTCTCATACACGATCACAGGGTCTCTTAATTAGGTGGTAATTCTATTTTGGTACATTGGAGTGCCTTGATTCCTCCAAAGTATGCTAGGAAATAGGACCAAATGAGCAAAAATAATGGTGTTCTGTTGCTTTGGAATAGTTTGGAGGATTCAGTTGCTTCAGAATTACCAACACAAAACTTCCCCCTTAATTAACCAAAAACGTAATAATGTCTTGGAGAGGTAATTAATTATTTGTGTGTTTCTTAATTGGTAATATTCTAACTTGTTGTACACCTTAAAGACCCTGTGGTGATCGTGTATGAGACCTGGGTGCTTCTGATTCCTCCTGACCATGCCACGAAACAAGCTCCTTCAATGTAGGTGTGTGTGTGTGTTTCGTGGCAATGTTTAAAGGACTCACTAACTTACTCCAATTTTCTGACTACATCACAAGGTCCCTTAAAATTACAGTTAGTACCCAGATATATTCATTACGTTGCTTATGTTGTTATAATGTTGTTGTTATTGTGTTGTTGTTATTATGTTGTTGTTTTTATGTTGTTGTTATTATGTTGTTGTTATTGTGTTGTTATTATGTTGTTGTTATTATGTTGTTGTTATGTTGTTGTTGTTATGTTGTTGTTATTATGTTGTTGTTGTTATTTTGTTGTTATTATGTTGTTGTTATTCCCTACATGTCTCGATCCAAACATTCATTATTCGTCAACTCTTCAACTCTTCAAAAAGTACTATTGCAATATTTTCACTTGTTGAGAAAATTGTATACATGCAAACACTTTGGCTAACTCGATTTTTTTTTTTTTTACCACACACACACACACACACACACACACACACACACACACACACACACACACACACACACACACACACACACACACACACACACACATATCAACTACACTACCCCACCCGACCACACACACACACACACAAACTACATTACCCCACCCGACCCCACCACACACACACACACACACACACACACACACACACAAATTACACTACCCAACCCCACACACACACACACACACAGACACACACACACACACACACACACACACACACAAATTACACTACCCAACCACACACACACACCTGAGGTAGCCAGCCAGCCAGGTTAATGAGGTTCAGGGTGAGTGTATTAAATGGAGGGGCTCACTAGGGACACACACACACACACACACACACAGGCAGGCAGGCAGGCAGGCAGGCAGGTCCCCCCACCCCATCCACTCACTCGGCTGGCTGAATCTACCACAATACCACCATAATTCATTACACAAACATTGACGGGATGCTAGGGAAGCCAATTTTACGCTGGTCACTTTATCCCCAGACCACTCGGGGGGTAGGAGAGAAAGGAGGTGAGGAGGGAGGGGGTGGGTAGGAGAGAAAGGAGGTGAGGAGGAGTAGGTGGAGGGAGAGAAGTAGGAAGAATGGGAGGTGAGGGGGGAGTTTGGGGAGAAAGGAGGGAGAGGGGTAGGAGAGAAAGGAGGTGAGAAGGGTAGGAGGTGGGTAGGAGAGAAAGGAGGTGAGGAGGGAGGGTAGGAGATAAAGGAGGTGAGGATGGAGGGGGGTAGGAGAGAAAGGAGGTGAGGATGGAGGGGATAGGAGATAAAGGAGGTGAGGATGGAGGGGGGTAGGAGATAAAGGAGGGAGAGGGGTAGGAGAGAAAGGAGGTGAGGATGGAGGGGGGTAGGAGAGAAAGGAGGTGAGGATGGAGGGTAGGAGATAAAGGAGGTGAGGATGGAGGTGGGTAGGAGATAAAGGAGGGAGAGGGGTAGGAGATAAAGGAGGTGAGGATGGAGGGGGGTAGGAGATAAAGGAGGTGAGGATGGAGGGGGGGTAGGAGATAAAGGAGGTGAGGATGGAGGGGGGGTAGGAGATAAAGGAGGGGGGTAGGAGAGAAAGGAGGTGAGGAGGGAGGGGTAGGAGAGAAAGGAGGTGAGGAGGGAGGGGGGTAGGAGATAAAGGAGGTGAGGATGGAGGGGGGTAGGAGATAAAGGAGGGAGAGGGGTAGGAGAGAAAGGAGGGAGGGGGGTAGGAGATAAAGGAGGGAGAGGGGTAGGAGATAAAGGAGGTGGGTAGGGGGTGGGTAGGAGATAAAGAAGGGAGAGGGGTAGGAGATAAAGGAGGGAGAATGGGAGGTGAGTAGGAGTAGGTGGAGGGAGAGGAAGTGAGTTTGGAGGGAGAGAAAGATAGTGAGGAGAGGGAAAGAATGAAAGTGAGGAGGAGGAGAGGGAGGAGGGGAGAGAGAGGAGATACGGTTAGTTGAAAAGTTAGGTAGGTTAGGTAGATAGGTAGGGGAGGATGGAAAGAGAGAGAGAGATTGTGTTGGAGGAGAGGAGGAGGAGGAAGAGAGTTACAGAGAATTACGTAGAGGAAGTAAGAAAATGAGAGTAAGGTAATGTAACAGGAAAGAAGCGATAATTAAAACAGTATGAATTTCTTTAAAAAAATAATTGAGTCGGGTTAAAAGGTTGATGATGAGAAAGAGAAGGAGGAGGAGGAAAGGAAGAGGAGGAGAAGGAGGAGAAGGAGGAAAGGAAGAGGAGGAGAAAGAGGAAAGGAAGAGGAGGAGAAGGAGGAAAGGAAGAGGAGGAGAATGAGGATAGGAAGAGGAGGAGAAAGAGGAAAGAAAGAGGAGGAGAATGAGGAAATGAAGAGGAGGAGAAGGAGGAAAGGAAGAGGAGGAGAATGAGGAAAGAAAGAGGAGGAGGAGAAGGAGGAAAGGAGGAGGAGGAAAGAAAGAGGAGGAGAAAGAGGAGGAGAAGGGGAGGAGAAAGAGGATAGGAAGAGGAGGAGAAGGAGGAAAGGAAGAAGAGGAGAAGGAGGAAAGGAAGAGGAGAAGGAGGAAAGGAAGAAGAGGAGAAGGAGGAAAGGAAGAGGAGAAGAAGGAGGAAAGGAAGAGGAGGAGAAAGAGGATAGGAAGAGGAGGAGAAAGAGGAAAGGAAGAGGAGGAAAATGGGGGGGAGGAAGGAGGAGGAAAACGACAGAAAATTAAAAAAAAAAAAAAAAAAAAGTGGAAAAAAAATAGGAATTACACAAAACAAAAAGAGAGAAAAAAAAAAGATAAATATACTTACACGAAATATGGGAGATGAAGAATACAAGAGTAGGTTACGGGGAGAATCTTACTTATGTACAGTAGGTGAATAGGAAGGTATCTGATTCCTCCAAACTATGCCACGAAATTGATCCCCTATTAATACCACTGAGGGGGGGGGGGGTCTGTTTTCTGGTGTAGTTAGGAGGAATCAGTAGCCTTCCAAAATAATATCAACAAGAGAACCTAACCTAACCTAACCTAACTTAACTTAACTTAACTTAACTTAACAACTTAACTTAACTTAACAACTTAACTTAACTTAACAACTTAACTTAACTTAACTTAACTTAACTTAACTTAACCTTCCAAAATAATATCAACAAGAGAACCTAACCTAACCTAACCTAACTTAACCTAACCTAACCTAACCTAACCTAACCTCCTAACCTTCCAAAATAATATCAACGAGAGAACCTAACCTAACCTAACCTAACCTAAGAGACCCCGTGATAAACGAGTCATTCAAAACAAACACCACCTATATGGAAGGAGTTTGTTTCGTGTCATGGTCAGGGGGAATCAGAATACTCCAATTTTCATACACGATCACAGGGTCCTTAATTAATTGATGTGCTCCTGACGATGTTGGGTAAGTCTTGGTTTTTATACACGGGTTGTTCCTGGTGAATAAAAGAACCCACACAACACACACACACACACACACACGCACGGGAGGAGCAGAGGAGGCAGGGCCCTTATTATTATTATTATTATTATTATTATTATTATTATTATTATTATTATTGTCAACATCTCGGGTGGGCTGCGTGGAAATTTCTCACGGATCTCTTCTCTTGCCTCTCATGTTTGCTGATGGATTGTGGTGCTCGCTGCTGTTCACAGGAGTCGAGATTTATGTGAGAGATAAGTTTCCCACGTTTTAAAGACGAGTTTCCCCTCCCTCCCCTTCCCCCCCCCACCCCACCCCCCACCACCATTTTCCCCCTCCTGAAAATATATAATTATTATTACCTAACGTTCTGTGAAACTTAATTTTTACGTGATGTGAAAACTTTTTATGACTGTCTAATGTTGTACAGTTGGCCAGAGGAATTCTTACACAGGCTGTATGGAAAGAGAGGTCTATTATTATTCTGAAAGTACTGCAATCTACCAAGTGACTCGGTGATTGTAAAAACTCAACCTTAATAATGATAATAATGTTGTATTGCAGTTACATAGTCTTACGTTTTCCATATGTTGTAAACACACGAAAACAACAACAGCGTGTGTACGAATTCTTGTGGTTAATATTAGTACATAAGTGATACTCCTGTGTTCAGAAATATTCTTAGTGTGACTGAAATATCGATGGTAATGATGAAATGGGTTACAGTATTGGTGGATTTATTTATTTTATTTTATTTTATTTATTATTATTATTATTATTATTATTATTAGTAGTAGTAGTAGTAGTACTAGTAGTAGTGGTAGTGGTAGTAGTAGTAGTAGTAGTAGTAGTAGTAGTAGTAGTAGTAGTAGTAATAGTGGTAGTGGTAGTGGTAGTAGTAGTAGTAGTAGTAGTAGTAGTAGTAGTAGTAGTAGTAGTAGTAGTAGTAGTAGTAGTAGTAGTAGTAGTAGTAGTGTATTCTTATTCTTTCTTTATTTACTTTTTCTGGAGAGAGTGTCGGTCAACTTTATCGAGAAATGTGCAAATAGCCGCTGTTTTTCGAGAACTGTGTTGTGTAGTTTATATTAACTGATTATACAATATAAAAATAAGAATGTATGTAACCTTTTGTATATTGAGGTTATGTGTTACTTTTGATGATTTTATTTAAGAATGTAACTTTTTGTAAATTGAGGTAATGTATGTGTTACTTTAAATGGTTTTAATAATAAATATCATGTAACTCTTTGCTTGTTGAGATTATTGCGTGTGTGTGTAGAGGGGAGAGTACACTTTTGATTAAACTAGAGGGCCTTGTTTGCTCCTATGTATGTCAGGAAACAGGACCA
The DNA here is from genome assembly GCA_033782935.1 of Petrolisthes cinctipes. Classification (NCBI taxonomy): domain Eukaryota; kingdom Metazoa; phylum Arthropoda; class Malacostraca; order Decapoda; family Porcellanidae; genus Petrolisthes; species Petrolisthes cinctipes. The sequence goes on from JAWQEG010001817.1 coordinate 11,772, forward strand.
GGTTAACAAAAATAAATGGAGGGCCTGTTGCTTAGTATAGTTTGGAGGAATCATTTGCTCCAGACGTATATAACACCACTGTACTTCCCCATTAATTAATTAAGGACCTTGTGATCGTGTATGATGAGACTTGGTGGCTTCTAATTCCTCCTAACCATGCCACGAAACAAACTCCTTCCATAGAGGTGGTGTTTCGTGGTAGTAATTGAAGGACTCGCACTATAACCTTCAATTCTCTAACTACATCACAGGGTCCCTTAATTAAGTGTAGTGTGGTTTTAACTAACTAATTTTACATGTAGTTAGAAAATGCAACGTGTAATTCTTTGCTTGGTTGAGATAATGGTATGCATGTGTTTAGTTGGATGGGGTGGGTTATCTTTCCTCTCCAAGCGGTCAAGTAGGGAGGATTTAAAAGGGGAGGGAGGGAGGGATGGTGTGTTGGTAGGGAGGGAGGAATGAGAGGGGAAGGAGGGAAATAAGGGAGGGAGGGATTGTTTGTAGGTGGGGAGGGAGAAAGGAGGCTAGAGAGAGGGAGGGGATAGGGAGGAAGGAAATGGAGGGGAAGGAGGAGGGACTGTTTGTATGTGGGAAGGGAAGGAGAGGGAAGGCTTGGGAGAGGGAAGACTAGAGAGAGGGGAGGGGATAGGGAGGAAGGAAGGAAACAGTGGGGAAGAGAGGGTTGGTTGGTGGGTAGGGTGTGAGGAGGAGAAAGGGAGGGAAGGAGGG
>JAWQEG010001817.1:25000-35000 GCA_033782935.1 Petrolisthes cinctipes
AGTGGGTGTGACATAATGAGTGACAGGTGAGTGTGTGTGTGACAGTGAGTGACAGGTGAGTGTGTGTGTGACATAGTGAGTGACAGGTGAGTGTGTGTGACATAATGAGTGACAAGTGAGTGGATGTGACATAATGAATGACAGGTGAGTGTGTGTAACATAATGAGTGACAGGTGAGTGTGTGTAACATAATGAGTGACAGGTGAGTGGGTGTGACATAATGAATGACAGGTGAGTGGGTGTGACATAATGAATGACAGGTGAGTGTGACGTGACGTGTGACAGACGGGCAGTGAGAGAGCCATCATCAACAAAACACTGAATTATTATGTCAACATTAGATATAGTGGTTTCTTTATGCCAGCTTAAGTGACTGTGTGTGTGTGTGTGTGTGTGTGTGTGTGTGTGTGTGTGTGTGTGTGTGTGTGTGTGTGTGTGTGTGTGTGTGTCATTCATTCTCTCTGGTTACCCTGTCTGTCTGTCTGTCTGTCTGTCTACACACTCTATATATTTACACACACACACACACACACACACACATACGGTGGTTGGACGAAGAGCCAATTTGTTTACTAAATTTGATAACGTATTGCTGGAAGGACAGAGAAGGCAATGTAGTGGAGAAATATTTGTTGGTCCCAGTGTGTGTTTACTGGTGGTGATTCCCTCCTGTCCACCTATCTTACTATTAGTGCATCCTCATCCTCGTTTTTCTTCTTCCCTCTTCCTCCTCCTCCTCCTCCTCCTCCTCCTCATTATTCTCCTTTTTGTTCCTCCTCCTCCTCCTCCTCCTCTTCCTTATTCTCCTATTTGTTCCTCTTCCTCCTCCTCCTCGTTTTTCTTCTTCCCTCCTCCTCCTCATCATTATTCTCCTTTTTGTTCCTCCTCCTCCTCTTCTTTATTCTCCTATTTGTTCCTCTTCCTTCTCCTCCTTGTTTTTCTTCCCCACTCTTCCTTCTCCTCCTCCTCCTCTTTATTCTCCTATTTGTTCCTCTCCTCCTCTTCCTCGTTTTTCTTCTTCCCTCCTTCTCCTCCTCCTCCTCTTTATTCTCCTTTTTGTTCCTCCTAATCCTCTTAGTTTTTCTTCGTGTCTCTCCATTCCATCCATTCCATTCCATCATTGTCCCTCCATCCCCTCCTTAGTCCATCCATCCATTCCATCTCTCCTTCCACCCATCACTGTCCCTCCATCCCCCTCCTTCCACCATCCATCCATTCCATCTCTCCTACCATCCATCCATCTATTCCATCTCTCCTTCCTCCATCCATCTATTCCATCTCTCCTTCCACTATCCATCCTTTCCATCTCTCCTTCCACCCATCCATCCATTCCATCTCTCCTTCCACCATCCCCTCCTTACTCCATCCATCCCTTCCATCTCTCCTTCCACCCATCACTGCCCTTCCTTCTCCTTCCACCCATCATCTGTCCATCCTTTCCCTTCACCTCCTCTCGTCAAAACATCTCTCTCGTCTGTGCCTTTCTGTCCAATACTCGTCACCTCAACGCCCGGGGCACGAATCGACAACTGTTTCACGTGAATCCGAAATAGAGGGGCCGGGGGGGTGGGTGGGGGTAAAGGGGGGGGGGGCGAAGAATGGTGAAGGGGCAGTGTAGCGTGTGTAAAGGAGGGAGGGAGGGAGGGAGGGAGGAGGAGAGAGAAATATTTAATGGCAGAGTAGCTTGAGTTAGGGAAGGAGGGAGGAGAGGAATAGTTAATAGTGGTATTTACTCTAACGTAGAAGAGTAGTAGACAGAAGAAGAGTGAGTGAGAGGAGTGGAGTGGGTAGACAGAAGAAGAGCGAGTGAGAGAGGAGTGGAGTGGGTAGACAGAAGAAGAGCGAGTGAGAGGAGTGGAGTGGAAGAGCGAGTGAGAGGAGTGAGTGGTTAGACAGAAGAGTGAGTGAGAGGAGTGGAGTGGGTAGACAGAAGAAGAAGAAGAGTGAGTGAGAGGAGTGGAGTGGTTAGACAGAAGAAGAGCGAGTGAGAGGAGTGAGTGGTTAGACAGAAGAGTGAGTGAGAGGAGTGGAGTGGGTAGACAGAAGAAGAAGAGTGAGTGAGAGGAGTGAGGGGTTAGACAGAAGAAGAGCGAGTGAGAGGAGTGGAATGGTTAGACAGAAGAAGAAGAGCGAGTGAGAGGAGTGGAGTGGTTAGACAGAAGAAGAAGAGCGAGTGAGAGGAGTCGAGTGGTTAGACAAAAGAAGAGTGAGTGAGAGGAGTGGAGTGGTTAGACAGAAGAAGAAGAACGAGTGAGAGGAGTGAGTGGAGTGTGTAGACAGAAGAAGAAGAAGAGTGAGTGAGAGGAGAGGAGTGGTTAGACAGAAGAAGAGTGAGTGAGAGGAGTGGAGTGGTTAGACAGAAGAAGAAGAAGAGCGAGTGAGAGGAGTGAGTGGAGTAGTTAGACAGAAGAAGAAGAGCGAGTGAGAGGAGTGAGTGGAGTGGGTAGACAGAAGAAGACGAGCGAGTGAGAGGAGTGAGTGGAGTAGTTAGTGGTATTATGAGTAGTAGTAGTTGTACAGTCGGGAGCATAAGTTCGCTTCTTTTCACACCTACGTATATAATTATGAGCTTTATTGATGTTGTAACCCAATTTGAACGCAAAGATGACAGATATAATTATACACTTCACATATGGTAAATTACACATATTTTTGGATATAAAATTGGTTCATATTAGCATTACCAAGTATTCATAAGATGGACGCGAATTTATGCAGTCGGCTGTACATCAAGAAGTATTTAAAGAAGCGTGAAGGGTGGTAGTGGTAGTGGTGGTGGTAGTAGTAGTAGTGGTAGTAGTAAGGGAGGGAGGAGGAACAGACGGTCGTGTAATGGTAGTGGTGGTAGTAGTAGTGGTAGTGGTGGTGGTAGTGGTAGTGGTGGTTGTGGTAGTAGTAGTAGTAGTGGTAGTTGTAGTAGTGGTGGTGGTAGTAGTAGTGGTAGTAGTAAGGGAGGGAGGAGGAACAGACGGCCGTGTAGTAGTAGTGGTAGTGATGGTGGTGGTAGTAGTGGTAGTAGTAAGGGAGGGAGGAGGAACAGACGGCCGTGTAATGGTAGTGTGGTAGTAGTAGTGGTAGTGGTGGTGGTGGTGGTGGTAGTAGTGGTAGTGGTAGTAGTAGTAGTAGTAGTAGTAGATATAACGGAGTGAGAAGAAACAGACGGCCGTGTAGTGGTAGCAATAGTGGTGGTGGTAGTAGTAGTAGTAGTAGTAGTAGTGGTAGTAGTAGTGGTAGTAGTAGTAGTAGTAGTAGTGGTAGTAGTAGATATAAGGGAGTGAGAAGAAACAGACGGCCGTGTAGTGGTAGCAATAGTGGTAGTAGTAGTAGTAGTGGTAGTAGTAGTAGTAGTGGTATTTAGTGGTAGTAGTAGTAGCAGCCTGACAATGGACTAAGTTCGATGGTCCAGAAAGGCCTGATAATGGTAAATAAACCTCTTATTGACCTCTGGTGTCCGCGCCTTTGTACCCTTAGAAAAACAGTGGCTGGGGATGGGCCTTTCTCCTGCCAAGGCCCCATGCTGAGTACACCTGGGAGAGAGGGAGAGTGGTTGAGGGAGAGGGGGGGAGGGAATATGGGTGTGAGAGAGAGGGGGGGGGGGACGGTTGGAGAGTGGTGAGGGAGGAAGAGTGGTTCAGGGAGATGGGGGGGGGAGGAAGAGTGGTTCAGGGAGAGGGGGGGACGGAAGGAGGGAGGGAATATGGGTGAGAGAGAGGGGGGGGGGACGGAGGGAGAGTGGTTCAGGGAGAGGGGGGAAAGGAAGGAGGGAGGGAATATGAGAGAGAGAGAGAGAGAGAGAGAGAGAGAGAGAGAGAGAGAGAGAGACGGAGAGTGGTTGAGGAAGGGGGGGAAGGAGGGAATATGGGAGAGAGAGAGAGGGGATGAAGGAGGGATTGTGGAAAAGGGGGGGGGGGAGATTAGGGAGAGGTGAGGGAGGGAATATGGGAGAGGGAAAGTGAATAAGGGAGACAATAAACAAGAGAGAGAGAGAGAGAGAGAGAGAGAGAGAGAGAGAGAGAGAGAGAGAGAGAGGCAGTATGGAAAATGAGTGAGTGAGAGTGTGAGAGAGACAGGGAAAATATAAAGAGAGTCTTTCTGAATTCCTAGGGGGGGAGGGGGGAGGGAGGGAGGAGAGACTTGAAAGAAAGGGAATCAGAAGCGAGAAAGTGAAGGAAAAAATGAGAGAGAGAATAAATGCAAGCGAGAATAACAAAAGAAGGGATGAGCATTTTTCAGGGATCGAGAGAGGGAGTGAGATTACAGGAGAGAAAAATAGAGAGAGAGAGAGAGAGAGAGAGAGAGAGAGAGAGAGAGAGAGAGAGAGAGAAGAATAGAAGATTGGAGAGGGAGAGCTGAGAAAAGTTTGCTACACACACACACACGCAGAGAGAGAGAGAGAGAGAGAGAGAGAGAGAGAGAGAGAGAGAGAGAATATGTTTTGTATAAGTTAAGGTAGAGGATAGAAAAGTAGTGAACAGACACAAACAAACAGATAAATAGACAGCCAGGCAGAGAGACAGTTAAACAGACAGACAGACAAACAGTAAGAAAGATAAACAGATAGGCAGACAGATAAACAGACAAACAAACAGATAAACAGATAGACAGACAGACAGTAAGAAAGATAAACAGATAGACAGACAAACACAGTTAAACAGATAGACAGACAGACAGAGTTAAACAGATAGACAGACAGACAGTAAGAAAGATAAACAGATAGACAGACAAACAGATAGACAGACAGACAGTAAGAAAGATAAACAGATAGACAGACAAACAGACAGTTAAACAGATAGACAGACAGACAGAGTTAAACTGATAGACAGACAGACAGTAAGAAAGATAAACAGATAGACAGACAAACAGACAGTTAAACAGTTAGACAGACAAACAGTAAGAAAGATAAACAGCTAAACAGACAGTTAAACAGACAGATAGACAGACACACAGATGGACAGACGGACGGATGATGGATTAATGAAAGAGCAAAAGAAAAGAGACAGAGAGGGAACTATAAAAGAGCACACAGAGAGAGAGAGAGAGAGAGAGAGAGAGAGAGAGAGAGAGAGAGAGAGAGAGAGAGAGAAGAAAAGATTCACATTCACAAACGCAAATATGCACCAATTTCCTTCTAAGGTTTACGACTCTATCTATATACAGTTTATACACATTTGGCGTGTACTGCAGTGTATATTATTAGTTTGACAGCGTGTATATATGGTCATTAATATTGTTTATACAAGAGAATCAGTACATAAAATAATATAAAATGGAGGTTAATTGTCAACTCCCTCCCTCTCCCCTTCCCTACCCAGTCAGCTGCTCTTCCTCTCCTCCCTCCCTACCTTTCTCCCTCTTACCCTCCTTCCCTTCCCTTCCCTCTTACCCTCCTCCCCTTCCATTCCCTCTTACCCTCCTTCCCTTCCCTCCTTCTCTCCTACTCTCCCCCTTACCCTTCCTTTTCTCCTACCCTCCCCCTTACCCTTCCTTCTCTCCTACCCTCTCCCCTACCCTCCCCCCTTACCTTCCCTCCCTCTTACCCTCCTTCCCTTTCCTCCCTCCCTCTTACCCTCCTTCCCTTTCCTCCCTCTCCCCTACCCTCCCTCTTACCCTTCCTTCTCTCCTACCCTCCCTTCCCTTCCCTTACCCTTCCCTCCATTACCCTCCCTCCCTCTTACCCTCCTTCCCTTCCCTTCCCTTCCCTCCCTCCCTCTGTGTTCACTCAACCAGTCAAAATAATATTCCCCCACTGGATGCGCTAGTTGGTCTGTCAGCCAGCCAAGCATTTAATCAGTCATCCAGTCCCTCAGTCAGTCAGTCAGTCAGTCAGTTGGTAGGTTGGTTAGTTAGTTGGTAAGAGAAAAGAAGGAAGGAAGGAAGGACAGAAGGTGGGAGGCGGTTGTTGGATAAGGAAATAGATGGTAGGGGGAGAGGCTTGAGTGATAATGTTATAATCACTCAGTCAGTCAGTCAGTCCCTCAGTCAGTCAGTCAGTCAGTTGGTTGGTTGGTTGGTAAGAGAAAAGAAGGAAGGAAGGAAGGACAGAAGGTGGGACGTGGTGGTTGGATAAGGAAAAGGATGGTAGGGGGAGAGGCTTGAGTGATAATGTTACAATCACTCAGTCAGTCACTCAGTCAGTTGGTTGGTTGGTTGGTTGGTAAGGGAAAGGAAGGAAGGAAGGAAGGACAGAAGGGGGAGGAGGGAGAGGGGTTTGGATACGGGGAAGGGGGAGGGAGGGGGGGTTGGATAAGGGGAAGGGGGAGGCTTTGAGTGATAGTGTTACAGAGGGTAGGCGGTGTGTGGTGGAATTAGGAGTGACGTGGTGATGGTGGTGGTGGTTGTTGTAGTTGTGAGAAAAGGAAGGGAAGAGGTGATTTGAGGGACAGGGAATTGATGCAGAGGGAAGGGGTTTGTGTGTATGTGTGTGGAGAGAGAGAGAGAGAGAGAGAGAGAGAGAGAGAGAGAGAGAGAGAGAGAGAGAGAGAGAGAGAGAGAGAGGCTAGCATTATTATCATAGCTATATTATCATTGTTTACTTGTGGAATAGTTGATTGAATATGTGGACAATAACTTTATTTTCATTATTAACTTGGAGTGGATCGGGGCCTCGGTATCGATGAGCGGCCCCACCCAACTTGTCACTTTTAGCCCGAAATTGAGCGGCCAAGCAGTAAAGAGTTAAGGAGGAAATAATTCGATGTTGGTAAATTTGGAGCAACTGAATCCTCTAAACAATTCCAAGCAACAACAGAACGCCATTTTTTATAATATAGTCTGGTCCTGTTTCCTGGTATACTTTGGAGGAATAAAGGCACTCCAATGTACCAAACAAAAAGAGATTCCCCCTTAAGCAACAACAGCAAACAACAACAACAACAACAGGACCAATGAAGTCTGGTAAACAAACAAACAATCAATTACTCCATCAATCACAAAGGCTTGGTCACACTTTGCTGGACATTTGTCTGGTCTATTTGATATTGGTCTGGCAGCTCAGTACAATTACCTTGGACCCGACAACAACAACGACAACAACGACAACAACGACAACAACAACTACAACTACAACGACAACAATAACAACAACTACTACAACAACAACAACTACGACAACAACAACAACAACAACTACGACAACAACAACAACAATAACAACAACAACAACTACGACAACAACTACAAAGAAAAAATAACTACAACAACAACAACAACTACAACAACAACAACAATAGCAACAATAGCAACAACAACAACTACGACAACAACAACAACGACGACAACAACAACAACGACGACAACAACAACAACGACGACAACTACAACAACAACAACAACAACAACAGCAACAACAACGACAACTACAACAATGACAACAAAAACAATAACAAAAACAACAACAAAGCAATACACTCTTAATTAAGGACCCTGTGATCGTGTATGAAAATTGGAGGCTTCTGATTCCTCCTGACCATGCCACGAAACAAGCTCCTTCCATATAGGTGTGTGTGTGTGTGTGTGTTTCGTGGCAATATTTTAATTAAAGGACTCATTTTCCACCAATTTTCTGACTTGTATAATTATCACAGGGTTCCTTAAGGGGGTATTTATTATACTTTTGATACTTTGAAGGACCTTGATTCCTCCAAAGTATGCCAAACAACAACAACAACAGGACCAGATGAATAAAAAGATAATGGTGGCTTGTTGTTGCTTAGGATAATTTGGAGGAATCATTTGCTCCAGATTTACCAGCACTGTGATATATCCACTTAAGGGGGTGCGGGAGTAGGGGGACAGGCTTGGGGGGTTTAGGGGGGTGCGGGGTTTTATGGGGGGTGCAGGAGTAGGGGGACAGGTTTTTTTTTTGGGGGGGGGTTAGGGGGGTGCGGGAATAGGTTACAGGCTTTCTACTCACCCCAATCCGTCCCCCTATTCCCGCACCCCCCAAACATTACCCCCCCCCCCAAGCCTGCACCCCCTTAAGCCTTTCACTTTTACTCACACGTTTTGCAAAAGTTTCGTTGTGTCTAATTTCGGGCGGTTTTATTTACAGGTGAGAGGATGAATTAATCTCGTTAGTGTATCGATCTGAGTGCTTCTGATTCCTCCAAAAAATGCCAGGAAACACGTCACTTCAGTACCACCAATGAGGGATCTGTTTCTTAGTGTGGTGTGGAGGAGTCAATAGTCTTCAATTTTTTTTTTCTTTTTTTTTCACAGATATTATTACCTCTACCACAACAACATTTTCATCACCACCATCTTCATATCACCACCACCACTATCACCACCACCCACCACACTATCACCATCACCACCATCTCCATCATCACATCACCACCACCCACCACTATCACCATCACCACCACCACCACTATCACCATCACCACCAACACCACCACTACTATCATCACCACAGATCCCCTATTAATTATTATTATTATTACCATTGAGGACGTCTGTTTTCTGGTATTAATAGGAGGAATCAGTAGCCTTCCAATTTACCAAAAAAAGAACCTCCCCTTTTCTCCCTCCTTTCCTTTCCTCCTTTATTCCCTTTCCTCCTCCTTCCCTCACCTCTCTCCTCCTTTCTCTACCTCCTTCATTTTTCTCCCTCCTTCCCTTTTCTCCCTCCTTCCTCCTCTTTACTACCTCCTTCCATTTCCTCTCTCCTTCCCTTTTCTCCCTCCTTTCCTTTTCTCCCTCCTTCCTTTCTCTCCCTCCTTCCTCCCTCTCCCTCCTTCCTTTCTCTCCCTCCTTCCCTTTTCTCCCTCCTTCCTTTCTCTCCCTCCTTCCTTTTTCTCCCTCCTTCCTTTCTCTCCCTCCTTCCTTTTTCCTCCCTCCTTCCCTTTTCTCCCTCCTTCCTTTTTCTCCCTCCTTCCTTCCCTTTTCTCCCTCCTTTCCTTTTTCTTCCTCCTTCCTTCCTCCTTTATTCCCTCACCTCTCTCCTCCTTTTTCCTCCCTCTCCCTCCTTCCTTTCTCTCCCTCCTTCCCTTTTCTCCCTCCTTCCTTCCTTTTCTCCTCCTTCCTTTCTCTCCCTCCTTCCTTTCTCTCCTCCTTCCCTTTCCTCCCTCCTTCCTTTCTCTCTCTCCTTCCTTTCTCTCCCTCCTTCCTTTTTCTCCCTCCTTTCCTTTCTCCTCCTTCCCTCACCTCTCTCCTTCCTTTTCTCCCTCCTCCCTTTTCTCCCTCCTTCCTTCCCTTTTCTCCCTTCTTCCTTTCTCTCCCTCCTTCCCTTTTCTCCCTCCTTTCCTTTCCTCCTTATTCCCTTTCCTCCTCCTTCCCTCACCTCTCTCCTCCTTTCTCTCCCTCCTTCCTTTTTCTCCCTCCTTTCCTTTCCTCCTTTATTCCCTTTCCTCCTCCTTCCTTTCTCTCCTCCTTCCTTCCTTTCTCTCCCTCCTTCCTTCCTTTCTCTCCCTCCTTCCTTTCTCTCCCTCCTTCCCTTCTCTCCCTCCTTCCTTTTTCTCTCTCCTTCCTTTCTCTCCCTCCTTCCTTTCTCTCCCTCCTTTATTCCCTTTTCTCCCTCCTTCCCTTTTCTCCCTCCTTCCTTTCTCTCCCTCCTTCCTTTCTCTCCCTCCTTCCTTTCTCTCCTTCCTTCCATTTCCTCTCTCCTTTCCTTTTCTCCCTCCTTCCTTTCTCTCCCTCCCTTTTCTCCCTCCTTCCATTTCCTCTCTCCTTCCTTTTTCTCCCTCCTTCCCTTTTCTCCCTCCTTTCCTTTTCTCCCTCCTTCCTTTTTCTCCCTCCTTCCTTTTTCTCCCTCCTTCCCTTTTCTCTCTCCTTCCTTTTCTTCCTCCTTTATTCCCTTTCCTCCTCCTTCCCTCACCTCTCTCCTCCTTTCTCTCCCTCCTTCCTTTCTCTCCCTCCTTCCTTTGTACTCCCTCCTCATTTTTCTCCCTCCTTCCCTTTCCTCCCTGTGATCGTGTATGAGACTTGGTTAGTGGCTTCTGATTCCTCCTGACTATGCCACGAAACAAGTGCCTTCAATGTGTGTGTGTGTGTGTGTGTG
>JAWQEG010001818.1:0-35000 GCA_033782935.1 Petrolisthes cinctipes
CTCCTTTTCTTCCTCCATTCATTTCCTCCTCCTTCCTCCTTAATTCTCTCTTCCTCCACCCCTCCTTCTTCACGCATCCCTTCTCCTCCTTCTCTCCATTATGATATTTGCTTTTCTGGTCCTGTTTCCTGGCATATATACTTTGGAGGAATCAAGGCACTCCAATGTACATACCCAAAATAGAATGACCTCTTAAGCAAAACAACACACTAGAATAAAGAATACTTAGTCCATATCAATTACAATGTCGATAAACCTGTAGCTCGCCTCGGGAAGGAAGGAAGGAAGGAGGTTATACGATGGAGGAAATAATACAGAGGCCGGGCCAGCTAGGTAGGTCATGAGATTACACGACTCGTTGTACAGTCACGAGCAGTAATAAATATCCACTGGTGTTGTTGTTGTTTTGTTGAAGTTTGGAATCGTCTAACATATATACCAGTTAACCAATTACAATGTACAGTCGGCAGTATAAATTCGCGTCTATCTCATGTACTTAAAATTGTTAATATGTCCAGATAGTTGAATTCAGAACCGGTTTTTATTCCAACAACACACGTAATTTACCATATGAGAACTATATCTGTCATCTCTGTATTAAAATTGTATTACAACATCACTATAGCTTATACATACACAGGTGGAAATGAAGCGAACTTATGCTGCCGAGTGTACGCTTATCCTGTCTCCTACTAATAAGGGTTCTGGGCCGGTATTCACAAAACATCTTAGAATTTGGACTTGTTCGTATGTTTGCATTTTTTACCTCACCATATTGTTTCAGGTTCATTTCGAAGCAGTGAATGGTTTTGCAATTCTATTTATATGAGCTGTTGTTATGATTTCGAAGCAGTGTCGGGTACCAGTCCTCGTCATATATGAATGCTTACGAACAAAATTTTAAGTTAAGCGTGAACTTTGCTCTTGTGAATACGGGCCCTGGAGCTCATTTTAATACTCCATCAGGTTATTCGAAACACACCTCCTGGATATTTATCACGGCTCCAGCTGCATGACTCGCAATCCAAAATTTATATCCAGATCTTGTTGAAGTTTCGAATCATTTGACATACTAGTGAACCAATTACAACGCTTATCCTGTTTCATATTTGCTTGAGCTCGCTTGATATTCGATCAGGGTATTCGAAGCAAACGTGGATACATATTTTGGATTGCGAGTGTACCTGCAAAACTGAACAAGGCAAAATTAATGAGGTCAGGAAAGGGATTAAACTGAAGGACGGGGATTAATTAAAGGAAATTAGTACTGTGTTCGTACGTTTGATGTAAGTGGAGATGACGTGTTAGTAAAAAGTTATGAATAAGTGAGGTTTACTGTTAGTTATTCTAAGGTGATTCTCTCTCAATGGTTAACTGGAGGGAATAGGGGGACAGGCTTGAGGGGGGGTTTAGGGGGGTGCGGGAGTAGGGGACAGGCTTGGGGGGGTTTTGGGGGGTGCGGGAGTAGGGGACATGCTTGAGGGGGGATTTAGGGGGGTGCGGGAGTAGGGGACAGGCTTGGGGGTGTTTTGGGGGGTGCAGTAGTAGGGAGACAGGCTTGGGGGGGGGGTTACGGGGGTGCAGGGGACTTAGGGGAAGGCTTTCTACCAACCCCAAGCCTGTCATGTCCCCCTATTCCCGCACCCCCAACCCCCCACCCCCCCCCCCATGCCTGTCCCCTACTCCCACACCCCCTTAATATATTTATGGCCAGGTGCTAATATTTGCTTTATTTTACACACCTGCTGAAGTCTGAAGAACGCATATGTTATCTTCGGGTAGCCTATCAGTAGTGGTTCAGAAGGTCTAACAGAATGCATACACAGTTATTACACACATTTTTTCTTGTACTGTAAATTCAATACGATCAGAAACCACTCATGTGATAATATTTTTGGTTCGTGTTCACTGTTGTAGTTCAATATCCTGAACAATTAGTATATTTATAATGATTAACAAGATGGTAGAGAATTGTTCCAGTTTAATTCATGATGGGAAGTTTACAGTGAACCTTACATTACATAATTCTCCACACGTACACACGTGGTCATTTATTATTTAACCTACAGATTGGTGGTAGCGTAAGAAATCGATATATAACATTTTGGTATTTATTGAATGTATTACCGTTATTTAGTAGTTATAATTATATAACATTGTTTTATCACTATTTTGGACATTTTAGGACAATTTTCATCTATGTTGTTTCTACCAATATTTTTCTCATGGCGGGATTACCTGGCAGTTCTCCTTACCGACTTATATAAAAAATAGTAGTGTAAGGGGAATTAATTAAAGAATATTAAAGTAGCAAATATTTGATAAAGAAGGGTTAGCTAGCTATCGAGAAGAAGCCAACATATTTTTCTCATGGCGGGATTACCAGTCCTCCTTACCGACTTATATATAAAAAAATAGTGTAAGGGGAATTAATTAAAGAATAGGGAAGTAGCAAATATTTGATAAAGAAAGGGTTAGCTAGTTATCGAGAAGAAGCCAACATATTTTTCTCATGGCGCGATTACCCAGTTCTCCTTACCGACTTACTGTATATATAAAATAGTAGTGTAAGGGGAATAAATTAAAGAATAGGAAGTAGAAAATATTTGATAAAGAAAGGGTTAGCTAGTTATCGAGAGAAGCCAACATATTTTTCTCATGGCGCGATTACCCAGTCCTCCTCACCGACTTATATATAAAATAGTAGTGTAAGGGGAATAAATTAAAGAATAGGAAAGTAGCAAACGTTTGATAAGAAATATAGCTATCGAGAAGCCAACATATTTTTTCTCATGGCGCGATTACCAGTTCTCCTTACCGACATATTATATATAAAATAGTACTGTAATAAGGGGAATTAATTAAAGAATAGGGAAGTAGCTAAGGTAAGATAAAGAAAGGTGTAGACAACTAGTAGAAGAAGCCAACAGGGAAGAAGTACAGTTACAGACAGTACAGTGTAATACAGCAGTAGTGTTGAGTAAGGACGTGTGTGCTAATGCTCTTCACAATTATATCATTTTTCCTCCATCACAGCTACACTAGATGAATACTGGCAACCACACACCCAGGTATGACAACTCAGGCCTTCATTAAAGTTAAATATTGGCAAAATATTAATCCACTAAAGGTAAAAAATACAAAAAAATTTATTAACTGGAAGAAGACTGGGTTGATATTTCTGACCCGTGTTATATTATTTTTATTACTACACCTGTATTAATACCACCTTAATTACTCTTTTTAAAATCTATTATCTATTATCTATACTACCTAACACCTAGAGAATTTTATACTATACACTATACACTATATTTTTTTTCTATTACACTGAATGGTAAATAGTGGTGTGTAATAATATAATTTTTTTTTTTTATGTAAACAAACACATCTGCCATCTGACGACAACAACATGAAGGTCACATATGTATTTATTTTACACATATTTAACGGGGGAATTTTTAATATTTTTATTTTTTTATTTGTGTTGATATTTCTGAAGTAACTGCTGAATCCTCCAAACTATTCAAGTAACTCCAAAAAAAAACACCATTATTTTTGTTGGTAAATATTGAAAGAATTGCCGTTATTGTGTACGGTTTTTCTACCTTCATTACCCACTTATTTAGACCATTCTAAGATTATTTTCTTCTATGGTATTTCCTCCGCAAATGTATCATTTCCAAATGGGGCATTTTGAAATTAACCTAACCTAACCTAACCTAGACCACATCAGCATACGGACCTACCTGGACAACTAAGGGACTAACCTGGACAAACTACCGGGACCTAACCTGGACAAACTACCGGGACCTAACCTAGACAAACTACCGGGACCTAACCTGGGCAAACTACCGGGACCTAACCTGGGCAAACTACCAGGACCTAACCTGGGCAAACTACCGGGACCTAACCTGGGCAAACTACCGGGACCTAACCTAGGCAAACTACCGGGACCTAACCTAGGCAAACTACCGGGACATAACCTGGGCAAACTACCGGGACCTAACCTGGGCAAACTACCGGGACCTAACCTGGGCAAACTACCGGGACCTAACCTGGGCAAACTACCGGGAAATAACCTGGGCAAACTACCGGGAAATAACCGTGGTAAAGTACAGGAAATGACCGTGGCAAAATACTGGGACCTAGCTGGATCTGGCAACACTGCTACAAAACGGCAATTCTTTCAATAAATACCATAAGATCTCCATTGTACAGTCACCAATATATATTCATTCATGTGTGCTTGGAATACCTATAGAGACAGACAGTAAATAAATGCACAATAACATCTCCATTGGAATTATTTCGTTGGTGAATTGGTGGAGTGTTCAAAGCTTAAGGGGGTGTGGGAATAGGGGGACAGGCTTGGGGGGGGTTTAGGGGGGTGCGGGAATAGGGGGACAGGCTTGAGGGAGGGGTAGAAAGCCTGTTCCCCTATTCCCGCACCCCTCTAACCCCCCCTTAAGCCTGTCTCCCTACTCCCGCACCCCCCAAGCCTGTCCCCCTATTCCCGCACCCCCCCAGTCCCCCCCCCAAGCTTGTCCCCCTTATCCCGCACCTCACCAGTCCCCCCCCCCAAGCCTGTCCCCCTATTCCCGCACCCCCGCAGTTCCCCCCCCCAAGCCTGTCCCCCTATTCCCGCACCCCCCCAGTTCCCCCCCCAAGCCTGTCCCCTACTCCCGCACCCCCTTAAATTAACCCAAAAGCTGTATACTTATTATTAATACTCGTGACTGTAAACTTAATTAAGGTGGTAATTCTTCTTTGTTACATTGGAGTGCCTTGATTCCTCCAAAGTATATATGCCAGGAAACAGGACCAGAAGAGCAAAAAAAAATAATGGTGTTTTGGGTTGCTTGGAAAAATAGTTTGGAGGATTCAGCAGTTGCTCCAGATTTACCAACACAAAATAACTTTCCTCTTAAGGGCTCTGTATCGTGTTTGAAAATTGGAGGCTTCTGATTCCTCCTGACCATGCCAAGTAACAAGCTCCAAGGTGATGTTTCGTGGCAATATTTGAAGGACTCATTTATCTCCAATTTTCTTACTACAACACAGGGTCCGTTAATGGTACTCATAATTATGGAATAGATTTCTTGACCTAGTTAATTGTAGGAATCAGAGCTTAGACCCTCCTGTTCACCAATAAATGAATATATACCTTCCCTTATTAATTAGTTAACTCTCATTTTACACTTGTATATTGGGTGTGTAATGTAATGTGTGTAATGAAAATGTGTACAGAAAACTCTCATTGTACAGTACACTTGTATATTGGGTGTGTAATGTAGTGTGTGTAATGAAACTGTGTACAGAAAACTCTCATTGTACAGTACACTTGTATATTGGGTGTGTAATGTAGTGTGTGTAATGAAACTGTGTACAGAAAACTCTCATTGTACAGTACACTTGTATATTGGGTGTGTAATGTAGTGTGTGTAATGAAACTGTGTACAGAAAACTCTCATTGTACAGTACACTTGTATATTGGGTGTGTAATGTAGTGTGTGTAATGAAACTGTGTACAGAAAACTCTCATTGTACAGTACACTTGTATATTGGGTGTGTAATGTAGTGTGTGTAATGAAACTGTGTACAGAAAACTCTCATTGTACAGTACACTTGTATATTGGGTGTGGAATGAAACTGTGTACAGAAAACCCTCATTGTACAGTACACTTGTATATTGGGTGTGTAATATAGTGTACAATAAGTGTTTACAGTACATACATTCATTACACACACACTATTTCACATACATAATGCCAGTGTAAAAAAGAGAATTGACTGTATATACTTTACTTGTGTTACAGAATGAATCAAGTTTATATTTTATTTGGTTTTCCTAAAGATGAATCAAGTTTATATTTTATTTGGTTTTCCTACACAAGAATCAAGTTTACCGTATATTTTATTTGGTTGTCTTACAGAATGAATCAAGTTTATAATTGATTTATTTGTGTTACAGAATGCCCAGGAAGAATCAAGTTTATATTTTATTTTGTTTTCCTGAAGATGAATCAAGTTTATATATTATTTATTTGTGTTACAGAATGAATCAAGTTTATATTTTATTTGGTTATCATACAGAATGAGAACTTGGGAAGAATCAAGTTCATATTTTATTTGGTTGTCTTACAGAATGCCCAGGAAGAATCAAGTTTATATTTTATTTATTTGTGTTACAGAATGAATCAAGTTTATATTTTATTTGGTTTTCCTAAAGATGAATCAAGTTTATAATATATTTATTTGTGTTACAGAATGGGAAAACTCAAATTTATATATTATTTGGTTTTCCTACAGAAGAATCAAGTTTACCGTATATTTTATTTGGTTGTCTTACAGAATGAATCAAGTTTATAATTTATTTATTTGTGTTACAGAATGCCCAGGAAGAATCAAGTTTATATTTTATTTGGTTTTCCTACAGAATGAATCAAGTTTATATTTTATTTGGTTTTCCTAAAGATAAATCAAGTTTATAATTAATTTATTTATTTGTGTTACAGAATGGGGAGCTTCACGTCCAAACCTCAACAAGTGAGCGAAGAGTGTGAAGACGACCTCCTTGTGTTTCCCGATGGCATGGTGGGCAGGGATGACCTATTGCACTGGGTACAGGAGCCGTTAGTTGACCTGCCTCCATTACTACCTCATACCTATCACTACCCAACACCATCAACGCCACCATCACCATCACCATCGTCACACAACAACATCACTCTGCCAACAACAACAACAACAACAACACCACACCCTCCACCAGACAATTCTTTTCGCGTCATGCAGTGGAATATTTTGGCACAAGGTTAGTGTGTGTGTGTGTGTGTGTGTGTGTAGTTCTTGTTATAGTTATTGTTCACCAACAAAACAATATTATTACTGTATTGCTTTTGTCGATTGTAATGTTCTTATCTAATTACTTAATTGTATATGTACAGCCACAATCATATATCCACCGACACTTTCCTTCCATCGTAGTAAATATCTTGGTAATAAAGAACAACACGTGTATGATTTTGCACCACCTCATAATAATAATAATAATTGAGGGGGTTGCTTGAGTTGACGTAAGGTGTTGTTGTATGATTATATTTTGATATGATACTGATTTATTTGTACCATGGAAGGAAGGAAAGTGTTGGTGGATATTTGATTGTAGCTGTACATTATTAAAGTGGTCAACAGGTTAATTAAAAGTGATGCATTTACATATATCTGTCATCACTTAATTAATACTTAGAATATTCTTATACTGACTATGTGTGTGTGTTTGTTACAGTGTTACTATGACAATGTGGTGTTACTATATGTGTGTGTGTGTGTGTGTTTGTTACAGTGTTACTACTATATGTGTGTGTGTGTTACAGTGTTACTATGACAATGTGGTGTTACTATATGTGTGTGTGTGTTTGTTACAGTGTTACTACTATATGTGTGTGTTTGTTACAGTGTTACTATGACAATGTGGTGTTACTATATGTGTGTGTGTGTGTTACAGTGTTACTACTATATGTGTGTGTGTTTGTTACAGTGTTACTACTATATGTGTGTGTGTTTGTTACAGTGTTACTACTATATGTGTGTGTGTTTGTTACAGCCTTGGGTACAAACACGGACAACTTTGTAAGGTGTCCACCAGAGGCCCTGGACTGGAACACACGCAAGTTCCGCATCGTTGAGGAGATGCTCACATATCTACCCCAGTTCATCTGTTGTCAGGTCAGTTCACTTTTTAACTCAAATGACAACTTAGTATAGTGTTTATAATGGTGTATGAGATCTGTGTTGTATTATAGTTTTTGGTGTCATTCATCCACAACTTATGCTTCTTCAAACAAAATTGGATGTAATTTTGAACTTCTATCACTCTTTTTATTTCTCTGGTGAAGATATAATTTGTACATCTTGCCTTTTGTCCTCATTATCCTCACTGTACTGTATTAAATAGTGACATAGTGTACCAGTACTCATAAGAGTACATTGAAAGTGTACTGTAAATACAATGAGTGGGGGGTTGTTGTTGTTGTTGATGTTGAGTGGGGGGTTGGTGATGGTGGTAATTCTTTTTTGTTAGTTACATTGGAGTGCCTTGATTCATACAAAGTATATATGCCAGGAAACAGGACCAGAGGGGCAAAAATAATGGTGTTCTGTCTGTTGCTTGGAATAGTTTGGAGGATTCAGTTGCTCCAGATTTACCCACACAAAACTTCCCCCTTTAATTAAATAACATACACGTTTTGCACACGTTCCAGGCAGTGTTTAGAAATTGGAGACGAGTAGTTGTATTATTTTAAACCCTTGTGTAATTTGTCTTAGATTGTAATATATATACCAGAACAAGCAAAAAAAAATAAGTTTAGTGAAGAAATACATATATTAACAAAACTTTCCCTTTAATGACCAACACCATGAGTCGATAGGCATAAAAAAAAAAACTAACTAAATCTATTTCTTTACAATGAAGTGTATATTTGTTTGTTATATTTTACAGGAAGTAGACCACTAACTATAACTTCTCTTTACAATGACTGTGTGTTTGTTATGTTTTATTTTACAGGAAGTAGACCACAAACTATAACTTCTCTTTACAATGACTATATGTATGTTTGTTATTATATTTTACAGGAAGTAGATCACTATAACTTCCTAGAACGCGTGATGGAGAGACTCGGTTATTGTGGTGTCTTCATGCCCAAACCAGACTCCCCCTGTCTCTACCTTCCCAACAACAACGGTCCCGACGGCTGTGCCATCTTCTGGGACGACACCAGGTTCAAACTCCTGACCACGCAGACGAGGGTGGTCGAGGTTTGGCATGTTCAGAGTAATCAGGTGTGTATTGGTGGTGTGTGTGTGTGTGTGTGTGTGGTGGAGGTGTGGGATGTACAGAGTAATCAGGTGTGTAGTGGAGGTGTGTGTATGTGTATGGAGGTGTGTGTGTGTAATGAAGGTGTGTGTGTGTGTGTGGTGGAGGTGTGTGTGGTGGTGGTGTGTAATGAAGGTGTGTGTGTGTGTGTGGTGGAGGTGTGTGTGTGTGTGGTGGAGGTGTGTATTGAAGGTGTGTGTGTGTGTGGTGGAGGTGTGTAATGAAGGTGTGTGTGTGTGGTGGAGGTGTGTAATGAAGGTGTGTGTGTGTGGTGGAGGTGTGTAATGAAGGTGTGGTGTTTTCTCAAGTTTCTATTATTCATTACCATACAGACCTAATTAAGTGATTTACTGACCCTGTGTTAAAAGGTTATATGTGATAAATTAATTCATCTTATATCAAAGGCCTACTGTATTTAGAATAACATTAATCATCAATATTATTATGTGTATCATCATAACAACATTAACCATCAATATTATTATGCGTATCATCATAATAATGTGTGATGTTGACAGCAATATTGATGTTGTTGTTTATTACAGGTAGTGATCTTATTGGTACTGGAGGAGAGATCAACAGGACAACAACTGGTATTACTCACGACACACCTCAAGGCTCGGCAAGGCGCGCTGCTCGCCAGCCTACGCAACGAACAAGGCAAGGACCTGTTGGCCTTCGTGGAGCAGCACTGCAAGGGCCGCCCCGTCATCGTATGTGGGGACTTCAATGCAGAGCCGAGCGAGCCCGTGTACACCACCATGACAGAAGCCTCAACGGGGCTACACTCAGCCTACAGCTTCCTCAATGACGGCAGGGAACCGACCTACTCCACGTGGAAGGTTAGAGGTGAGGTGGACTGCTGCCAAAACCTAGACTACATCTTCTATACCCCGGATAAACTGACAGTGGAAGGTGGTTTTGATGTTCCCTCAGAAGAAGACTTGGGTCCTAACCGTGCCCCTAGTCTGTCCTATCCATCAGATCATTTTGCACTGATCTGTGACTTTACATTCAAACCTCAGCTTGACGTTGAGGAATGCAGCAGTGCAAGTACCTCACACCTATAACTTTGTGTTCCTCTGTGTGTGTATATCTGTTCCAATGCAATATCTGAATGTGGTGGTGTCCAATTCTGTGATCTCTTGTGATGAATAAACAACAGCATAGAAAACTTATATATATTTTCAGTTCTACCATCTCTTAATAAATTTTTGGTCAAGGTTGTCCAATATGTAAGGAGGCGAAACATATTCCAGACTTCAAGTGATCTTTATGTACCATTTTCTAAGCAAGAATAATTCTGTTAATATTGATCTGATATGTACAGCCACAATCAAATATCCACCAACACTTTCCTTCCATCGTAGTAAATATCTTGGTAATAAAGAACAACACGTGTATGATTTTGCACCACCTCATAATAATAATAATTGAGGGGGTTAAGTTGACGTAAGGTGTTGTTGTATGATTACATTTTGATATGATACTGATTTATTTGTACCATGGAAGGAAGGAAAGTGTTGGTGAATATTTGATTATGGCTGTATAACAAACACTGAGATTATAGTCATCAAGAAATATAACTCAATAACCTTTGTATACCAGACTAACCTTAACTGAACAATTCTTGACTAGAATAATTTATGCTAAGTAAACACCTTATAAAGTCTGGATAATATGATATAAATATGACTTGGGCAACATGTCTACAAAGGGATATACAGTACCATATGAACTTATTTGTAAACAGTGTGAACAATATATCAGTCAACAAGGTAATAATGTGTTGAAGACTCGTTTATTCTGAAGAGTTATAATACCAATATCTTTTCTTTTCTATGATGCTGTGTGTAATGGGAGTGATATTGTACATTCTTGTTATACAATGACTTCAGCATACAGTACAGTACTTAATTAACTACAAAGAATATTCACACAATGTCTGTCCTGCTGTTTACACATAATATATTTCACACTACTGTACACAAAATGGTTGGACATAATATTATATGAAGTTTAGGATGGTATTATTACACTACTATTATCCTGGAAGAAGTAGTTTTGATTTGTGGCACAATATTATATTTTGAAAGGTTTGCAAACTTTTGTAGAGGATGAAATGGAAAAGTACAGTCAGGAAATTGATTTTATGTTTATCGGTGTGAATATTTAAAGAAAGAAACCGCTTTGGTAAATTGGAGGGCTGAAACACTTGTCATTGTACAGTTGGCAAAAAAAGTATCAACACCACCCTTACATTGAAATTAAAAAATGTTGCACGGTAAGGTTGGTACTGTTGATGTGTGTGTTGCCAGATTTGAAATTGGCCTCATTACCAAACCTAATTTTTATTACCATTCATGAAAATTTTAATATTCTTTAATAATTAGAGAAAGAATTATAAGTGAATAACTATTTGTAATTCATTATTATTAAATACTGAAAGTGTCTGAGTGGCTTATCTGTAATCAGGAACACCAACACTACATATCACTGTCTATAAGGGTGGTGTGAAGAATTTTTTTGCCGACTGTACAGTTAGTTGTCTTGGACTTTAAAATTCCCTTCCACTCATACTTCAGTTACCTACATACATTTATTTTTTTGTGCCTATGCTTCGTGAAAATTGACATAGTGTAATCACCAGTTGTATATAATAATCTCTTTATAATCACCACACGTTATGACGGTTGTAATGTTGATAGAGGAAGGAAGTGATAGAGGGAGGAACAATACACCTTTCTTTAAGTTAATGTTGAAATGGTAGCTGATGTACAGAATGGTAGCTGATGTACAGAATGGTAGCTGATGTACTGAATGGTAGCTGATGTACAGAATGGTAGCTGATGTACAGAATGGCAGCTTGTGTACAGAATGGTAGCTGAAGTACTGAATGGTAGCTGATGTACTGAATGGTAGATTGTGTACAGAATGGTAGCTGATGTACAGAATGGTAACTTGTGTACAGAATGGCAGCTTGTGTACAAAATTTAATAATACAGTACCACCCTCTGATATTCCTTCTGTACTTGAGGTGTGTACAGTTGGACACATGAATGGGTGGTACAGCCCAGGTGAAAGATACTTGTCCCATTTGAGTAACCAGTGTCTATTATCAGGTAGTTGCTTTTTATTATCATCCTCAATACTGACTTCTGCCCCTCCTAATTACCAACCTAACCTAACCTAACCCAACCCAACCTAACTTAACCTAACCTAACCAGTGTCTATTATCAGGTAGTTGCTTTTTATTTCCATCCTCAATACTGACTTCTGCCCCTCCTAATTACCAACCCAACCCACCTAACCTAACCCCCCTAACTTAACCTAACCTAACCAGTGTCTGTTATCAGGTAGTTGCTTTTTATTACCATCCTCAATACTGACTTCTGCCCCTGATGTCTCCTATTTGGCACTAAGGAACTTGATATTGGGAGAAATTGACCATCTTTCACTTGGGCTGTACCACCCATTCACGTGTCCAACTGTACAAGATCAAATGTCATTATACTATAAAAAAAAATGTCACCTTTCATGTCTGTATCTTGTACCAGTATCAAGGGAGATACTTTTAAGAGCTGAATGCAATTTGCTAAACATTCGATTCAGTTTTATTTTAGAGCTGAATGCAATTTGCTAAGCATTCGATTCGGTTTTATTTTAGCAGCTAGCATACCAGTACGTATATACATTATGTTCATACATTCTTTCTCATTAATTTGTAGTCATTCAAGTTGGCATTGGGTGGAGTATTTGAAGTTAAAGTTTCTGGTTTTCATAATATTTTACAAAGAACTACATTCACAGGATCACTAGATTTAGATATCTAAGTATGTGACTGATACCTTTGGCATTATTTTAATCCTTTATGAGTTTGAGTGGATATGTAGCTCTCTGACAAGGTGTGGTTGGTAGTGGTAGTGTCGTGGTAGTGTTAGTAGTCATTGTAGCATTAAAGTTACCAACATTTAAGTGATTTGTTTACTGAGATAGTTTGTAGGAATCAGTAGAGTTTCTCCTCTTAATGTTATACTTTCATCAATCAATCAGGCTATTCAAAGCAAACCTGGATACTTATTATTGCTCATGACTGTACATCCACAATCAAATATCCACCAACATTTTCCTTCCATGGTACAAATAAATCGGTATCATATCAAAATATAATCATACAACAACACCTTATGTCAACTCAAGCAACCCCCTCAATTATTATTATTATGAGGTGGTACAAAATCATACACGTGTTGTTCTTTATTACCAAGATATTTACTACGATGGAAGGAAAGTGTTGGTGGATATTATTATTATTATTATTATTATGAGGAGCTGCAAAATCATACATGTGTTGTTCTTTATTACCAAGATATTTACCACGATGGAAGGAAAGTGTTGGTGGATATTATTATTATTATTATTATTATGAGGTGCTGCAAAATCATACACGTATTGTTCTTTTTTACCAAGATATTTACTACGATGGAAGGAAAGTGTCGGTGGATATTAGATTGTGGCTGTACATGCATTGGAAATTTACACTATCACCAGAACAGAAATTGATAGATTGGCACCATTGCTTAGTAGACAGACAGACAGACAGACCAATAGAACAATACTCCTGTTTTGTGTTAATATTGTAGGTAAGGTTGTGTAATCTGATAATTCCAGTCTGTGTTTACTTAAGGGGAAAACAAATCCCTTATTTCTGTTATGCTGCTGAGGTGGTCTACTTTCTGGTATAGATTAGATGAAGCAGTTGTACTCCAATTCAACTGTAAAATTTGTCAAGCTAATTGTACTGTATGTCTTTTGTGAAAGATATAATTATACTGTACTCAAATTTTTTTCATTTATATATATATTGAGAGAACTGTACTGTACTAAACTGGGTGGGGCCAATTGTGTCAAGTGTTGTTTGCATCAACAAGTAGTAGGTAGGTAGACTGAGGCTGGTATTATTAAACTTAATCTTCGACAAAAAGGTGTTTTGTCGCGAAATTCACATTGCAAAAATAATGTGAACTGAGCATTGAAGAGAACTTTTAACTTTTCCTCAAAGAAGTAGTTTAATAATCCCAACCTATGACTGTGAAAACTACATACTGTATAATTATCATCATCATCATCATCATAATTATCAAGCATTTCACTGTGTGTACTTATAAGTTGTTCATTATTCACCTCACATTGCTTTGTTATTTTGTATGACATTCCATCATCATCAATATCATCATCATCATTATGTTTAGTATAGCTTTAGTTTATAGTGTAGCTTTAAATTAGTGTAGAGTAGTAAAGCTTTGATATAGTGTACAGTGCAGTAGCTGTAATTTGTAATGACGTTGAATCTCGCACTCACAATGAATCATATGTATAGTTTTGCATAGAAGAAAATGAGGTTGTATTCAAGATCACTCATGGTGTGGTACAATGGTGTGGTACGATGGCTGTGTTGGTGTGTGTCCATCGTACCAGTACCACACCATCGTAAACACCACCAACATTCACGGTGTGGTACGATGGCTGTGTTGTGTGTGTCCATCGTACCAGTACCACACCATCGTAAACACCACCAACATTCACGGTGTGGTACGATGGCTGTGTTGTTGTGTGTCCATCGTACCAGTACCACACCATCGTAAACACCACCAACATTCATGGTGTGGTACGATGGCTGTGTTGTGTGTCCATCGTAAACACCAATATTCATAGTGTTGTACGATGGTGTGGTACGATGGCTGTGTTGTGTGTGTCCGTCGTACCAGTACCACACCATCGTAAACACCATGAATGTTCTTGCATATGACCCCCATGGTTAATTTTACACTCTACTACTGTAAATTCTTCAAGTGTTGACTGACTGAGGTTAGGTACTTTATTACTCAGATGAGATATTGTATTTCAGAATGTCCTGTATTGGCAAGAAGTTAATTAAGAGGGGGTAGTTCACTTTTGTAATTCACTTCTGTTACATTGGAGAGCATTGATTCATCCAAAGTATGCCAGGAAACAGAACCAGAAGAGCAAATAATAATAATAATAATGGTGGTGTTTTCTGTTGCTTGGAATAGTTTGGGGGATGAATTCAGTTCCTCCACATTTACCAACACAAAATTTCCCCCTTAATTTAAGGACCCTGTGATCGTGTATGAAAATTGAAGGCTTCTGATTCCTCCTGACCATGCCACGAAACAAACAAGCTCCGACCATGTAGGTGTGTGTGTGTTTTTCATGGCAATATTTGAAGGACTCGCTAACCTCCAATTTTCTCACTACATCACAGGGTCCCTTAAGGGGGTGCGGGAATAGGGGGACAGGCTTGGGGGGAGTTTAGGGGGGTGCGGGAGTAGGGGACAGCCTTGGGGGGTGCGGGACTAGGGGGACAGACTTGGGGGGGGGGGGGGTTAGGGGGGTGCGGGAATAGGGGACAGGCTTTCTACCCACCCAAAGCCTGTCCCCCTATTCCCGCACCCCCCAAACACCCCCCCCCCCCAAGCCTGTCCCCTACTCCCGCACCCCCTTAATGGTAATAAAGTGTTGTGGGCAAATTGTAGAGTTACTGACTCCTCCAAACAGTACCAGGAAACATAATCATCTCCCCATACCAGACATTGGGTCATATGCAAGATCATCCGTGGTGTTGACGATGCTTGGTACCGGTACGACGGCTCTGTTGTTGTTTGTCTATGGTGTCTTCGTAATGGTACCACACCACCAACACTTTCCTTCCTTCCATGGTACAAATAAATCGGTATCATATCAAAATATAATCATACAACAAACACCTTACGTCAACTCAAACAACCCCTTCAATTATTATTATTATTATGATGTGCTACAAAATCATACACGTGTTGTTCTTTATTACCAAGATATTTACTACGATGGAAGGAAAGTGTTGGTGGATATTATTATTATTATTATTATTATTATTATTATTATTATTATTATTATTATTATTATTATTATTATTATTATTATTATTATTATTATTTTGAGGTGCTGCAAAATCATACACGTGTTGTTCTTTATTACCAAGATATTTACTACGATGGAAGGAAAGTGTCGGTGGACATTTGACTGTGGCTGTACCACATCATCGTATACACCATGATCAATGTTCTTGCATATGGCCCAAGGATATTATAATTGTTTTGTGGTAGAATTAATTTAGGGTCTAGTTTACAACCACATCAGATAACGTCCCATAAGATGATGATGGCAGTTCGAAAGTGGGCATTGTTTTACTCCAAGGTGATGTGTTTGTGTTTTTAATTTTTTTTTATTATTATTATTATTTTTTTTTTTTTTTTTTTTTTTTTTTTTTTTTTTTGACATTGTGTGGTGGAAGAAGTAGCAGCTGTAACCTCCATAATAATATATCTCTGAAACTGTAATATTATGTGAGGCTTGAGAAATAGGGAATGTCGTATATTTTTTACCATGTGTTGTACAAAATATCATATTAAGTTGAATATTGGTGTCTTAATTATATTTCCTCTTGACTTTGTAAATGACACTATAAGATTATTTAATTTATCATTGTCCTTTTAACACAGGGTCAGTAAATCACTTATTAGTGTGTGTGTATGGTAATGAATAACACAAGCCTGGGAAAACACACACACACATACATACATACACACACACACACACATATATACACACACACTATCCATTTAAAACAGGGTCAGTAAATCACTTATATGTGTGTATGGTAATGAATAACACAAGCCTGGGAAAACACACACACACATACACGCATATAATTATTATTATTATACACTATCCATTTAAGGCTTGGGGAGGGGGGTTTGTTTGGGGGGTGCGGGATTAGGGGGACAGGCTTGGGGTGGGTAGAAAGTCTGTCTGTCCCCTATTCCCGCACCTCCCTATACACAGTGACAAGTGTGTGTGTATATTTACCTGAAACACAATGTACACAAACGCTACAACCACCAACTGGGTAGGATAATGGACACAGGTGACTGTTCATTCCCAACAGCATAATTATTTGCATTATCTAACTGGTAGTGAGAGGAGACAGGACATAATTTTATAGATGGGGGTACAGTTGGCGGCACATAACATGGTGAGGAAGGAGAATGAAGCGGCATATACCCGGCCACTCGCAATGACAAGCAAAGCATGACTGGGCCGGTACTCGACTACTACTCGTCCCGACGCGGTGTGTGATAATTATTAGACTCCACCTGTGAAGTCACCATCAGCTGATTTGGCCCACACTAGCTGCAGCATGTACACTCGTGATACATAATTTCTGACCAGAGTGTGAGGAGCAGAAAGCTTCGAGTCGCCTGGTATTGCTCATTTCCCCACCCAGTACACATATACAGTGCTGGCGGTTGAAATTGGCATGGTAGCGAAGATGTCAACAGGCTTACAAATAAAACGGACGAAAACAATTGTAAGGTAACACTCACCAAAAATAAGTACATTGTTATTGTGTGTGTTTTAAATCATGCATACACTATTTATAAGTACATTGTTATTGTGTGTATGTGTTTTAAATCATGCATACAATACTTATAAGCACAGTACATTGTTAGTGTGTGTGTGTTTTTTTTTTTTTTTTTTTTTTTTTTTTTTTTTTTTTACGTGTGGCAGTTGATTGGTGTGTAAGGAGCCATCATTAATACCACTACTACTGCTACTACCACTATTACTACTACCACCTTATGAAGTGAAAAAGTCTGTTTATAGCAACAACACACAATTTTATTCCACCCTCTTAAAACGCCCGTGCGAAAACTGACGTATGGTAACCGCCTGCCAGCCTACGGGAGAACCAAAGGAGAGTTGCCAATTATCATTTTTACCCCGAACCGCGCCAATATTCTAGGGTTTCTGGCAGGAAATGAAGCGAGGACAGACAGGACGTATTAGTGGCGCGGGCCCTCTACAGCACCAATTTCAACCGCCAGCACTGTAGAGGCTGAGTTCGAATGCAGGGTATATGTGTGTGTGTGTGAGTGTGGTGCATGCCGTTCATCTCTGCATGGTCAGCGATTTCGTATTACGAGTGTACACCAACGTACAACCACCAACTGGGTACTGGGTAGGATAATGGACACTGAATACTCGTCCCGCCGCGGTGTGAAGTTATGACTCCACCTGTGACGTCACCATCTAAAAGGAGTCATATCAAATAAACCACTGACACAGACACTTCATGAACACTCTAAAATCTTAAACCATTATATATTACAAAAGCAGACAGCTATATTTACATGATGAATTTCATAAACGTTTACATTTGAATAATATATCTATCATTATATAACAGAAAAGTTTACATTTGATTACCGAGTACTGACACTACCAATCTATTACTTAATTGGTCAAATAACACTCAAATATACACTCGCAATCCAAAATTTGTATCTAGGTCTTGTTGAAGTTTCGAATCATTTGACATACTAGTTAACCAATTACACGCTTATCCTGTTTCATATTTACTCAAGTTCGCTTAATACTCGATCAAGCTATTTGAAGCAAGCCTGGATACATATTTTGGATTGCGAGTGTACAGTTGGCCACAGGAATTCTTACACAGGCTATATTCAGGAAGTACTGCAATAAATGATCTATTAAGTGACTCGGTGATTAGCAAAACAACAAACCTTATAACAATGTTGTATTACACTTACGTAGTCTTACATTTTCTATATGTTTCAAACCCTCGAAAACAACAGCGTGTGTATGAATTCTTGAGGCCAAACAAAAGAATGTTAGCTGTGTAAATATCTTCTGGGTGAATTATTTAATGAATATGGTGAATAAACTATGCACTCATCATCATTATCTAACTGTTGGATAGATTTTGTGAATGTGTATACTCAGTTTTTGGAAAATAATGAAGCCTTACAAGTGTGGTTGGTTGGGAAGCTAACAAACCAATAACACTGTGGAATCAACCCTAAAATAATGAAGCCTTACAAGTGTGGTTGGTTGGGAAGCTAACAAACCAATACCACTGTGGAATGTTGTCGACAACCTCAGTGGTCCCATCTCTCTGGGAGTTGGTGTGGTAACAACATTTATATTCTATTTTAGTTTTTTTTTAGTTTTTTATTGTGACCAGACAAACCATAGGCTACTAGTGGTTTGTGAGTTACAGGTTATCAACAACTCTCTACAATCATAGCCAAGGGTATATTAGTAAAAGTATTGTTGCTGACTTTAATTT
Organism: Petrolisthes cinctipes; assembly: GCA_033782935.1. NCBI lineage: Eukaryota > Metazoa > Arthropoda > Malacostraca > Decapoda > Porcellanidae > Petrolisthes > Petrolisthes cinctipes. Next base: position 19,095 of record JAWQEG010001818.1, read on the forward strand.
ATATCATGCACTAAATAATTATCATCATTTTTTCCATATTTTCTAATTAAGAATTTGTAAGCTATTATTATTATTACACTGGAGTATAGAAAGGTGATATATTTTTAGTGTATAATTCATAAAGATACAGAACTATACAGAGAGAGAGAGAGAGAGAGAGAGAGAGAGAGAGAGGAAAGGGAGGGAGAGAGAGGAAAGGGAGGGAGAGAAGGAAGGAGAGAGAGAAAAGGGAGGGAGAGAGAGAAGGAAGGAGAGAGAGGGAAAGAAGGAGAGAGAGAGAATGAAGGAGAGAGAGAGAGAATGAAGGAGAGAGAGAGAGGGAAGGAAGGAGAGAGAGAGAGAAGGGAGAAGGAATGAGAGAGAGAATTCGATAGACGGCAAAGAGAGAGAGAGGGAGAGAGAGAGAGAGAAGGGAGAAGGAATGAAGGAGATAATTTGATAGACGGCAGTGAGAGAGAGAGAGAGAGAGAGAGAGAGAGAGAGAGAGAGAGAGAGAGAGAGAGCGGACAGGAAACAAGCAGAAAATAAATTAAAGAACTGAACAGAAAGGGAATATCTGTGGTTCAAAGGGGCGCCAAAACACACACAGGCGGGAAAAAGTGTAAATACATTACTAGTAGAATGGATAATTAATTAATTCTATGTGGTGGTAAAAATACACACCTTTTTTTTTTCCTTCGACCATGTTTAATAATATGACCTTAGATAAATATTTAGCTTTAATTAATCAAGGGGGAAGTTTTGTACCCCGTTAATTATTGCCTGGACCTTCCAAACACACACACACACCCACACACACACACACCCACCACCAACACACACACCCACACACACCACCTCCACACACCACCTCCATCAACACACATACCCACACACACACACACACCACCAACACACACCCACACACCCTCACGCACCCACACACACACCCACACACACACACACCACCTCCACCCACACACACCACCTCTACAAACACACATACCCACACACACCCACACACACCACCACCAACACACACACACACACATACCCACACACACACACACACACACATACCCACACACACACACACACCACCTCCACACACACACACACACACCACCAACACACATACCCACACACACACACATACCCACACACACACACACACTCACCACCAACACACACACCCACACTCACGCACCCACACACCCACACCACCTCCACACACACACATCCACACACACACCAAAGTCGTATTCGTGTGTGTCTCTCGGTGTTAATTTTACTTCACATTAAAACGGGGTAATTCACTTTTTTTGTTACATTGGAGTGCCATGATTCCTCCTAACTATATATGCCAGGAAACAACAGCACCAGATGAACAAAAACAATGATGTCGTGTTGTTGCTTGGAATAGTTTGGAAGCCCATATACTAAAACGGGACATAATAAACAGTTCAAATTAAGGGGGTAAGTTTTGTGTTGGTAAATCTGGAGCAACTGAATCCTCCAAACTATTCCAAGCAACAGAACACCATTATTTTTGCCCTTCTGGTCCTTTTTCCTGGCATACTTTGGAGGAATCATGGCACTCCAATGTACCAAAAAAGAATTACCACCTTAAGGGACCCTGTGGCGTAGTAAAAAAATTGGAGATAAATGAGTCCTTCAAATATTGCCACGAAACACCACCTATATGGAAGGAGCTTGTTTCGTGGCATAGTCAGGAGGAATCAGAAGCCTCCAATTTTCATACACGATCACAGGGTCCTTAAGCTCATATTGTAACTCACTCTGATTGGCCCACCTCAAAAAATCAATATTCAAGATTATCGCTGATTGACTGAAACTAAATAAATGATCATTATGTTAGTGTTAATATTAGTCATTACAAGTCTAACACGTGTTATATGATTTGTATAACCTTATAGTACAAGAACAAACCCAATTATCATACATTACACTATAGTCCTGTCCCACTATACATATATATACATACATAAATACATATATATACATTATTATTAGCCTACATGACAACTCCTCATCGCAATTGTTGTCAAGACGTGAGCCATTTGAGCAAGAAACATAAAACACGACTTTAAAACGTTTTATTTTTCATGCACAGTTATTTTTTATTGACAATTACACTGGCAGCAATATAAAGAGGAACAAATATAAATATTTAATATATAATTATATATATATGTTACTTGGCAAACACTCCATGACGTCATAGCCAGGTGAAGGGAAATTTCTTTTTTTTAGGGAATTTTGAAGTCTACACAGGGAAATTATATAAAGATTGTTCAAGAATAAACAGGGAAATTTCTACCTAACAAAATAACAAAAAGACTGTCAATGTTCAAGAGTAAACAGGGAATTATGGAGGCAAAAAGGGAAATTCTAAAGGTGACGTTAGGGAAGTTTCTTGAAGCAGACCTGGCAACACTGTGACGAGCCAGTATACAAAGTGGAATAGGCTAATGTGCGCGGGCCGTCTCCTCCTATTCTACCTCCATGACATAGGGTCGATCATGGCCAAGGGGTCGATTCCACAGTCGTTCGTAGTGGTTTGTAAGCACGCAAACGAAAGAATATTGGCCGTGTTAATGACTTATGGGTGAATTATTTAATGAATTTGGTGAGTAAACTATGCAGTTTTTTTTTTTTTTTTTCTATACCTCAACCTCGGGGCTGTAGGCTATCAGTAGCCCGTGACTCTTGCGAGGCCCCGAGATTATTGGGTGTCGCACTAGATGAGACAGTGAAGCTTCGTGGTGATGTTGATACCGTAGCTTCTCTTCTGTCCCACTAGATGTAGACACCTTATTTATACACATCACTATCAGGGGAGAGCAGCTACACTGTCACTCACAGCATCTTGGAATATGGTCTGGCATCTTCTATGTTGTGAGTTGACGACGATGTAGGGGGTATTTTCTTGACGTGTCGGCGTAGCCAGGATAATTGACGAACAGCTGGACCCCGTTCACCTCAGGAAAATCCCAGACGTTTTCTCGTGGATTCGAACCCGGGTCCTTGATATTTGCAGTCCGTCTCATTATCCACTCTGCCACCGTGGACTAGATAATGAATGTCAAGCGTTGTGTGTGTGTGTGTGTGTGTAATGGTATAGTATGTTGGTCAGTAAATAGGAAAAGGATGATTATTATTATTATTAACATTACACGTACTGCATCGATCGCCATTACATTCATTACACACGAACACACATATACATTGTCCCCTACTTAAATATACATAAATTGTAAATATTTCCCGCGTGGAACTCATAATTATACACATTTTCCAAATATTTAAATACACGAGTGTCTTCAGAACCTAAAAAAAACAACTCATCATCACATCACTTCTGCCTCGGGATATATTAATTTATTACAGTCCAACCGAAGATCATCATAGCCCGCCGATGTTCAGGTAAGTTTGATGTTTATTTTAATTATTATCATATTTCCTTGGTGACTGTAACGTTAGATTGATATTGACTGGTGAAGTTTGATGTTTATTTTCATTATTATCATATTATTTCCTTGGTGACTGTAACGTTAGATTGATATTGACTGGTGAAGTTTGATGTTTATTTTAATTATTATCATATTATTTCCTTGGTGACTGTCGAGTGATATTGTCTAAGTTATATGGTGATGTTTTATGTTTATTTTATTAAGTTATTTCCTTTGTAACTCGAGTGATATTGTGTATGGTGATGTGGGGTAATACTTTATGGGTTCGAGCGCTCATTCGGACCAGAGGCACTCCTTTTTCAATTCAATAACTCTCTGTTCTTATCTTCTGTTTCTTTTTACCTCATCTGAGCAGCGAGGTATATAATTATCACAATGGACCTATTCTCTTCCTTCCTCACTCCATTTTCTCCTCCTTCCATCCCTCCATCCCTCCTCCTCCTCCTCCTCCTCCTCTCTCTCTCTCTCTCTCTCTCCTGTGGTCATTCTAATTGGCTTCCTACCTCCTTCAACCAGTTATTATGAGGTGGAGAGGACACTGAGGAATTAGTGAGGAATCTACCCTAACCCAGGCATAATTTTAGCTTTAGATGTGAGGATGATGGATGGGAAAACGAAGATAACACGTGTACATCCACAATCAAATATCCACCAACACTTTCCTTCCTTCCATGGTACAAATAAATCAGTATCATATCAAAATATAATCATACAACAACACCTTACGTCAACTCAACAACCCCCTCAATTATTATTATTATTATTATGAGGTGGTGCAAAATCATCATACACGTGTTGTTCTTTATTACCAAGATATTTACTACGATGGAAGGAAAGTGTTGGTGGATATTATTATTATTATTATTATTATTATTATTATTATTATTACTATGAGGTGGTGCAAAATCATACACGTGTTGTTCTTTATTACCAAGATATTTACTACGATGGAAGGAAAGTGTTGGTGGATATTATTATTATTTTTATTATTATTATTATTATTATTATGAGGTGGTGCAAAATCATCATACACGTGTTGTTCTTTATTACCAAGATATTTACTACGATGGAAGGAAAGTGTTGGTGGATATTATTATTATTTTTATTATTATTATTATTATTATTAGGTGCTGCAAAATCATACACGTGTTGTTCTTTATTACCAAGATATTTACTACGATGGAAGGAAAGTGTTGGTGGATATTATTATTATTTTTATTATTATTATTATTATTATGAGGTGCTGCAAAATCATACACGTGTTATTCTTTATTACCAAGATATTTACTACGATGGAAGGAAAGTGTTGGTGGATATTATTATTTTTATTATTATTATTATTATTAGGTGCTGCAAAATCATACACGTGATGTTCTTTATTACCAAGATATTTACTACGATGGAAGGAAAGTGTTGGTGGATATTATTATTATTATTATGAGGTGGTGCAAAATCATCATACACGTGTTGTTCTTCATTACCAAGATATTTACTACGATGGAAGGAAAGTGTTGGTGGATATTTGATTGTGACTGTACGTAGGCTACAGTCAACAGCATTAATAAGTATTCCAGGTGTGTTTTGAATACCTAGAGACAGTCAATAAATACACAATAACATCATATCCATTGGAATGACTTTGTTTGGTGAATTAGACTGTTCAAAGCATGGAGGTAGTATAGGTGAATTAAGTGAAGCCGCCGAACTGTCATTTTCGGCGCCTTCAATATGGCGGACACCAATATATGTTTCAGTAAAAGTGGACTTCTGACCTGACTTCTGACCTGACATACAAAGGAATTCGCCATCTTGAAGGCGCCGGAAATGACAAATAGGTGGCTTCACAAATCAGGTCCTACTGGCGACTCAACCTATACTACCTCCACTGTTCAAAGTTATAACCAAAGATGTATGTTTACTTCTTAGTGCTGGTGGTAACTGTACGTGTCCATATGTTTACACCTCATCAGTTTATTGTGTCTTTGGGTCGATTCCACAGTGGTTAGTAGTGGTTTGTAAGCACGCAAACGAAAGAATGTTAGCCGTGTAAATGATTTATAGGTGAATTATTTAATGAATTTGGTGAGTAAACTATACAGTGATCATTATTATTATTATTATTATTATTATTATTATTACTAAATGACTTATGGGTGAATTATTTAATGAATTTGGTGAGTAAACTATGCAGTGATCATCATTATCTAACTTTTTAATTAGATTTCGTGAATGTTGATACTCAGCTTTTGGAAAATAATGAAGCCTTACAAGTGTGGTTGGTTGGGAAGCTACCAAACAAATACCACTGTGGAATCAACCCTAAAATAATTAAGCCTTACAAGTGTGGTTGGTTGGGAAGCTACCAAACAAATACCACTGTGGAATCAACCCTAAAATAATGAAGCCTTACAAGTGTGGTTGGTTGGGAAGCTAACAAACAAATACCACTGTGGAATCAACCCTAAAATAATGAAGCCTTACAAGTGTGGTTGGTTGGGAAGCTAACAAACAAATACCACTGTGGAATCAACCCTAAAATAATGAAGCCTTACAAGTGTGGTTGGTTGGGAAGCTAACAAACAAATACCACTGTGGAATCAACCCTAAAATAATGAAGCCTTACAAGTGTGGTTGGTTGGGAAGCTAACAAACAAATACCACTGTGGAATCAACCCTAAAATAATGAAGCCTTACAAGTGTGGTTGGTTGGGAAGCTAACAAACAAATACCACTGTGGAATCAACCCATTGTCATGTTGTTGATGCCAAGCCTTCTGGTAGATTTTAAATATATTAAGAATTATATTATGGCCAAGGAGTATTTATTTTCAACATACCGGTATATAATGTAAGTTAATTTATTATTTTTTTATTTAATAAAATGTTAAATATATAAAACATTGATGTTTGAAGGACTGTATGTAAATAATGAAAAACCATAGTTTCAATTTATTCAAAAACAATATGTTTCTATATATATATATATATATATATAGTTATATATTACTTAATCACCATAGTCATATATTTACGTTTTATATAAATGCAAAATATATTCAAACCAAAAACATATTACTGAAAATTCAAATCACAGCATTAATTATTAAAGTACTGTAAATCACAACAAACCTAATAGTTATGATACAACCATGCACCTCCTTTAAGGACCCTGTGATGGTGTAGCCTATGGGGATTGGAGGCTTCTGGATTATGGGTCGATTCCATAGTGGTTGGTATTGGTTTGTAAGCACGCAAACGAAAGAATGTTAGCCGTGTAAATGACTTGTGGGTGAATTATTTAATGAATTTGGTTTGTAAGCACGCAAACGAAAGAATGTTAGCCGTGTAAATGACTTATGGGTGAATTATTTAATGAATTTGGTTTGTAAGCACGCAAACGAAAGAATGTTAGCCGTGTAAATGACTTATGGGTGAATTATTTAATGAATTTGGTGAGTAAACTATAACATTGATCATCATTATTATTATTATTATTATTAAATGACTTATAGCTGAATTATTTAATGAATTTGTTGAGTAAACTATACAGTGATCATCATCATTATCTAACTTTTTAAATAGATTTTGTGAATGTGGATACTCAGCTTTTGGAAAATAATGAAGCCTTACAAGTGTGGTTGGTTGGGAAGCTAACAAACGAAACAAATACCACTGTGGAATCGACCCTAAGCCACGAAACACGTCCCTCCATATAATAGGTGTGTGTGTTTCGTGGCAATATTTGAAGGACTCATTTTAACTCCAATTTTTCTGACTACCACGTATACAGCCACAATCAAATATCCACCAACACTTTCCTTCCTTCCATCGTACAAATAAATCAGTATCATATCAAAATATAATCATACAACAACAACACCTTACGTCAACTCAACCCCCTCAATTAGTATTATTATTATGAGGTGGTGCAAAATCATACACGTGTTGTTCTTTATTACCAAGATATTTACTACGATGGAAGGAAAGTGTTGGTGGATATTATTATATTATTATTATTATTATTATGAGGTGGTGCAAAATCATACACGTGTTGTTCTTTATTACCAAGATATTTACTACGATGGAAGGAAAGTGTTGGTGGATATTTGATTGTGGCTGTACACTCGCAATCCAAAATATGTATCCAGGCTTGCTTTTGAATAGCCTGATTGAGTAGGGGGACAGCTGGGGGGGTTAGGGGGGTGCGGGAGTAGGGGGACAGGCTTTGGGGGGTGGGGTTAGGGACAGGCTTTCTACACCCCCAAGCTTGTCCCCCTATTCCAAACCCCCCCAAACCTCCCTCAAGCCTGTCCCCTATTCCCGCACCCCCCAAACCCCCCCCCTACACCCGCACTCCCCTTAATTAAGCGAGTTCAAGCAAATATGAAACAGGATAAGCATTGTAATTGGTTCACAAGTATTCCAAATGATTCGAAACTTCAACAACAAGACCTGGATACAAATTTTGGATTGCGAGTGTACAGCTAGGGTCCCTAAAATATAATCTGGTAAAATAGACGTGTAAATTTCTACATTATGGCTAGGCTATCTATCTGTACATACACATCGACTAGGAATATTAATGTCGATTTTAATTGATCGACAGTAAGTGGCACCATGATATCAAATGGGTTAAAAAATTATATGTAGGCCTATTTATTTTTCTCCGGTACACACACACATACATACATACACATATATATACATACACATACATACACCACAAATACACACACACATACAGACACCAAACACACACATACATATAGACACCACACACGCATACATACATACACCACACACGCATACATACACCAAACACACACATACATACACACCACACACGCACACACGCATACATACACCACACATACATACACACACACATATAGATACACCACATACACACATACATATAGATACACCACACATACACACACAAACATACAGACACCAACACACACATACATACATACATACACCACACATACATACATACACCACACACACATACATACACCAAACACACACACACCACATACACATACACACACACACACATAAACACCACACACATACACACCAATTAGAGTGAAGACATTAACCTATCACTGGATTTGTATGAAAAATTAGTACCGGGGTATATTTTCAACTTTCATATTAGGCTACCATGCTCGCAAATATATATATTGTATTAGGAATGTAACAAATATTATAGGCACTTGTTATATTATATCTATCTATACAATGTTGCCAGATTTAGGCTATAATGGTTATCAACTTAAAAAAAAGACAGGACAAAATAATTATATCTGGTCCATTTCGCAAGCCTGGTAAAAAAAAAAAAAAAAAAAAAAAAAAAAAAAAAAAAAAGCCTAATAATAATAATCGACTTGAGATGTTCTATTAAAAAATGAGCGACAAGTATAATATTTCTTTTTCTTGCACCAATGTCGCTGTTTTCTAAATGCATCTTTACCACCAAATTTGACAGGAAGGTTTTAAACCAACTCAATCAGGTTTATAATAATATATATGTGTGTGTGACAGGATAAGGATATAATTGTTTAACTGCAGTATAATTATATGTCAGATGATTTCAAACTTTAAACAATATTACGGCAACCAACAGCTACCTATATTTTCACATCATTTATCGAGGCCGTTTCATTAAAAGGTGTTGTAGGACTATTGACCTCATCTGTACATACCTGGACAATATTACTCATAATATAAAATACAGAATGATTTCGTTATACTTCTGTGAAAGCTGCAACGAAATTTTAGCCTAATCTTATATTCTGAAAACCAACAGCTGTATTTTCGCATCATTTATAGAAACCGTTTCATTAAGAGGTGTTGTAGGACTATTGACCTCATCTGTACATGTCTGGAGAATATTACTCATACTATAAAAATACAGAATGATTTCGTTATCCTTCTGTGAAACTGCAACGAAATCTTAGCCTAATCTTTTTGCCTAAGAACTAGTGGGCGCATTTGTTGTTTCCTCTTCTTCCTTTTGGCTGTCCACTTGACTATCAACAGACTGTGAAGCTGAACTATGATCTGTTGATGGTTGGTGTGACTCTACTTCCTGTTGTTTCTCTTCACTGGAGGACGGGGCTATCAGCAGATCGGATGCATTGGGTTGTTCTTCGTGTTCCTCCGTTACAGCGGGTGGTTGATCTGTCGTTGGAGGTGCAGCAGGAGTTTCCGAAGTTTGTTGGGGGAGGGTTTGTGTGTTTCAGCCACCTCCACCTCTTTCTCCTCCTTCTTCTTCTTGGGCGAGTCAACAACATCACCCACCACCACCACATCGTCGTCGTCGACATTCGGTGACAACAGTTGATTATCTTCTACCACATTTTTAACTTGTGAAGGTTGTGTGTTGTCCCTATCTTCTGTGGAGTGAATGTCAGCATGTGTTTCAGATTCCTCTTTCGCGGACACATTTGTTGTTGTTGTTGTTGTTGTTTCTTCGACCTGAGTTATGGGTTCCTGGTTTGTCGTCACAGGAACTACTACTACTGGTGCTGCTGCTGGTGGCTCTTCTACTAGGCGAGGTGCTGGTGCCGGAGGAGGTGGTATCTTTACAATAACCTCCTCTTGTTTATGTTCGACACTTTCTTCTTGCTTCTGTTCGACGCTTTCTTCTAGCTTTTGTCCCATGTGTTGTGAGTTCGAGTGAGCAGTAGTGTGGCTGTCGTCAGAAGGTGGGATGACGTCACCACCACTAGCCTCCTCCCTAGTTGTAGTTGTGGTTGTTGTTGGGGACTGACTGACTGGTTGTTGGTGAGCTCTCTCGTACACCTTATTGAATATTTCATGGATGTTCTTCATGAGTAGGTCTTCTTCCTCCATGGTGGTTTTGGTCCAGGCTAGAGGGAGGTGGGTTGATACTGATTCTCGATCTGTAATAAGTACATTAGGTTATTTATCAGTGCATAAGTTGTTCTCTTTATATCGACTCTAATTAAGTGATTACTCAACCAGTGTTAAAGGATATATGTGCTAAATATATACATCTTATATCGAGGAATGTTGTATTAAATAGAAGGGAATTAGTGTATTTTGACCACGATAAATGATATGTACTATAATTATATATATATACAGTAATTATATATTGTTCTCTGGGCCACACATACACACACACATACATACACATACATACACATACACACACACATTCATTCATTACCTTGATAGAATACACCACACACACCCCACACACACACACCACACACACACATACACCCCACACACATACACCCCCCACACACACACACATACACCACACACACACACACACACACACACACAAAACACACACCATTACCTTGGAAGAATAGACCAACACACACACACACACACACACACACACACACACACCCCACACACACACCCCACATACACACACACCCCACACACACACACACACACCACACATACACACACACACACCACCACACACACACCCCACAGACACACACATACACCACTCACACACACACACACACACACATTCACTCATTACCTTGGAAGAACAGACCACCAGGGTGTTTGATAGAAGACTTGGAGATAGCCAACCAAACCACAGTGTCTGCTGCCTGGGATGGGGTTCTCAGGTTCTCCTTCATCTATACATACATACATAACACCAGAAACATTAATATAGGGCATAAATATTGGATACCTGGTTTAGTGTACTCTTACTCATAATACACTGTTGACTTTATTCCTTCCTACCTTCATCATCACAGTACACTCTTTAGACTTCATTTCCTTCCTCTTCACAACAAACCCTTCCTTCCTCATTTCCTTCCTGACTTCATTCCTTCCTCATAACATTCCTGACTTCATTCCTCCATTCCTTTATTCATTCCTCCCTCCCTTCCTTCATTCATTCTCCCTCCCTCCCTACCTTCCTTCATACATTCCTCCCTCCCTTCCTTCATTCCTCCCTCCCTTTCCTTCCTTCCTTCCTCCCTCCCTTCCTCCCTCCCTCCCTTCCTTCCTTCCTTCCTTCCTTCCTTCCTTCCTCCCTACCTTCCTCCTTCCTTCCTTCCTCCCTACCTTCCTTCATCCCTCCCTCCTCACAACAACAACAACAACAAACATATTCTCCCTCGTTCCTCCCCTCCTTGTAATGGTGTGTGTGTGTGTGTGTGTGTGTGTTTCCCCTTAACGTGTGTGGGTGTGTGTAGGCTTTCCATAACGTGGTGTGTGTGTGTGTGTGTTCCCCTTAACGTGTGTGTGTGTGTGTGTGTGTAGGCTTTCAATAACGTGTGTGTGTGTGTGTGTGTGTGTGTGTGTGTATGTGTGTGTGTGTTCCCCTTAACGTGTGTGTGTGTGTGTGTGTGTAGGCTTTCCATAATGTGTGTGTGTGTCCCGCCTCTACTCCTGTGTATATATGTGTGTGATGTGTGTGTGTGTGTATATATAAGCTTTCCATAACGTGTGTGTGTGTGTGTGTGTGTGATGTGTGTGTGTGTATATAAGCTTTCCATAACGTGTGTGTGTGTTCCTCTTAACGTGTATACATATAGACTTTCCCAAACAGTACATACCATCTCATAAAACTGTGGTAGTGAGTTTCTGACAGCTGGAGTGTCTGCCCAGCCTGGATGCATACACGAGAAGTGGATCTTGTCGAACCTCTGAGCATACCAAAGTGTCATCACAACCTGTATAACCAAGGCACTTATAATTAGTTAGTTACCAATAATAATAATGATGATGATGATGATAATGATGATAATGATAATAGTGATAGTAATAATAATAGTGATAATAATAATAGTAGCAATAATAATGATAATAGTAGTAGTAGTAATAATGATAATAATAATAGTAGTAATAATAATAATGATAATAATAATGATAATAGTAGTAGTAGTAGTAATAATGATAATAATAGTAATAATAATAATAATAGTAATAATAATAATAATAATAATAATAGTAATAATAATAATAATAATAATAATAATAATAATAATAATAATAAACAGACGAGTGAGTTACCTGTTGTCTTTTATTCTGTGAGTACACGAGAGCACCTTTCCAGATTAATAATAATAATAATAATAACAATACTTACTACTACTAATAATAATAATAATAATAACAATAATAACAATAACAAATGTATTACCTGTTGTCTTTTGTTCTGTTCTGTGCATAATAATAATAACAACAACAACAACACCACAACTACTACTAATAATAATAACAATAATAATAATAAACACACGAGTGGAGTTACCTGTTGTCTTTGTTCTGTTCTGTGCATAATAATAATAACAACAACAACAACAACAACACTACTACTACTACTACTTCTAATAATAATAATAATAATAATAATAATAATAATAAACAGACGAGTTGAGTTACCTGTTGTCTTTTATTCTGTGAGTACACGAGAGCACCGTTCCAGGGTTCAGGTTGAGGTGCATAAGGTCGTAAGGGTCGAGTCGTACCGTTAGCATCCCGGCAGAACTCACAGTCACCACCCTCGCTTCCTCGCTCCTTGTGGGGGGGTGGTGGGGGCGGGCGGAGTGGGGGTAGGATGGGGTGGTAGGATGGGGGGGAGTGGGGGAAGAAGGGGAGAGGGGGTTGAGAGAGGGGAAGGGGTGGTAGTTTTAGGAGGAGGGGGAGTGGGGGAAGAATGGGGGAGGGGGTTGAGGGGGAGTAGCAGTGTGGTGGTGGGGGAGGTAGTTTTAGGAGGAGGAGGAGGGGAGGGGGTTTAGTAGTAGGAGTAGGGGGGGGAGGGGGTTTAGGGAAGTGGGGATAAGGTGGGATAGTAGTAGGAGTAGGGGGGGAGGGGGTTTAGGGAAGTGGGATAGTATTAGTAGTAGTAGTATCAGGAGAAGGGGGGAGGATTAATTTGTGGTGTAGGGGTAGGGTGAGGGTGGGGAGGGTAGGAGAAAGAATAAGAGGAAGCAGGTTATTAGTTATACAAATTCGCTTTTTATATCAACAACTGAGGTGCAGACACAACCAAATATCCACCAACACTTTCCTTCCATGGTAGTAAATGTCTTGGTAATAAAGAACAACACGTGTATGATTTTGCAGCACCTCATAATAATAATAATAATATCCACCAACACTTTCCTTCCAGCGTAGTAAATATCTTGGTAATAAAGAACAACACGTGTATGATTTTGCACCACCTCATAATAATAATAAGAATAATAATAATAATAATAATAATATCCTCCAACACTTTCCTTCCATCGTAGTAAATATCTTGGTAATAAAGAACAACACGTGTATGATTTGCAGCACCTCATAATAATAATAATAATTGAGGGGGTTGGGTTGAGTTGACGTAAGGTGTTGTTGTATGATGATTATATTTTGATATGATACTGATTTATTTGTACCATGAAGGAAAGTGTTGGTGGATATTTGACTGTAACTGTACATAATAGAATGGTTAAGGGACCTTGTGATATAATAGTCAGGAAATGGAGGTAAATGAGTCCTTCAAATATTGCCACGAAACACACACACACACCTACCTATATGGAAGAAGCGTGTTTCGTGGCATAGTTAGGAGGAATCAGTAGCCTTCTAATTTACCCACAAGAGAATATCACTTTAATATCAAGGGAAGATTATTTAATGAGGTTTTACAACATTTCTCTCTCTCTCTCTCTCTCTCTCTCTCTCTCTCTCTCTCTCTCTCTCTCTCTCTCCTCTCTCTCTCTCTCTCTCTCTCTCTCTCTCTCACACACACACACCACCTGTATATTAGTAATGTTGTGTGTTGTGTGTGTGTGTGTGTGTGTGTGTGTGTGTGTGTAATACTCACTTGTGTAATAATAGTGCCAGTGTAGGCTAGTAGTAGTAATAATATGTGGTGTGTGTGTATAATACTCACTTCTATAGTAATAATATGTGTGGTGTGTGTGTGTGTGTGTGTGTGTGTGTGTGTGTGTGTATAATACTCACTCTATAGTAATAATATGCGTGTGTGTGTGTGTGTGTGTGTGTGTATAATACTCACTTCTATAGTAATAATATGTGTGTGTGTGTGTGTGTGTGTGTGTGTATAATACTCACTTCATTAATAACGGTGCCAGTGTCGTAGTGATAATATGTACAGACAGTGTATTGACTGCAAAATTCGTCTCCACACCATCTTCATCCATCTGCCTCTCGTGAACCATACACCCTGCGTTGTTTACCAGTACGTGTAGTTGGTCGTGTTGGGCTGCAAACCTCTCCACCCACAGTACCACCTCACGGGGTTTGGCCAGGTCAACAATGTGCAGGTGGATCTTCTGTTTGGTGAAATGATTTTTGATAAGTTAATTTATTTGACGTTTCTTTATCTATCTATCTCTCTACTGTAGATGGGTTTTTTTCTCTCTCTCTACTTTAGATGTTTCTCACTCTCTCTCTCTCTCTCTCTCTCTCTCTCTCTCTCTCTCTCTCTCTCTCTCTCTCCTCTCTCCTCCTCTCTCTCTCTCTCTCTCTCTCTCTCTCTCTCTCTCTCTCTCTCTCTCTCTCTCTCTCTCTACTTTAGATGTTTTTTTTTTCTCTCTCTCTCTCTCACTCTCTCTACTTTCCTAGATGTTTTCTCTCTCTCTCTCTCTCTCTCTCTCTCTCTCTCTCTCTCTCTCTCCTCTCTCTCTCTCTCTCTCTCTCTCTCTCTCTTCTCTCTACTGAATCCTCTAACTAAACTATTCCAAGCAACAGACCACCATTATATTTGTTGATACGATGATGTATGTTGGTATGCTTTGGAGGAGTCAAGGTGTTTCAAGGTACAGCCACAATCAAATATCCACCGACACTTTTCTTCCATCGTAGTAAATATCTTGGTAATAAAGAACAACACGTGTATGATTTTGCAGCACATCATAATAATAATAATAATAATAATTGAGGGGGGTTGAGTTGACGTAAGGTGTTGTTGTATGATTATATTAGATATGATACTGATTTATTTGTGCCATGGAAGGAAAGTGTTGGTGGTTATTAATTTATTTGATTGTGGCTGGTGCTGGTGTGATGGCAAGAGTTAGAAGGGGGATGGAGTAAGTGTTTAGGGAACTTCTGCCATTACTAACCAACAGAGAGTTACCACTGTTAACCAAGGGCAGAGTCTATCAGCCATGTGTGTGTACAGTGTGATGATGTATGGAAGTAAGAGTCGAGGATATGTGTTTGCATGGAGAGAAATGATATGAGAATGATACGATGGATGTGTAATGTAAGCCTTAAAAACAGACTTAGAGCAGAAGAACTCAGGGGAAGATTAAATGTGGACAGTATTGGGAGATGTGTTCAGAATAGGAGACTACGATGGTTTGGTCACATTGAGAGAATGGACGAGAATGCTTGGGTTAGTAGATGTAGAGCGATTGATGTAGCAGGTTCAGTAGGTAGAGGAAGGCCAAAGAAAACATGGG